>CM075850.1:124797056-125294556 GCA_037975125.1 Latrodectus hesperus
TTTAATTGAAAATAAAAGTATTTTGAAAGTTTTACTAAATTTATTTTAATGAAAATTTTGTTTTCAGTTAGAAGAGAAATTTTAATGGAAAAATAATAAATTTTATCAAGGTTATACATTAAAATTATTTGCCAGTCTGTGTAGAAAGCTATTGCAAAATTTTAGTGAATCTCTTTTCAATTTGCGTTGGAATTAGAATAAGAATTCTGATTTAAAGAATCAATTTTACCGAAAAATTAATTCCATACAGTTTCTATGATACCAAAAATTATTAAATTTTTGTAATTTTAATGAAGCTACAAAATTTTATATATTAAATTCATTTTAATCTAAAATGTTATTTCTCACTAAAGTAACAACTACCTTTGACAACACACAAAATATAGCTTATAAAAATCTAAAAGTGAATTCATCTTCTAATTAAACTACATTGACCATGCCAATACATAACCCTTTAGTAAAAATTTCAAGTTTTTTTACGTGATTTTTCGCCAATTTATGTGTTTATTACTCATAATTAAAAACAAAAATACAGAGCTTCGGTAACAATGATTGATGTAAACATAATTATTTACCCCATATCTAATTTTATCTAAATAATTAGTTCGCGATATTATATATAATATCGATATTAAAGTATGGATATAGGTTTGTAGAGATGTTATTTTAAAAAGAAAAGTTGTTATACAATAAAAAGTTAAAATAGTCAAGAACTTGTACAGATAGCACAACAAAATTTGTAAAAATATATTCTTTAAACATTTTTTATGTGTATTTGTGCTGTCCATATTTTAAGTCAAATATAGTAGGTGATCGGTTAACAATATGAAAAAATCGGACAATGAATACATATTTAGATAACGAAATAAAACGAATTCTAACGAACATTTCTTAGCTTTCGGGTTGCCAAACTCAAAGGATAAAAAATTTGTTCGTTATTTTCCTTGAATTATGTTCCTTGCCTATGAACTTCAAAGCTCTATATTGGGAAAAATTTTTTTTCCCAATAGAATATTTATAACCCATGTACATAACCAGTTTCGGTTTCGATTTCTTTCAAAACCGAAACTAAATTCATTTTTGATGCTTTTCCCCTTATTTACTCATTTTCTTGTCTGTAGTCTTGAATAATGAATTCCAAATATGCTATTAATCACTTTACAACGACAATGCTACTAATTACTTCAAGAAAATTTGGAAAAAGAGAGAAAAGCAATCGACATTGGACATGTTTCTTAACGCCATGTAAATAACAAAATGAAAAGGACTCATTAATATGCAAAACTATATATATGAATAATTTTTTTACAAACTTAATATGAAATTATGCATCTTTTTTTAAATTTCATTTTTAGAGAGTCTCTAGAACGAATGAATCGATTTCACAAAAAAATCTCTGCTAAATCTCTGATCAGTTAACGTACGATTCGGATAAGGAACATAGTATTGTAAAGAATTATGTTCATTAATCCATCACCAGCTGTATTTTAGTTCCAATTCATCAATCGTATTTGAAAAACTTATATGTCTATATCATTGTGCAGATCGTAATCAATAAAAAATATCAGCAAAACTAAAAAATAAAACTGGTTTACTATAATAATTAGTTTTATTATTAGTTTTACAGATATTTTTTATGCATTTTACTTCATGTGATTTAAAAATTTAAGGATTGATCTCAAATGGTAAAATTTATTTTTGTCTCTCCTAATTACCATATGTAAAAGTGAGCTAAATATTTTTCAATACAACTTTTAATAAGGATTGATTGTTAGTAGTATTTTTTATAATTTGAGATTGTCGGTAGAACCGGACAAGTACACAACTGCTTCAGCTTTTGCAATTTCGTTTTTGCAGTAGAATTTTCTACCTGTTCACCAATATTAAGAAAAATTAGCAGCTGAATGATTCACTCACTGGCCATCAGTTCAAAAGTTTATGAATTCGAATCCTGTTTATGGCATGGTTGTCTGTTGTGGTTTAGAATCTGCATACTCCAAGTGCAAAAAGTGATCATAGGTGCACAAAATAACTCAACTAACCTAAGCTTAACGTTACTGTTTCTAATATCCCATCTGGTCTAACGGAATCCGATTAGATCAATGAAACCGTTGCCATTAATGAAGAATAATTCTTATACAAGAAGTGGATAATTATGGATATCCTCCCAGTCCAATCCAAGACAGTCCAAGATGTGTTGTGGGGATGCCTGTTCTTGGGCGGCATTTAGGGCAAAAAGGAAACCACTTGCTACCCCCAGAATATATAAGACCTTTCAAGTGACCACTGGCAAGTCAGAATCAGGTTCCTTTGCCAACCTGTTCACAAGAGGGGACCGCAGCTTCTCTCGTCTGAGCACTGGAGCACCCTGGGGTGGAAGGGAAAAGTGCAGCAGAAATCAAATTGATGAATAGCATCCTGATATCGATGCATTGAGTGGTTTAGAATCAATTCTGAACAATAGATCAAGGTCTAATTAAGTTTTGCGTGCAAAAAATTCTGTTAAATTAATTAACAAACTAACTGCCGCCCAACTTGTCTAGTGGTCAGCGTGCCTAACTGCGGATAGGGAGCTCCTGCGTTCGAATCCCGGTTCGGGCATGAATGTACTTTCTCTCTCTATCTTGTCTTTGTCCTTTCCTTGTTCGAATGAGGTGTGAATGGTTGCCAACCCTATAAACGGTTTCCTATGGCATGTGTGTAGAGCAAAGTCGTACTTTCACCTTCATGGTGCTCTGATTAAAATGAAAGACGCTCCCAATTGACTTAAATTCGCATAGCCAAAGGCATAGCGAGCTTGGCTTGTCCAAGTGTCATTAGTAACAACAACAACAACAAACTAACTCTACTTAATAATGGAAGTATTATAAATGAAAACAATTCATCATCACCTGAAAATCTTACGCAAAAATACTCCGTTAATTTAATGTAATTATTTTAAAGTTGATATGACAAATAAACTTCTCCGTATGAAACCTTTTATTCAGACTTGGAACATCAGGCATGTCGACATCATGTTATCTCGACTACGAATCAGTCACACTGGTTTGACGCATAACTATATTTTATTATTCAATGAATCAGCACCTTTGTGTCTGAGTTGTAAAAATATATTAACCATATCTCATACCTTAATTGAATGTCCTAGTTTTAATCACATCAGCGTTATTTTTTTTCACAGCACTGTTTTAAATAAGACTCGATGAGGAAAATACTACCTCCAAATATTTTTGCTTTTCTACAGGCCGACAAAGTTTCGTATTGTCTGTAAATACCTTTCATTTGTCTCATTTTTATTGTTAAATGGGATACAAATTTGTCTAGATTTTTATCCCTGCGAACTTATGTGTGTTTTACCATTTTATTAGGCCGCCTACCCTGTCTAGTGGTCAGAGCGCCTGACTGCTGATAGGGAGGTCCTGGGTTCGAATCCGAGTTCAGGCATGGATGTACTTTTTCCTCTCTCTATCTATCTTATATTTGTCCTTTCCTTGTATGAATGAGGTGTGAATGGTTGCCTACCCTATAAACGGGTCCCTATGGCATGTGTGTACTCAGGAAGTCGGACTCTACACCAAAATAGGGTTCAGTTGGAAAAGTGGAGCAGCGCACCCCATATTGTCAGCCTGGCTGGCACTAGACAACAACCATTTTTTTATAATTGAAATTTTATTGTATTTTATTTCTGATTTGCTGTGCGGATTCTTTTAACCTTTTTTCGGTGCAGCATGTCTTTTTTTTAGATTTTGTGCTAGGAAATGAGACTCACTCATAATATGATAGTCAAATATGATGAGGTTTCCATTGCTTTGTTTGGGTTTCTAAGAGGACCTTTTCATCAATAGTGGGCCATATGCACGCGTCGCAAGGGAGGAAACCAAGAAAGTTATCACAATCTTCTTTTAGAGTAGATGAAACCCACTTCTCTGAACGATGTGTGCGTAAGAGCGTTTTCCTCTTAATGCTCATCTGTGATTAGGCTTTAATCTGGGAGCTTCTACTAAGCCAGGGTATGCAAAAAAACTTTAGGATTTTTTGAAAACCTTCGATAGGTTGCCTTTTCCTAAATGGGGGAGGGGTATTCATGTGATCTATGGGAAGAAATTTGGAATACTTCCAAATATACTTAGATGACCTTGTCAAGTATATATGTTCTAAAGGGAGATGCAACATGGATCCTCCGTTATTCAAAAGTTGCTAGTATCGAACTTGAAGCTTTCCATTCGGGAAAACCTGGTCCTACCACTACGACAAACCTAATAATCTACATCTTATCACTTCGTAATAGACCGCCTAAAATCTAGACGGTTATATCTTTTTTAATACCTACCGCATAATAATGCTTCCTGGGAAGACTTTTTCACTGGATAATGAGACAAAAGTGGAAATCTGAGATACAAAATCTCAAACCTATTTACTGTGGGATTTTCAGGACAAAGCAAAAACACTACATCCTTCTCCTGTTGCTCAATTGAACCTAGGATCGAACCCGGCACCTTACTCACGAAAGATCGTAAGCCTCTAATACTAAACTACAATAACTCAGCCGTATTATAATTTCTTAATAATTCGCATTTATATCCAAACTTATATCCATAGTTGGAATTTTTCGCCAACAAAACTAAAAAAAGAATAAAAAAATGTGAAAAATCTTAAAATATTTGTCTTGTTTCCATTAAGACTATTATTTCATTTTATGACGGAATTATTTTATTTTTAAGTTAAAATTTTTCTCCATTAGTACGTAAAGAATTTGCTGCAACAATTTTTTCCCCATTGTAGAATAATCTTGAGACGCATTTAAAGGAATTTTTTCTACGGATACTTATTTTAAAGAAGTTTGAAACAGATGTTACACTTTTTATTTCTATTCGAGTTCTTTAGATTTATATTCCCCGCCGTAAAAATCATTAATTTGAACAAAGGATTTCCTAATTAGTTTTCGATGGTTCATTTCATTTTTTAAAGTATTAGGTTGGTGCGTATGAAATGTCGGATTCTTAAGTGATTGTATAAAACTGCATATCTTTCTTCAAAAGCTGTTTATTCAATCAAAGTATGCTCCATTCGCTTCAATACACTTCTCCCAACGAGATTTTAAAGCGTAGATGCCTGTCTTAAAAAATTTTGGTCTTTAGAATTAATAAACTCTGATATCGAGTTTTTTAGACTGTCTTCATTTTCATAGTGTTTGCCCCTTAAAAACAGCTCTAAATGCTTGAAAAAATGAAAATCGGTCGGCGAGAGATCCGGTGAATAGGGTGGATGCTGCAATGATGAGCATACGTTTAACCGATCCAGCTTATTTCGCTCTGTCAGTGCGTGCGGTACCCACTTGTCCATCTTCTTAACCTTGCCAATCTCAGAAAGGTGTCTCAATATCGTTGTATGGTCATTTTCATCCTGATAGCAAGTTCCCTCGTGGATACGGCTGGATCCGCTTCCACTAGAGCCTTCAGGTCATCATTCTTCACAGACGTTTTGGGTCTTCCGCGCGGCTCATTTTGCAGTGAAAAATCGCCAGTCCGAAATTTTTCGAACCAACGCTGCACTTTCCGATCGTTAACCGTATTCTCCCCAAACGCTTGGTTTATGTTGCGTGCAGCTTTTGCAGCACTATTACCAAGTTTGTACTCATATAAGAAAATGACGCGAATGTCGGCAGAATTCATATCGGCAATAAACTCAAAAGAAATAAAAAAGGGAAGACCTTCGAGAAAACCTATTTTGCTGAAATGAGTCTCTGGCAATGGACAATACGAGTATGAATGAGGTTATGCCAAATACAAAAGTATAACGAAAACAGGGAGGAAAACGTCCGCATGTAAAGAGAATCCGACATTTCATACGCACCAACCTAATATTTGATTAACTGTTAATTTGTGTTCGAGCATTCGAACACTTGTTCATATACGAAGGTCATTCATAAACAACACGCACATTTAAGAATTTCAATTACTAAACAAACTCATGGAATTAAATTATGGAAAGCATTTTTCGAAATGTGTGTAAAACTTCAGCTTTGCTATTAAGGTAAATGTGAGTATTTCCAATATTTATTATGTATTTCTTTTTTTTTTCGTTATGATGTATTATGCACTGTTGATTATTATTAACACAAAATAAATACTTTAAATATAAATGATTGGGTATTAAAACGGATTTAAGCATTATGAATATTAGCTTAGGAGGGGAGTATAGAGCTCGACATCCACATTTTGCCTACTATTGGCTCATTCTACAAGGAGACTAAAAGCATCGATATCTAACATGGGAATCGAACTCAGGAACGATTGAATCATTAACCAGAGGGTTGATTATACAACTAGGAATAGAGATTAGCATTTTTAGAAGTTTTTGTGTTAAGCTGACCAACTTGTCTAGTAGTCAGCGTGCCTGACTGCGGATAAGGAGGTCCTGGGTTCGAAACCCGGTTTGGGCATGGATGTAGTTTCTCTCTCTATCTATCCTGTCTTTCTCCTTTCCTTGTGTGAATGAGGTGTGAATGGTTGCCTACCCTATAAACGGGTCCCTATGGCATGTGTGTAGAGCAAAGTCGTACTTTCACCTTCATGGTGCTCTGATTAAACGAAAGACGCTCCCAATTGACTTAAATTCGCATAGCCAAGGCATAGCGAGCTTGGCTTGTCCAAGTGTCATTAGTAACAACAGCAAAAGTTTTTGTTGTTATAGCTAAGCTGAGATGGCCGAATGGTTATCGTCCTTGCGTTACATTTAACAATACGTGTGTTCGAATCTCACCATGGGCCTGGATGCTTCAATGCTTTGGAATGTACTGTAAGCCATAGGTCTCAGTCTAATTAGCCCTTGTGTACAAAAAAAGAGCGGTAAACCCCAATTATTATTCTAATTAAAATTTCCCTTTTGTGTCCTTTATCAAGCATACTACTCGGAAATGTTAGAAATTTTGAGAAACATTATATGCGTGTTAGTAGTAAATGACTAACATGTGACGCCATTTGTCTCCTTACATGCCTATCAGATATGATTATGTCGATAAAAACATGCAGGGTAGGATCCAAAGTATCCAGCAAGCTGTGTGATTTAATTGTGTCACACTTCTGTGAGTATGATACATTACATTTAAGCGTTAAAAGTATAATTTTCATGGAGGTCAATGCGGACATGTGGCAGACAAGCATTACTTAGAGCGAAAGGCCTCTGGTTCGAACCGAAACACTGTTGAACAGCAGTAGCTGGAGATTGCTTTTCTGTCGTAAGTCGCGCACCTGTCGAGGTGAATAGTAGAAAGTTTTCGGGGTTTTCTCCTTGAGACAAGTGAATACGGCATACAATGTATGAAAATTAATTCTGGAAGGCACATGATATATGCTCGATAAGTTATTAAAAATATTTTTCATAAATTTCGGTCTTTGAGTTGACTACTCACGGATTCGATCTCAACCGCTAAGTAATAATGCTATATGGAAATTGCGATTTCACTTTTTGCATGGAAATCTATCACGGTGGCCGCTCGTGGGGTTTTCCTATTTTACTCCTTCCACTTGTGAATATATATATATATATATATATATATATATATATATATATATATATATATATATATATATATATATATATATATATATATATATAATTCTCCTGTGTGGATATACAAGATGAATGTTCAAACGCCTTGAAAATGTACAGAATAAAAATAAGGATATTTTTAAGAAATAGCGTGGATTTAGAAAAGACAGATAATATAATATTAATTGATGTTACTCGTTATTTAGTAATCCCTGGGGTTTCAAATGTCTCAATTCAAGCTAAGAAGTATAAAAAAAGTTGGTGATGAAATCTAAAGAGGCCTATTGGCTCTGACTTTGGCTGCACAAAGCTGAAGCCAACTTTTCTAGCATGAAATGTTAATTAATAAGTACCCTACTGCCATTACATTTTGTCAAAAAATTCGTTTTTAATTTTATTAATTATGGCGGGCACTTAGCGACTAATTCTTCTCCACAACAAATCCGGTAACGGCTTCTCATTTATTGTTAACCGGTGGGTACCTGTGAACCAAGTCATGGAGACGAGCAACATTACCCACGTTATACCACCATAAACTTGTTTATAGGGTGGGCCACATTCATACATCATCTCAGTAAAAAATGACAGCGAAACATAGAAAGAAACATCCCTGCCTAAACTTGGATTCGAACTAGGAACCAATAACTTAGAAGTCGGGAACACTAACCACACAGCCATCGGTCGCCTTTCTTACGTTTCCGTGCATGCTGCCATTTCATTTGTGAAAATATTTTTACACATCTTTTGTCTCTGTTTAAGTAAGCAGAATTCTGTATCACTGCGTTAAAACTATTGAATAAGTATTTGCATAAAATATAACTTAATTTTTGTATCAGTAGATGGCAATAGTACGTATACCAGATTTGTATATTTACCAATGATTTTAATTGTCTTGAGGGGATCTAGATTACGTGAATTATTAAATATGGCATTTGAAATTGAAGCATGCTTTAATAATTTATAGAAGATTTGTGTAAATTATTTAGTTATAATATTTTTTACAGCGTTCTAACCATAACCGTACTCGAATGACTATTCCAAAGTCAGATATGAAATAAACTCGCTTTGAAGAGAGAGAACAGTAACCTGGTAGCATCCGGTCATCGTTGAATTATTTCTTTCAGTCCCATCTTTTTATTAAAAATACCTGGACATTCAACATCTTCACCCCTCCCTCCCGACAGAGAATCGATAGATATTACCGATCGCGTGACTGTAAATCTCGCCAGATGGACGGTCACTTTCTTTTTGATCGACTTCTGCTAAGAAGCGAAAATGCTTTACTACAATATTAAACGATTTTTTTTCCTTTTTTTCCTGCCGCGGATTAGCCATTTTTTTCTCTTTGTCACGGAAGCTGACAAGAATCGTCTGAGAACATCCATGTAATAATTTTCGAACTTTTTTTTATTTTCCTGCTGTCCAAGCAACATTGTTGGAGCGATTATTTTTATTTTTTTTGGCGATTAAAAGAAATCGTTTTTCCACTTTATGATCGAACAGAAACTTTTCTTGCCTAAAATAATGCATTTTTTCGAATCATCAGAAAATATAAGATACATTCCACCACATAAATTAAAGTAATTGAAATGATAGAAGTAATTAAAACTCATGACTCTCTAATTAAAAAAAAACATTGTCAGCATTGTTATTTTCTCATTCTATTTTTTGGGATTAAAAAAATACATTAGTACAATGTGTACAAAGTGGTCAGATAATAAAGTTTTCCTTACTCTTATATGTAATAAATTTTTACAAACAACTCAAATTACACAATCCATATATAATACCTTCATAAATTAAAGCATTTAAATGATTAGAAATTAAAATAATAGGAATAAACTAAACGTGAAGCGAGCTATTTCTGCTGACTAAGAAATATTGTTGGCGCTGTTATTTTCTTTTATTTTTGGTGAATAAAAAAGTTCATTTCCACTCTATATGCTTAAAAAGTAAAACTATTCTTTTTTAACCATGCATAAGTAGGAAAGACAATTCTTCCACAATTAAAGAAAATTGGTATAATTGAAAATGGAATAATTAAAAATGAAGTTATACCTATTTTTATGAGATGATAAGTTATTCCTTGGGTGATTACCATCAAGTTGAGAAAAAAATAATGGCTTTTAAGTTAAGAAGATTAGAAAAAGTAAATGAAATCGTAAATTGAAGCTTAAGAAGGAAAGGAAAATCGTATGTTCGAATTTGCAACAATGATTTCATGTAACTTATTATTGAACTATGAAAAACGGCAACCAATGGAAAGCGGTTTGAAATCATATTATTTCAATTAAGTTCAGTGACAATTATTGTTACAATGAAAATTATTTCTTTCTCAATTAAATAAAATTCTGAATCCACTGTTTGCAGTCTTGATAAAACGAATCCAACATGTTTGGTGTTTTCATTATACACCAAAAATGGTGGATCATTTAATTCACTAAATTAGTGGTGGACCGCAGTCAATGTATCATGTGTTCCTCCACTGGAAAATTCCTATTTCAAAATATTTTTGTTTTTCAAATTTTTGAATTAATTATGAAATTGTTGAACCATGAAGCATTGTAAACGTTGGATATTTTTTCCCAAATTCACCCTTGTGAAGCAATATTGATATGTTTTTCGCACACAGCTCCATTTTAAACACAAGGACTAATTGGAGAAAGACCTACAGATTTAAATGGTTGTTGAAAACACTAGAAACATCCATACTTCAAGTTGGACACGAATCCATGAACTCTTGAGTTGAAGACTGCTTACAATTCAGCTGTCATTCTTATGGCAACAATTATTTCCATTAACAATAAAAGGAGGCGAAATTTAATTTAGGTAATATTAACTTATTATAAGATTTTCGCATACATTATATGAAAATGTTAATTATATATAACAAAAAAGTTTCATCAATTTTGTTCTCATTATAATTGTTGTTGTCGTGTGCCAGCTAGGCTGGCAATATAGGGTGCGCTGCTCCACTTTTCCAACTGAACCATATTTAGGTGTGGAGTCCGACTTCCTCAGTACACACATGCCATAGGTACCCATTTATAGGGTAGGCAACCATTCACAACCCATTCATACAAGGAAAGGACAAAGACAGGATAGATAGAGAGAGAAAAGTACATCCATGCCCGAACCGGGATTCGAACCCAGGACCGCCAGTTCGCAGACACGCTGACCACAAGACAAGTTGGGCGGCTCTCATTATAATTAAAATAATTAATATAAATTTTTCATCTAAGATTAACTTTCACATTAGACTTTCGAATAGACTTTATATAGCATATTGAAAGTAGTGTGATTTGGGTTCTTTTATTTTCTTGAATACTGTACTAGTGGTGTCCTGGTAGCCTGATACGCACAGCTTTCATGATCAGTTTGGTCACGCAACAATTATTTTTGCACACATGAGTAAATTAAATCGAGACCTACAGTTTTATGTGGATTTCGAACTACAACAAGCATCCAATCCCTAGGTGAGATTCGAATTCACAACTGTTAAACCGAAGACAGCTGTCAGCTCGGCGTTTTGATGCTCGTATGGCAGCTTATTCGATAACAGATCCCACTGAAGACCCCATCGGGAGTCAAGATCGTCACTTAATAATTGCGAGATGTTTGACTGCGTTTAAGATTTTTGTTGAAAAAATTAAGATCAGCTCGGCGTTTTAATGCTCGTATGGCAGCTTATTCGATAACAGATCCCACTGAAGACCCCATCGGGAGTCAAGATCGTCACTTAATAATTGCGAGATGTTTGACTGCGTTTAAGATTTTTGTTGAAAAAATTAAGATCAGCTCGGCGTTTTGATGCTCGTATGGCAGCTTATTCGATAACAGATCCCACTGAAGACCCCATCGGGAGTCAAGATCGTCACTTAATAATTGCGAGATGTTTGACTGCGTTTAAGATTTTTGTTGAAAAAATTAAGATCAGCTCGGCGTTTTGATGCTCGTATGGCAGCTTATTCGATAACAGATCCCACTAAAGACCCCATCGGGAGTCAAGATCGTCACTTAATAATTGCGAGATGTTTGACTGCGTTTAAGATTTTTGTTGAAAAAATTAAGATCAGCTCGGCGTTTTAATGCTCGTATGGCAGCTTATTCGATAACAGATCCCACTGAAGACCCCATCGGGAGTCGAGATCGTCACTTAATAATTGCGAGATGTTTGACTGCATTTAAAGATTTTTGTCGAAAAAATTAAGAGAAGCCGAAAATCTGAGATGCAAAAAGCTAAGGAGAAAAATTTATTTTTTATGAAATTTGATCACAGAATTGAAAGAGGAAAAATGATGATGTTATCTTCTATATTGCACATATACAAATAAGTTAGATTTAAAAAGATGCTTTTAAAAGAATATTTAATTTATTATTTAAATTTTTATATTCTTTACAAAATGGAGACTAAATAATTCAAAGAAAATATTCTTTAAGTAATATTTTATATTTATTGAATAATAACTTCACTTTTTTGTTAGATAAAGATATTCTTTAGCTTGCTTTCATATAAAAAAAAAACGTCTCAAATTCCTCACTAAAATTTTGGAAAAATATGTAAGCATTTTAATAATATGATTTATTTATTTTACAATGTGTGTGTGATCTTAGATCGAAAATAATAGTAAATCATAAATTAATTTAAACAGTTTTATTTTAACAAGATTAAAAAATAAATAAAGTTCATAAAATATGTGTAATATACCAATTTAAAATTTATTTTATTAATTATCTTGTGTTATACAATACAGTTAACTTTCAGAGTTGCTAAATTTTTCTGTTTACTTCTTTGTACTTTTTGAATTCTTTGTACAAGGTATAAAGATATTTTGATTTGATTTACTATATTTTCCATAAGAAATGCTACGGCATTTAAATGTTTTAAAAATTAAAATTTTTGAAAATACTTTTTTGTACCGATATTGTGGTTATGTATGTGTGCTTAATTAAATAAGTAAATTTTTCTTTGAATAATTTGTATAAAATGCTAAAATTATAAGAGATAAAGTGATTTTACGGAAAATAAAACTAGTCATAATTGGTTTGTTTGACTATAAGGGTTCGTTATAGAATCGGGTACCACCTGATTTGGCGATACATTTTGGGGATAAACTTTAATTTCTGGTAATCCTGTTAACCCTTTCTTTGTATAGCTTTTGTGTAGCGGCCATCTTGTTAATCACATCTTGGTACCTATCTTGGCGTCAAAAATATCGCCAAAGAATCGAGAGATACCCGATTGTAAACTTTTACCAACTTTAATTTAGTCAGGATTTGGTAAATTTCTTTTTATTCAGATACTGAAAATAAAGATTTTGAAGGTTTTGCATAAATTATAATTTTCTGCAATAACTTTTGTAAAACTTAAAACCTTTTCATTCAATTTAACACTTCGTTGCCACGACATTCTTCATAACATTGTAAGAATATGCATATCGATTTTATTGAGTAAATATAATTTTAATCGTGAACACAAACATATTTCTCAGTTTTTATTTATTATTGAGCTATACTTTCATTTTATACATTTTTCTTAATTGATGTGCTATTCGTAATGAAACACAAGCTAAGATGTTGCGAATTTTGGTGTTCACGCGCAATTTACTAGCGTTTATGCTGAGGCGAAGAATCTGCGCAATTTTTAAATGGATCAAAATATTTTCCTCAAATGCAAAGTTTATGCTGATGCAAACTTTCTTCTGGAAATCGAGGCAAATTAAGTAACATAAAGATTAAATTAAAGTTACAAAATTGAAAAATGAAATGATTTTCGTTAAAATTTGTATGTTGAAAAGTGAAACATATTAAATATTGTATATTGGATTTTTTTATTGTTTGAGTATAAAAAATACTATGCAAAAAATTATGTAAAATTATATAAAAAATATTATATAATATTATATTTAATAAAATATTATTTACTTTATAAAAATGATTCATGTTTTTGGTATTTACCGGATATTCGATTAAAATAAGTTCTGTTATTTGAATATCTGGAAAATAGCTTTAAAAGTATTTTAAAAAAATATTTCCAATTCTTTTCAATAAAACAAATTTAAGGAATAAAATATGTATTTTATTTTTTGTATAGTTTCTTTATATTTTAATAAAGATTATGATACATGCTTCTATTAAAATATTCTCTGAATAACTGAAAACACATTTTAAGTCAGTAAATGATATCAATTATCAATAAAATCAAAACTGTGGACAACTACGTAATACGTAATAGCTTTTCCTGAGTTCTAGGAATATAATGTGAAATCAGGGATAAAAACTTTTTAACTTCTTTTTTAAAAATGGAACATTTAACCTCATTATTATCAGTAAATATTTTCTTAAATCTTAGTCTAAGTAAACCAATTCTTTTCAATGTAAATTTAAAGTAATGCAGACTTTTTACCCACGCTATATTATTGTATTACAGTAATAACCTATTTTAAGTTTTTATAATTAGATATTAAATTAGGATTGATATAATTTATAATTTGAATGCTGCCACTTCATGTTATCGTATTTCTATATAACGAATTCAAAATAAGAATTCGATATAAATAAAAAAATATGAGTAATAAGTTAAGAGCCACAGATGAAATTTTTGCATTCTCTGAATTCACTGCTCGATGTTGTATGCACTTGCTTGTGATTAGAATTACATAAAAACTCAATATAACCTAATCTATTCTTATTTATAGAAAATTCAATGCACATTATCATTAACATTTTAAATGTAAGAGAATTACAAATAGCAAAATAATTTAATAATTCGAATTTTTTAAGTAACATTATGACGTAAGAATCTGATAATTTTTATATAGTTTGCGTTCATCACCAAATGACTAAATGCTGCATTCCTTAGGTGAAGTGGGTTAGAAACTAATAGAAAATCTGCGCGAATTCATTGAAGAAAAATTCAAATATTAACATTTATGGTGTGCATTTTTGATATTTAGAATTAGGTATGGAAGAATTCAATATTTTTAATCCCTCAACACACACACACAAAATATTAGAACAATATATCATTTGCTAAAAATTAGATAATTTGCACATTAATTGCACTCACCGCTAAATGCTGTAGTCTTTAGGTAAGAAAATAATAGAAAATAAATAAAAATTTAGCTTTTCTAGAGTTAAATGATAATTTAGTACATCATTTAGTACTCCAAGTACTGAATACATGATAATACAGTTTGATAGTTTCCATCGACAATCTAATTACTAGAATAATAACACATGTTAAAAGATTTTGATGTTTGCTTTTGCAACTATTTGTTGAAGTTTTTGCCATCAGTTTTGAAATCTGACATAGAATAAATACTATTATTATATTGCAGAATAAAGTAAATACTTAAGTATACAGAATATAATTTGTAATTTTTGCAAATTTGACGTAATTTTTTCTTGTTTTATTTTCTGTGCGTTTCGAATTAGTTCTAGTGATTCATTTATATGTTTTATACACTGTTTTTGTATTCTTCGTAGTGTGGATGATCGTTTTTTGGTTTGTCGCTCAACGGTCATTTTTTGCACACCAGGGCTAATTAGATCAGGGACCTACGGTTTAAAGTGGATTCCGCGAACCACTACAAACATCCATGCCCAAGGTGGGATTCAAACGCACGAACTGTTGAACCGAAGGCAAGAGCGCTAACCATTCGGCTGCCAGATAGGCGTAATGTGGATGAAATTAAAACAAATATTCCCTTTTCTTGAATAAATGACTTTATTATCAATGAAACAATGTAAGTTTAACAAAATAAATTAGTAATAATTACAAAAATTTAATAATAGTAACATAAAATATCAGATTAACTGGAAATATATATATAATACTTGATTAAAAAGTAATTTGCAGTTATAGATGCAAATGTTTTTAAAGTTTTGTTTTGACTTTAAAGATTTCATAGTCATTGAATAAAAATTTAAATTTGAAAAAAAATATTATGTACATTCAATATTAATATGCGGACATTAAACATAGTAATAATTAATTGATTTAGCATATTTAAGCGAATATAGCATTCAATTTTTTTAATCAAAAAGATAAAAATCAAATGATATCCGGCAACATTTTATAATGATTGATTCAAATAAAGTGAAACGATTTTGCGTTTTGTTCTTTCTTCATATTTCTGAAGAAACATCAGATTTCCTTATTGGTTAATTCATTATTAATTATTAAATATTTTATTAATAAACAAAAATTGAACTGAGATTTATAAAACTTAAATTATAATTTCTTCAAAATATCCAATAATAGTGTGGGAGGAAAGGAAATATGTATCGTTATTTAAAAAGGTTTAATTCTCATAAATAAATATCATATATATAATTAAAAAAGAAAACTTACTTTAATTTTGTTATATATTTATAATAATTTATATTTAAATGAGAAATTTAAGAGAATTAAGGAAAATATTAAAGAAAAGAACAATATGTGTGTATGTAACACTATACGGTTTTCTTATATTAGTTTGAAATTATGACATTTGTTATTCTTTTAGCAGTATTTATTAACTATTATTTTTACTGGCGAGTGAAAAAATGTCACCTTTAGTAAAACTACACTATCAACTTTGGTAAAATGTTTTTGGATAGCACATTATTTCATATTAAATTGCTTTTGTGTGTGTTTAAGAGTTTCAATAAATTACTTAAACTATACATAGAATTCTTTTGAACTTACTTAAGGATTTGTAGTTTTTAAAGATTGTATTCTTTACTTGACAGATTCACTATTTAAATCACTTTCAGCAAAAACCATTTTGTAAAGTTCAGGTCAAACTCGTGACAAAGATTCCGCGTGAACATTTCTTGAAATAGCCCCAACGGATTCCTTATTTTGCTCTGAATGTGTTTTCGTGGGAATCGTTATTGGTACTTAGAAGCCAAAAAAGTCACAAATCACTTTCCAGATCATGATATGGTAAGATCCCTATCACTATTCCAAAAAGTATTAGCCATCTCGTACTTATGTTTAAAACAATATAATTACTAGTTACTAATATTTGTTAATTATATTATTATTTATATTTGTACCATATATTTTAAAAATAGTGTTATAATAGTGTCAATAAAGAATAAATAATATTCTAATCAGTGTGAAATATTTTTTCAAAATTATAAAAGTTTTTCTCTAGAAGAATATCAAAATATAATTTACATATAACGGATAATTTAATAATAATTTGTATTTCCCCGAGAAAACGGTGAAAACTGTTCTTCAGTTCAAGAGTTTTGAGGTTCAATTCTCACTTCAGATTTGGATGCTTGCAGTGATTGGGATTCCACTTTAAACTGTAGATCTTTGTCTAATCAGCTCTCGGGGGCAAAAAATTTGCTTTGAGTGATAAACAAACCAACCATAATTTAAAAATATGAATCTAATAAAATATTCAACGTATTATGAAATGTTTGTTTACATTTTTATATAGAATTAACTTAGCAAATGGTAATTTAGATACGATAAAAGTACACATTAAAGCTCAATCAACTTCAAGGAACTTTGCTCATTTTATTTGAAAGTATTTTACTGCATAAGTCATAATGTTTCACAAAATTTCTTCCATAAATTATTATATGGAGTCATATATTTTCAAATTTATTAGCAAACCATTTGCATACTTAGTACTAATCAGAACAGCTTATTATCATTTTATTATAAATCTTAGCTAATAAATTTTTTTCTTGCAACCAACTGGTGAAAAGTTTCCTCACGAACTACAAAATTACATGATTTTATGGAGGAAATAAAGCCGTGTGCGATTTTTATTACTTAACAAAAACCTACAATTACATACCTTGTTATAAAAGTAATTAAATAATAAATAAAATAAAGGAATAATACACATTAACAACGTTACAGTAAAAGTTTATCAGGAAAAGAAAAAAACATTTAAGAATCAATTTAAGTATCGATATTAACTTACGGAGATAGTGAAGGCCTTTTTTTTGTAGTCACTAAGACATTTTTAAGTGTTGTGAGAAATCAGAGAAAAGAGGAAGAAAAAAAAAATCAGCTATTGACAGTCCCGGGGTTAAAAACCGCTTGCTTCTGTGGTATGTTTGAGACCAGTCTGGTGGCAACGGAGCAGCGGGAAGCATCGTTTCCAACTGACGTCTGCCTTTTGGTCGAGTTATTTGCAGACCAAACATAGTCTGCTACAAACTTTCACCCTTTGCAATAACAATGGCTGACTGACTGCAACTGTACCCCATTGGACTTTTAAATCTTAATGATGGGCACTTCCCGTTGGAGGGCGCTAAGTTTTTATGAAAAATTCGCGCTGTTGTTGGAATAATTTCATTCAGTATTCATACCCTCTATGCGTGTTTGGGATTCTGTTTTAAAAATGTTAATTTGTAAATTAAAAGTAGATTGTAAAGAGTACCTAATTATTTTAAAGATGAATTAAAATAATTATTAAGGTAAGCGTTAATCTGTAAAATATAAATCTAATAAATTAAATAATTGGCAGTGGAAAATTCAATAGATTTTTTTCCCATGCAGTATTCGTTTCAGTAAAATCATTTGCAGAATCGTTTCTGTAAAATGAATGCAATTTTCATGATATTTTGTGAACTCCATAAGAATAAATTTGAGCATAGTTGCTGTGAATTGAAAAATATTTCATTCATTCTAATAATTGAAAAAGAGCCTGCTAAATTAGGTTATAATCATAGTCACCGGAAAATTATTCAAATTTCGGGGAAATTAATTTTAGTGTGTGAATTTTTAATGTTGAAATATCAAACATAAATATAGTATAAACAAATATATCAAAATCTGTAAAATATTGATTTATTTTTGTTAATAATTTGAAATTATGAAATATTTCGCACTTCTATAACTATAATAAATTAAACTGTTCGATTCGATGAATAATTTCATGTCTTTGAGGTAAGTTAAAAAGTATCCTTTCAAGCATTAAAAACTAAACAAAAAAGGAGACTTTTTAATGCACCTAATCCAATTTTTTTTAAACTCTTTTATATATTGTGGGGAAAACTTTTTTCAGATAAAAATTTAATAAAATTTCTTAAAATTTCTGAAATATAATATAATTATAAGTAAAACATAAAACATATTTGGTTACAAAAGAGTTGGATAAAATGTCAGCATGAAAATTAACATTTAGTTTACATTAAAATAGACTTTTGTGTTTGTATAATTTCATACCTAAAAAACTGAGCCATCCACAGACTTTAATTTATACGAAATCATAACGCAAACGTGTTCCATAAATCAAGCAATGATTTTTTCGTCAAATACAATCCTAAATTAATAAAAAGTAATATAAAATCACAGTTTCTAATATTATAGGCTTTAAAGTATAAACAATGATATATAATATATATATATATATAAATGTATGTACAGAAAACCATTACACCAACTTTGTACAGATACTATAAAACTTGAAAGAAATATATAAAACATCTTTAAAATAACTTTTATTAGAAATATATGCCTAAAAGTTATATTTCCCCTATTTTTGAATCCAAACATTTTTTCGTTGATTAGGTAAGTTAGATCATCACACTACGTTACCAATAATCTACTTCAGGCGACCAAAACTATTAAACACATATAACAACCTAATAATTTTGAACGGTGGTCAGATCAACAAAAACCATTAAAACACATTTAACCGTCTAATAATTTTGAACCGTGGACAGATCGACCAAAACCATCAAAACACATTTAACCGTCTTATAATTTTGAACCGTGGACAGATCGACTCAAACCATTAAAACATAATTAACTACCTAATAATTTTGAACCGTGGTCAGATCGACCAAAACCATTGAAACACATTTAACCTCCTAATAATTTTGAACCGTGGTCAGATCGACCAAAACCATTAAAACACATTTAACCGTCTAATAATTTTGAACCGTGGACAGATCGACTCAAAGCCATTAAAACACATTTAACCGCCTAATAATTTTGAACCGGTGTCAGATCGACCAAAACCATTGAAACACATTTAACCTCCTAATAATTTTGAACGGTGGGCAGATCGACCAAAGCCATTAAAACACATTTAACCGCCTAATAATTTTGAACCGTGATCAGATCGTCCAAAATCATTAAAACACATTTAACCGCCTAATAATTTTGAACCGTGATCAGATCATCCAAAATCATTAAAACACATTTAACCGTCTAATAATTTTGAACCGTGGACATATCGACTCAAACCATTAAAACACATTTAACCGCCTAATAATTTTGAACCGGTGTCAGATCGACCAAAACCATTGAAACACATTTAACCTCCTAATAATTTTGAACGGTGGGCAGATCGACCAAAGCCATTAAAACACATTTAACCGCCTAATAATTTTGAACCGTGATCAGATCGTCCAAAATCATTAAAACACATTTAACCGCCTAATAATTTTGAACCGTGATCAGATCATCCAAAATCATTAAAACACATTTAACCGTCTAATAATTTTGAACCGTGGACAGATCGACTCAAACCATTAAAACACATTTAACCGCCTAATAATTTTGAACCGGTGTCAGATCGACCAAAACCATTGAAACACATTTAACCTCCTAATAATTTTGAACGGTGGGTAGATCGACCAAAGCCATTAAAACACATTTAACCGCCTAATAATTTTGAACGGTGGGCAGATCGACCAAAACCATTAAACACATTTAACCTCCTAATAATTTTGAACGGTGGGCAGATCGACCAAAGCCATTGAAACACATTTAACCTCCTAATAATTTTGAACGGTGGACAGATCGGCCAGCCATTAAAACACATTTAACCGCCTAATAATTTTGAACCGTGGGCAGATCGACCAAAACCATTAAAACACATTTAACCTCCTAATAATTTTGAACCGTGGTCAGATCGACCAAAACCATTAAAATACATTTAACCTCCTAATAATTTTGAACCGTGGTCAGATCGACCAAAACCATCAAAACACATTTAACCGCCTAATAATTTTGAATCGTGGGCAGATCAACCAAAACCATCAAAACACATTTAACCTCCTAATAATTTTGAACCGTGGTCAGATCGACCAAAACCATCAAAACACATTTAACCGCCTAATAATTTTGAACCACGAACAAGAGTGAGTTAGCAACTTCTTCTTTATGCCACACAAGAGGGACATTAAATTCTACTTAATTTTTCTCGTAAATAGGCCATCGTAGCAGGACGATTTTCTCTTGGATCAAGTATCGAACAAGCTACCTCTCAAACGGCGCATTTTCCCATTAGGCTTTGGTTTATTATTTTAAGAATATTGCACGGAACATTGAGTGCAAAGATTTGAAATAATTATAGTTTCATGAGAAATTTTCTTCCTTCGATTAGATTTTTTGATTCTTGCATTGAAAAAAAATTTCATTTCCTTGAGTCCTATGATAAATTTTCTCATCATATCTTAGTAAATTCTCTCATCAAATATACAAATCTTGATTTAATTTTTTAAAAAAGCCCATGAAGTTTAGATTAAAATAAATACTTTTCAATATTTGGTATAAGTTAAATGGATTGAAGTCATTTGGGGTAATAACTGTATGTGTGGGAATCGAGGCAATGGTCTGTGAAAAGTATGCTTTTGACATAATTTTTAAATAAGAAATAAATTGATTTGGTATTGTGGCATTGTAATTTCTCTGATCATTTCATGAAATCAATATGGTTACGGAATTAAATCCAAATGTGTGCTCTTTCTCAAACAAAATAATAAGACTCTTTGCTGTTTTCATTAGCATATTTACAATTACAATAGAGTCTCGTTTTTACGAACTACTAAAATAGTTTTTAAAATCGAATTTCCTGAAATAGAAAAATAAGTGTTGGGTTTAAAAAATTTTTTTTCAATTCTTATTTTTAATAATTCTTATTTCTATATTAGTGATGAAAACATCGACCAAAATAATTCCCTTTTTTATGTTTCAAACAACAATTTCCATTTTTTTCCGAAGTGGGAAAGTTGTTATATTCAAAATAGTAAATACCACAATCTTGTTAGCTAATGATCTTGCTTCATGCTTAACATTTACAATCTTATTCATTATATTCTCAACAATTTATCCATCTGGTTCTACTTACGTACAAATTACATTTGAGAATATATTAAAATATTTCTGAAATTAAATTTCGGTCAGCAAAATTAAAGCACAGAAAGATTTTCGAGCAACACCACTATCACATGACCATATAAATGTACAAGAAGCAGGACACAGAAGCACTACTAGCCTTCGGTGTCTATTAAATTAATAAATGAGGTAATGTGTAAAATCGCCAATTTTTTATTAACAATTAGAGAAATAGGAAATTTACTTAAAATGTAATTTTTTATTGGGTGGGTTCTCAACATCTTCTAACATGAAAGCACCTCTCCTTAACTGTTTAAAGTAATCAAAAAAAAATATTTTATAAAAAATTAATATCTTAGTCACTAAGTAAATCTTTTAAATAATTTTAAATTTCATAAGTAATTCTCAGATAATTGAATATCAAGTTGAAAAAAAAGTTAATTGCCATAAATCTTTATTTGCAACAAATAAAAAATTTTTTTCTTAATTCAATACACTTTAAAATATTCGGTTTCTTTAGAAATGCAGGCTGATTAATTAATTAAAAGGATAATTTCTACTTATTTTTCTAAAAAAAATAAATTTTCTTTTCATTTAAATAACTTGATAAATTATTAAGTAATTGAAAATATATTTGTAACTTTTATTTTCTAAAAAGTGTAACGAATTTAATTCCTCCATCTTAAGTGGTATTGATTCGAATCTTACTTCAGGACGTAAGCATTTTTAGTGGTTCACAGTCCACTTTAAACTAAGGGTTCCGATCTAATTAGTCCCACTAGTACAAAAAATGATTCTCTGTTGGACGATAAAAAATGAAACTACTTTAAATTACAGAATTTTCTTTTTTAATTAAATAAAAGTTCTTAAGCAAATGAGTAATTTACTGAAATTCCCTCTCATATTTTTAATGTATGATTAATTTTTTTATTGAATTAAGTTTTTTTTTATCAAATCAGTGAGTAAATGAAAATATAATCAGTATTCCTGTTATTGCAGAAAAATTAATATTTGTTTTAATTAACACAAATTTTATAACTAAATTATTAATTACTTAAAAAATGTCTTACTTTATACAAACGCTTATTTTTTAAAAATATAATTTTCGATTTTTTTAAAATTTTAATAATTAATATAAACATTAATCAATTGAAAATTTAACTTTAAGTCGTTTACTTTAAATGCGTGATTTCCATTTACGGCAATGTTTTCTTATTTTAGAGTTCATATTTTAAGAAATTTATAGTAAACTTGTAAATGCTAGTTATTTATCTATTAAGTATTCATATATTCAGTTACCTTTCATAAATATGCTACATTCACCTTTTTCTCAAAAAACATTTGACTTAACTTTATTTGATTAAGATTGATCATTGAAAATACTTTTGGAAAAATTATAAAAAAAATAATTACGGAAGAAAATTAAAATTGAATATATGATGATTTTTTTTTGTTTTACGTAATTTCAAATTCCTTAAATAAAAATTAGTAAAAACAAAAAAATTGTATAATAGTACTTCCTCTCCTCTTTAAAAAAATTTTCAGAAGTGAAAGTATTTTATGAATTAGTCATTAATGTATGCATCATATGATGAGTAAACTAAATTAAACTCAGTTTTAAGTTCAGTTGTCCTCGTGGGGCTGTCGTGCCCCACGGGGCCAAGTTCTACAGTACCTGTATCTCTTTGATCGATTGAGGACCTTGAGGGGCGAAGCAATGTTTCGGTTAGGTGATCAGCCTAAACGGAAAATCCCCAATGTTTAGCTCCCAAGCATGCTTGGTATTCAGATTTAACGGCCCACTGAAGGGACGAACGGATGAGTAGACATTATCTATTCCGAGGATCGAACCCCGAACCTTGATTAAAAGTCACATTTAGATATTTACATGTAATCTTGGTATTTTGTAAAGGTAAAAAATAATAAGCAAGGTATAAACTGTATGTGAAAAACACAGGCTTGTAGCTTTTGGAGGCGCTAACATACAACCACAGTGTTTATTATAATGAGTAATAATAATAATAATAATAATAATATATATATATAGCGACAATTGAAATCATAATAATATTCAAATATTTCTTATTCTGTTTAACTGATTAAATATAATGTATATTGAAAGTTGTCTTACTCTAGATTCAAACCTAACTAAATAAACTAAAAAAAGTCCTCCTCACTACTTATTTTTAAATAAATAAAAATAAAAAGTCCTCCTCACATAAATGGATTAATTCTTTTCCTATAAAGCCATATTAAAAAAAAGTCCTCCTCACAAAGTACTTCATATCATTAATACTTTATTTAGGGCCCATCGAAAATTATCAGCACACAAATACAGAATAGTCAATTTTATTTAAACTGATGCTCTATAATGTGTAATAATTAAAATCATTTCATAGAAAGATGCGTAAAATAATCACTTATACAAAATAATTCTTGACGCATTGTATATATATATATATATATATATATATATATATGTATATATATATATATATATATACATACATATATATATTCATAAATCGATCTTAAATTGTTGTGAGAATTGACTTGTCTAAGAGAAGTAATTAAAAATGCTGCTATTAAAACAATGAATTTAAAAGCGAATAAATGGAAGAGTAATAAAAACAATGAAATCCTAGACTAACAGAACGCAATTTTAGAGTTAATTATTCGGTTAAGAGTTGCGAAAAATGCGATTATTAGAATAATATTATTTCCATATTCGAAGTTCAAATTAATTTTTTCATTCAATGTTTGCTGCTTTATCAATTTCCAAAGGTCAAGGTTACAGTCAAAATTTTACATTTTTAAACAGCATGACATGATTTTTAGTGCCCAAGTTTAACATGATTACGGAAGTAAAATGATAAACTAAGAATTTAATTTAGTGTAATTTTCTCGATGTCCCGAAAAATGAACTACAACATTCTGCAAAATAGAATACAATTGCTTTCAGCAGACAAATAATAGTCAATTACGTATGAAACAAGAACCCCTACGTATTAAAATTTGGAAAAACAGATAAATTTGGTTTGTAATAATATATTAGGTGAAAAATACGTTTCTTTTTTCAGTTAATTCTATTTTTTTTTCAGTTAAGAATTTTAATCAACATTCGTATTTTAGCTTGAATATTTGGACTATCTATTTTGTTTATTTGATCAAGAACAACAAAATTTTATATATTTCTTCTTTTGTTTTACATATAACTGTAACTGTACTAACTGGAGAATCTTAAGGTTTACTCTTATGGCTGGAGAGCACGCGGAAACGCGTGTGAGTATTCGAATTCCTGAATGTAAATATACGCCCCCTAGGGTCATTTACGCGAATTACTTCCTTTTGTTTTGATTATTTTTCACCTCTGCCAACAATTTAGTTAATTTGTTTCCCTCTCCATGTTCATTCTTTTAGTTTTCTGCTATCAATGATTTTATTATTTTTTTGCCCTTTTAAATTAAATAGTTATCTTTTCAACAGGATTTGTTTCATGTCCTGAGTTCAATGACCTTTTACAAAAATAGAGTAAAAGTATTCGAATAAGTAAGTCCGAATAAAATGAAAATTCGAATAAGTCTTAAAATTTATTTAATATCTCGGGTTCAACAACCTTTCACAAAAGTAGACACAAAGTATTTGAGTAATTCTAAATGAAATGAATGAGTTGACCTCAGCTTTGGTGTGTGTGTGTTCCCGAAGACTAATATTTTGGAAAATGACAACTTTTTCAGCTGGTTTAAATTAAAAAATATTATTGACCTTAAAAATCTAGTTTATAATTTTTATTTGAGTTTAAAAACAGAATGTTATGAATTCTTAAAAATATAAATATTCATAATAGCTAAAAAAATGAAAAAGCCTGTTTTTTAATCAAGTAAATTGAAATACAATTTACTGCACGAGAAACAAAGATTTCATCCTCTTCATATATTTCCTGTAAACATTTTTCAATGTAATATATCTATAAAATTATATTTGTATTTATAATATTTATATTTGTAAACTAGTCAAAGTAATATTTAATATTTTTAGAAGTAACATTTAAAATTATTGAAAGTAATATTTTGAAAAAGTTTTATATATTTTTAAAAGTTATAAATCTTTTGAAAATAGATTAGAAAAGAAGTCAAAATAGTTTGAGTGTTTTTTATGTTCAGAAGCAAATATTCAGAATGTAAAAAAAATTAATTAAAATTTTTTTTATCGTGATTCCATATTTATGGATTATTTAAGAAAATGGTGCTTTATTGAAAACGGGGATAGTTCATAATAACATTAAACTGAGACGTTAATAATATTAAAAACATTTTAAATAAAAATTTAATTTAAAATGCGGCCTTAATTGTGAAACGAAAATCATTTTTAATTTCGCTCCTTTACTTGCTATTAGATATGGGACTTTATGCCCGGTTTGGATGGAAGTTTGTATCTTTTTTTGAAGGATACAGGTTATTCGCAAACTTAGCAATTCGATGAAGCATGGTTTGGAACTCAGTCTAAAATTTGTCTATCAGTCTAATGGAATGAACAATAAGTTATGAAAACTAATTTTCATCAAAAGATAAAAATAGTACCCATAAATGCATAAATAGTTTATTAAAATTAATTTTAGTGTATTTAAACAATAATAAAAAATCTATAGGGTTTTTAGGTTTCTGACATTTGTACACGTTGTGAATTATTTGCACAATTAAATAAGCTAAGCAAATTGAATTAATTTTTGTTAACTGCAATAATAAAATAATAAAGACGGTAGAAAAAAGAGTTGCTGTCACTACTAGAAAGTCGCGGATTCGATACCAGATTCTGCTGGAGACTATCGAGCTATGAGTCACCATGGACGTTACAAGATCTGTAGCGTTCAGTGCTCTACCCCTGGAGGGCACAGAAAGAAGAATCATGGCTCAGGAGTCGACCTCTTCATATAATAATAATAATTCAAAATAACGATACAGTTGGTTATGATCAATTTGGAAGTAATAGAAGCTGAAAACATTGCGTAATGTCTTAACTTCCAAGTAAAATCATTTTGTTCTTGTAATTCTAACATCGAACTTATGTCAAATGAATAAAAATTTATTTTGATTTTAGTACTTTTGTTACCAGTTTTCTAATAAATGATTTAAAAATTATTTCATTAAGTTGTTTTTTGATAAATTCAAAATAACAATTTCGAAAAGCTTGAAAACTATTTTTGAAATATTTCGTAATATTTAACTAAATACCTTTATACTTATATTCTGTAATATGTTTGATATGGGCAAAGTTCATTCAAAATTGCTCACTTGTTAAGTTTTTATTAAAGGCGGCATTATCATTTTTGCTCTAATATTAAATACCTCCTATCTCAATGAATGTGGGATGAAGGTCTTCCAAAAATATTGAAGAATACAAGTGATAACGTAGAGTAAAATATCAATTTAATTATGAATTTTTTTCTCATAATCTACTTAAAATAAAATTTTCAAACATTTTATTTTCTAACATAAAATGTTTTCAACGATATCGAATTTACAACAACAAAGACTGTATAGGACTCTATGACATTTGATTCTAAAATACATTTTGTTTAAAAATTCTGCATAGAAAAAAGTAAAATTTTTATTTTTATGATTAAGTTATAAAAAGAAAGAGAAAAGAAGGTAAAAGTACTTTAGTTGAATGGAACAGAAATTTGTAAATAAAAAGTCACAAATGCGTCTTTTTCACAGTAAAATTTTTTATTTTAGTCCAAATCATTAAAAGAAATTGTTGTAACAACTAAACTTATATTTATATATTCGTACAAAACTAGAAAATATTAAGGATTAAATAACAACTAATCTTTCTAAGGAATATTTTTACAATATATTGAAAATAAAGATTAAACGAATGTTGAAAGAAAATTTTTTTGAAAAATTATCATTATTATTTTCTTTATTTTCACAATTTTTTGAACATAATAAAGTAATTAGACTTTTTTGAAGCTATAAATAGAAATATTGAAATGTAAGGTAAAAGAAACGCATCTTTTAGCTTTTTCCAAATTTAATTATTTTGAATCGGGAAAAGCATTAAGAATTTTTAAGATAATAAATAAAATAATGAAATTTTCCTTTATGATGTATAATATTTATTACAAATAGAGATGTCTGATATTAAAATTAGAATGAAGCTAGGTATTGTAATTGCATTGTCTTTTGGACTGTCTATTTCTGCCGATTGAAGCTGCTAAATGCAGACAACCTTCTCGTATTTTTTAAACTAAAGCGATATGATGAGGTCTACAGTAGAGCTGGCATTCTTTTTTTCCAAGCCTCACTAGAAATAGAGAATTGGACGCTTAGGAACATGATGTGCATAGCATTGCTCAGCACAGATGCTTATGGCGGTGTCCTGTATCGAATCCACAACCTTCTGGACATGAAATCAATGTTTCATAGCTTCCCCCTCCGTGAAGCTACGCAGCCCCTCATAATTTAGTAAGGAATGAAAAATTAAAATGTATATTTAATTAAAAGAAGCCGACTGATTGGCTGAGTGGTTAGCGTTCCTGACTCCTGAGCTGTTGGTCCCGGGTTCGAATCCCGGATCGGGCATGTATGTTTCTTTCCTTCTCTGTTCTCTCTGTCCTTTCTTCTGTGATATTGCATGTATGTGGCCCACCCTATAAACGGGTTTGTGGTGGTATGGCGCGGGTAACGCTACTCGCCTCCGTGACTTGGTTGACAGGTGCCCGCTGGGTAACGACAAATGAGTAGCAGTCTCTGGCCTTGTTGTAGCATAGGGTTCAACCCTCTTGTGCCCGTCATTGGAAAAAAATTAATTAAAAGAAAAAAACGAAAATTAAAACGTCATAATTTTGTTATATTATGATAGATAATTTTTTCATTAGTTTAATGCAAATCAGTGAGTTTATTTATTCTACTTTGCAAATATATTAAAAATGAGTCAGATGCTTAAAATCATAAAAATTGGAAATCTTGAGTTACTCTTGTGGGAAATTAATTTTCAATAGTTACTTATTTAACTGTCATTGAAAATTTCCAGGAACTATTTAGAGATAGTTAAAATTTATAGTAATGATTATTTATATGTCGGAATCCAATAATCATACCGTTTGTATTCTAGAGTGTTGAAGTATTTTACAGAAGTAAATGCTGTGAGTATATATAAACAATCTATATTCGATAATTACTTTAATAGAACACGCAGAAAGTTTCCGAAATCCTTTTACACACGCTGTCAAAGGAAAACATAGGCACTGAAACTATTAGCATTCATATTGCAGCAATCAACACATTTCATAGCAAAGACCTGTATCGCACAGCTATCGTACTTCAAGGTATCTGAGCTTTCTTTTGGGATCAGATTAAGTTTTTGCCTACCCAGCTGGTTTGGTTTGGTTTGTTTGTCGCTCAACGGTCACTTTTTGCACACGAGGGCTAATTAGACCGGGACCTACGGTTTACAGTGGATTCCGAACCACTACAAACATCCATGCCCAAGCTGGGATTCGAACCCACGAACTCATGAACCGAAGGCAAGAGCGCTAACCATTCGGCTGCCAGCTCGGCGCCTACCCATCTGGGGTTTCAGAAAAATTCTAGATATATGCAGAAGGAATTTCTACAAATATGTGCTGCTTATCACCAATTTTATCGTCAAATATTACCAAAAGGATGATTCTACTTTAAACCGCGTAAAACTCTGACATTATCTCCAATCTCTTTTGGCTGCATTTAAATTTTCCTTAAATAAAACGAAAAAAATCTAATTTCTACCATTTGGCCAAATTTTACAGAAAAGCAAACTTTACAGGAAGGCTACTGAGGGATTTTTGATTCAAAATTCTTCCTGTCAATTAATGGATTAAAAACATACTAAATACTGTAAAATAGCAATGGAATAAAATGCAGCAATTAAACTACACATATTTAAATGTTTTTGATTCAAAATTCTTCTTGTCAATTAATGGATTAATCATACTAAATACTGTAAAATAACAATGGAATAAAATGCAGCAATTAAACTACACATGTTTAAATGGTTTTGATTCAAAATTCTTCCTGTCAATTAATGGATTAATCATACTAAATACTGTAAAATAGCAATGGAATAAAATTCAACAATTAAACTACACATGTTTAAATGATTTATTTTGATTAATAAAAAGGTATATGTATATTAGGAAATTTTATTTAATATAAAATTTTTCTAAATCTATTGTAATGTTGAATAAACTATTATATATCAACCGATCAACAATTCTCCCACACAATATAAATTAAATTTTCCGTAATGCTTATATTCAAGTGCTTTCATTTTAATTTAAACAAGCCATTTTTATAAAAAATTAAAATTCCACGAATAAAATTGGAAATCTATTACTGTAAAAGTTCATTTTCGATACAAAGCTCCCGTGGTTTGGGAAAAACTGAAACTTATGGAGATACGAAAAGAAGGATCCATTGATTAAAAGCTCTAAGAATATATTCAAATTCTTCCTAAAGAATTCCTTATAATACCGAGTATGTTGTAACCTTTTTAAAATGCTGGAATGTAGTTGACGTGAGATGATTCAGCTTAGTGGAGAAAAAAAATAGCGGATTACTCACAAAAATGTCTTTTATTTTTGAGTATCAAATGTACTTTCGAACTTCCCGAATGCTTTTTTTTAATTTACTTTTTCCTCTAAATTCATTTAGTTAAAGAACCAAACAAAAACATTTTAAATATCAAATTAAAAGTATCCGATGATTATACGTTTTTTAAGCGTCAATTGATTTATAATGTTAATGCCTGGAATAAATTAAGGAAAAATAATAAATCTCAAAATTTTATCTCTGCATAAATTGGCTTTAAAGTTTGAAAACACACTATTTTAAATAGATTGTATCTATATATTTGATTTCAATATTATTTATTCATTATGTTAATATAAATTTTAATGTTTTTTAATGAAAAATTTAAATATTATTTCAGAACTAATTTGGAATAATTAAACTGTAACAAGAGAATAGTTCTGGTACCTTAGTGAAACTAGTCAATTTTATTAATTGGTCATATATATATATATATATATATATATATATATATATATATATATATATATATATATATATATATATATATATATATATATATATATGTATGTATATATATATCTATGTATATATATATATATATATATATATATATATATATATATATATATATATATATATATATATATATATATATATATATATATATATATATATATATATATATATATATATATATATATATATATATATATATATATGTATGTATATATATATCTATGTATATATATATATATATATATATATATATATATATATATATATATATATATGTATGTATGTATATTTATATATATATATGTATATATATATATGTATATATATATATATATATATATATATATATATATATATATATATATGTATATATATGTATGTATATATATATATATATATATATATATATATATATATATATATATATATATATATGTATATATATATATATATATATATATATATATATATATATATATATATATATATATATATATATATATATATATATATATATATATATATATATATATATATATATATATGTATGTATGTATGTATGTATATGTACATATATATATATTTATTTATATGTATATAATAAGAGAAAGATCAGAAATTAATGCTCTCAATGATTTAATGCCTGAGATTCGTAGTAGAATCACAGATGCTAACAGATGTTTCTTCGGTCTCAAAAAATACTTGCATTCTTACTTCATCAGTAGAAAGATTATAATTCACAAAAGCTTAATCAGACCCATTTTTAGATACTCTACTGAGACCTAGACAATCACAGAAAAAGTTAAAAGTATCATTTCTGTTTTTGAAAGAAAAAATTTGGGAAATACTTTTGGTAGCATTAAATAGTAACAATATCTGGTGAAGAAGAACAAATTCTGAACTCTATAAACTCATTAAAGAACTAGATATAGGAAAATATATAAGAATGCAGAGAATTAATTGGACTGAACATCTGTGCAAAATGGATGAAAATCGTGTAGCAAGATAGATATTCTCTGTCAGATCATTCGGCATCCAGAAAAGTGGGAAATCTGAGCTTAGATGGCTCGACTGGTTTGGAAACAGAATTAAAGATTTTAAAAATAACTAACTGGGTGTCCATGGTCAAGGATAGAAGAGCTTGGAGTTCGATTCTGAGGAAGGCCAACCTCAAGAGCCCATCCTAGGCTGTCTGGACATTGAAGAAGATGAAGAAAATAAGAGAAATATTTTAAGTCTTTTAAAATGGCGATGAAATGGTGTCAAATGCTTGTCGAATTTGTTCTTGGCCCATATAAATTTTAATAATTTAGTTAACATTTTTTGAGAAAGATGCTTTTAAGTCTTTTTGTGGTATTCGAACCTGACTGAGAGATAAATTTTGAGTAGCACAATCAAAAACCATTCTTATTCAAATTGCTTTTCAAAAATATATTAAGTCATCATATTAAAAATAAATATACATCTTAACTTAAAATGAAATGAATATATGTATATTTATATATTATTATATACAAGTATGTATGTGTATATAATGTATATAGGAATGAATATACATATATATGTGCTTGATTATATACTTTTTTATATATAATCAAGCACGTATATATGTATGCACATGATGTATCTCATATTTAAGCTAAGGAATCGAGTGATGAATATTATAATTAAAAAGGCAAACAATAATGTTAATCAAATGTTAAAAGTTTTGTTCACATTAAATTAGTTTATCAATTGCAAACATTTGAACGCATCAAATTCCTATTACAAAGTATATTCCTCCGAGGTGAGAAAATAGCAAAATATTCTTGTTTTGAAACTAAAGAAGCGAAACTGATTCGCCTTCAAAATTCCCCATTTGAGAAGGTTAACGACAATTGCAAAGATCGCATCAAAGTGCGATAAGATAACAAAAAAAAAAAAGTAAACTGTAGACAACGTCTTGAAGTAATAGGTTATTTGTACACTTTTTAGTTGCAAGTTTATTTCTTTTGTCTATACGAAATCATTGTTGCGTAGTCGAGGGCACTGGGCTCGAGACTATGGAACACCATTCGCGATTGATTTCTTTAGAACACCTTTCTTTGTGTTTCAGCTACCCAACACCCAATCGTCACGGAAGTTCGCGCGTCATTGAAAATAAAAAATAAAAAAATTAAAAGTCTTGTAATACTTCGATAAATACTCAAATATCCTTTTTCATTTCGTTTATTTTTCGATTAGACTAGAACAATCAAAAAGTCTTATAAAATCGAAATCTTTTTTATTTCCTTGTGACGTCAGATATTTTATAAGGTTATTGAGTTTCATTATTACCTCCTAAATCATTCTAAAATATGGAATCTATTATTATTTTATTTTATGGTGCATCTTTGATTGATTATGTATTGATAGGTCGAGAATGCACAAAACAAATCGTGAAATTTCAATGCTATGTAAACTCACCAATCAGTTTTTGATTGTGTTATCGAAGAAGATAGTGAATGACATTTCCGCGTTGGAATTGTTTTGGCGATTTTTTTATTGTAATTTTATGTGAATGGTAACACAATTTTTGGAATACTTCGAACCTTGAAATTTACTCGATAAATCATTTGGATTTTTTTTTCATTCGAAGTATCTAGTATGAAAATTAATTAAATAAAAAATTAAAAAAGTGAGAGAAAAATCTTGTGGATTTCATTTATAACCAGTTTGTTGTTTTGGTTAATTCAAATGCTTTGTGTGAGAATAAATTGACCTAGTGAGGAAGTAGTAAAATAGTGAAGTACTGAGTTTTAAAAGAGAAGTAAATTTTAAAAAATGTATTTTATGTCCTATTTATCTATCAGTATTTATATCTTCTTTACACAAGGGTACTTTGATTTTTATCTTTCAAATAAATTTTCATTAACTCCACAATTAGCATAATACATTGTCTACAATTTGAATCTCGATTTCTAAACAAAATAATAAGAATATAGTTCTTTAATTTTTAACCTCGTTAGCTCTTTCTCCTATTTTTAATTTATTTTGATCTTTACTTTATTCTTTAATTCTAATAATTATTTTAATTATTTTTACTTTAAAAGTAAAATATTTAAGAATATCAGACCCTATTATCCTGATATAGCCTAATATATCGCCTAAGTATATTCATTTCATATTCTGAGCAATTTCTTGTTAAACTTCTCAAGTAATATTATATACTATCTAATATCTAAAACTATACTATCTCTGCATTTAACACAGTAGGTCTTTTATTCTATCTTTAGTTTTTCAGTTCTAAAAGTTCTATTTTTATTCTTATATAATTGTTTTTATCCTATTTATTTTTTATTCTTTAGTTCCACAAATTCTGTTTTTTTCTTGATTTTTTTAAACGTAAAATTGGAAGAACTTTAGATTCCGTTGAATTAATATAATTCTAATAAATACCCTTTGACATATCTTTCATCTTCTGAATAAATTTTTATTAACTTCATAATTAAAATAATATATTATCCAAAATTCGAAATTATTTTATTTCTACAAATAAAAAAATTGTTTTTTCTTTTACTGTTTTGTTCTCTGACCATTTTGTTCTGATGGTTTGTATTCATTCTTTTGCTATTATTTATTCTTTGGTACTAATAAGTCTAATTTTTGTTAATTCTTTTTGGAAACTAAACTTATTTAATATCTCAGATTTCGAGCTCATAATAAAAACTTTAGGATCAAATTAAAACCACTTAAAAATTCAAATTAAATTTACTGATGAAATTTACATTAATGGTCTATATGATGACCTTTAACTGCTTTTCTAAAAAAATCAGGTACACATGTAAAATCTTGTCGATTAAGAAAAACAGGCGCCAAAAATACGATTCTTCGCCAATAATAGAAAACTAAATACTAGATACAAGGTTGATATACTTAGGGTGAATTTTTGTTTATTTCAAGAATTCAATCTGTTAAATATTGCTTTGCTTTTACAACCTAAAATTATAAATATTCCCGACCTTCTAGACTGCATAATGTAATGAGATCATTTTAGTCACCAAGAGGTCTTCATTTATAAAAAGCGTTTTAGTTTTCGTTAAACTAATTAACTTGAACTAATTTTACGTCACAAATGTGAAGCGATTGGTAGATTCATGTTATATCAGCAGAATTGGTGTTAGGTTTCTTGACTGATGGAATTTCAGAGACACAACAAAACTGAGTAAACACAAACGAACGTTAAAGAAATGCGAAGAATAACATAAAATTCAACATCATTGAATATCAGTGTAAATACCCAATAGTTAGATGACCAATTCCATCTTTTAGCAGCTGATAATAATGAAATTAAAGGGAAAAATTCCGAAAAAATGTGCATATTATTATATTTTGTGTTATATATTTTTTGTATATATTAAATGAAAGTTGACAAAAAATCTGTATTCGAATGATTAATAGTCATTTGGAAAACTGGTGAAAACCTAGTCAAAAACTAAAAGGATTTCCAATATATCATTTTATTTGACAGAACAGTCCTTCATCCGAAACTAACAATTATTGAAATCTTAGAATATGTTAAAATTGTGGTAGTATTTTGTTGATTATATTATTCAGATAATTGCTGATTAAATGTAGTTGAAAAGAAAGGAACGGAAAGCTTTGTTTTTATTTCGTTCTTTTAATACTAAAGTTTTCTGATTTTAATATTTTATGTTTTTGGAAATAATGATACTTTTAGAGTTTTTAATGGTTTTTCAATTTGCAAAATAATTTGCAAAACCCGTTTTACAAAACTCATCTTCAACTTTTCCTCATAATAACCAAAAGAAATAAGAACAAAAGTGAGCAATATAATCATTTCGTACGTCATTCACATTTAAAAACTATTCTCTGTCTTTTTTATCATTCATTTAATAATAATAAAAAATATATGAAGAATAAAAGGAAACGGAAGCATATATAACTCTGTAACAAACAAAATAATATTGAATAAAATCATATAACAATTATAAAAAAATTATTATCATTGCATTAAAAAAGACATTATTAAATCAAATTCTAAAATTTAAAACAGAATTTTTTTTATTTCTTCACATTCCTTGTTTATTATTCTAATTTCATTAAGACAAACTGATAAGTATCTTATTTTATATACATTGAGCGTCAGCGTTTGATCTAAAAGTTAACTTTAACTGTTAACTGTATTGAATTTTTTTTCTCTTAATAACCCTAGTTTTGGAAGATAAGCGAAAAGAATTCTCATGTTCTAATTGTAAGTTTTTTAATTAAGGAATTACATAAATTTCCTTGATTACGTTTCTTTTCAGAATTGTCAAAGCCTTCTATAACCACTAGTTTAAATATTTCAATATCATAATCGCATTCTAACAGCACAAAAACATACCAAAGCTTGTTTATCTCAGTCTCACGCAAATCTTTGGCAGTAATGACTAATTCCTTTGAAGTTACAAGAGGATTCAGAAGCTGAATAAACATCTAGCCAAGTAGGAATCGAATCCACGAACTGTTAAACTGTAGACTAAATTGCTGAGTTACTAGATAGGCTTGCTTTAGGGCAATTTAATATGCCCAATGAAAATATTTTCTGGCTCATTTTGTGTATAACCCATATTTAAATGGTTCCAGTATTAAAACAGTTAAATAAAATTCATCTTTTTTGAGCAATTTTTGTAGGGCAAGAAATTACCATCTTCATGTCCTTAAATTGTAAAATCTCGGACTTTTGTGAAACCTTGAAATATTTTTGGAGTTGTATTGAACTGAAAATAGGCTTTTTGTGGGTTTTTGATTTGTAAAAGTGTTACGTGCTTAACGAAATATTAACTTTACATAATCATTGAAATTGGCTAAATAGTAACAATACTAAATGATCAATTTCTAGAATTTCTTTATTTCCAGGAATGATTCGCATATTTTCCATATTGCTTTTATCAAAATTGACAAATATTATTACTAGTTTGAAAATAGCTTTCAAGTCATATAAAAAGGACTCAGAAATTAAATTTTTTCGTAAAAAAATTTACGAGGGGGCTTTTTTCTTACAATTTCATTTATAATACAAATTTAAAATTTGGATATAAATATTCTTCAATCAATCAATTTATAATCTTTTGCGTAAATTAGAGAAACATCTTATAAGTTTTATCAAGAAATGATGTCTTTTAATAGTCATTAATGAGATACAATTTTATGTAAATTTTTTGAGCAGAATATTTCTATGATTCTTTGAGCAGAACACTTACCTTATTATTAACTACGCAATTTGTTTTTAGTTGTAATTTTGAAGCAATTTTCTCTGAAAAATTTAATTCGTTTAAACTTTTATTAGAATAAAGGATAGAAATGAAAAGACAATAATGTGAAGGAATTACGTTTTTCAGAGACAAGTTTTCTGGTTCGATCAAGGGTCCTATTGAATAACGACACATCGATGAATTCTATTTCCTACACGCATGTGTTCTTCCTTCGGGGTGGGTGCGTGGGAGTTCGTCGGGTTTTTTTCTTTCCGACGCTTGAATACGACCAAAAAAATTCTTCTGGAATACGAAAATATATTTTAAAAAGTGCTATGCAACTTACTTTATCCGTTAGATTATCCACTATACGAAGTCAAATAAAACAGTTGCAATAATTTTTATTAAAATTTTAAAAATAAAAATCATACAATGTTTTATTGACACAAGCCGTATACGGGTTGAGAAATCCAATACAAAGCTGACTCAAATAATGTGTGATAGACTTTTATCAGAAAATATAAATGCTATTTTCCACTAGCTATGTAAGCCTTAACGCGCGATTGGACACAGGGTACCAAAACACCAAACAGCCGAAGGTTTTTGCAAGGTACTAAAACATTCGATAAGGCATTTCTTTGCTTTCGAAGAAGAAATTTCAATGGTAGCATCCATATTCATGTATTGCAAGGGAGGGGAGGAAACTCTGAAAACCTCTAATTGAACACCCAGGAAATTTAAATTCAGATAATAGAAACGGAAATTATTATTTACCAATGTTTTTAAAAATATCTGAATGCGAATATTGCAATAATGGATTTGTGTATATACTGTGACCGGCCTGGCGGTCTAAGTTGTAGCAAGACATTTTAACATTCACTTCGTCATTGCCTTCGGGAAGGAATTTTCATAGACAGCAGGTTGTATTCACATGTTGCAAAGGAGGAAACCTGGAAAACTGCTAAATAACTGGCCGCTAGATGTGAATGCAGAGAGCAGAAGCGTAAAATCCATCTCCCATTTTTCAACAGTGGTTGGGATCAAACCCGAGGCCTTATGCTCCGCAGATCGCTGTCATACCACTAGGGTACAATCTATGAAAACTCTGTAAATTGTAGTTCTACCTTAGCTATTTTCTTATTTACTGATAAAGACGTTGATTTTTGAGTGCGACCACAAAACATTCTGGGCTATGGTGACATGCTTGATAATCATTTACAGTCTTTAGGAGATCACTGTGTACTAATATAATGTCTCGTTTTTTGTTCTGGAAAGTCCTAAGTTCGATTCCATCTATTGTTTAACAAGGGGGATGAATGTAAATTTTTTTGCTTTATACAGGATTATGATGTTTGATTTTTTTTAAAAAAAATTTGTCACATTTGAATACGGATTACTATCTATAGAACTATTTTACTTCCAGAAAATTCTAAAAGATGTAAGAAAAAAGTTTCTTTTTTATTTCACATTTTTAAATTAAATATTTCATTTTTAGAAATGAATTTTTAAAATAATTCCTACATTGTGGTATAAAATTTCAACTCTTTGGTATTGAAAAATTTATTCCAATATTAATACCTATTGGAAAAGGAATTTTAATACTATTCCATATTGAAAAATGAATTGAAATACTAATTGAAAATCGAATTCAAAAAGAATTAAAATGTTCTTAAGAACATTTTTCAAACAGAAAGATGAAATATGCCTTTTTCAAATGATCTCAAGTGGAATATAAAGATGTTCAAGATTCCTGTGTTTTTATCGTATTCCATTTTATTCCCAATCCCTCTTCAGAATAATCATTTTATTGATAGGAATTTCAAAATATAAGGCATTGGTGTAGATTATTTTCAGGCTTCTTTAAATCCAGCAATTTAGTCCGTACGTTTTAATGAAATTTTGATAGTTTGGATTAAGTACCTATTGGAAAAGGTACTTAATTTAATGAAATTTTGATAGTTTGGATTAAGTACCTATTGGAAAAGGTACTTAATTTAATGAAATTTTGATAGTTTGGATTAAGTACCTATTGGAAAAGGTACTTAATTTAATGAAATTTTGATAGTTTGGATTAAGTACCTATTGGAAAAGGTACTTAATTTAATGAAATTTTGATAGTTTGGATTAAGTACCTATTGGAAAAGGTACTTAATTTAATGAAATTTTGATAGTTTGGATTAAGTACCTATTGGAAAAGGTACTTAATTTAATGAAATTTTGATAGTTTGGATTAAGTACGTCGCTGCGTCCTGCATGGGTACAAAAAACAAACTACAAGGGTCAATCTCTTAAAAAAAAACACCACTAAAAACTCTCCAGAAATTCTTCAAAACCAATGAGAAGGTTGCAACAGGTGGTTCAAAGCGATCCGACTCACCCACTCCACCTTCACGTCCCGGCTATAAAATCTACCCGAAGACGCCTCAGCCAAGACTGGTTTTTGCGCGAGCACCAAGAAGAGAGAGGGGTGTTTGACCATCCTGAAAGAGCAGAGTGCTACTGGTTTTTTGTGTCATAAGAAGCAGCACCTGGACGGCTCATCTTCTTGTTCCGACCCTCACCATCCCTTGAGCGGCAGGACGACTTTTTGCTCTCTTCTCCGAGGGAAGAAAAAATCACGATCGCATCCGATCGTCGGGGAATGGTTACTTTCTGAAGCGATTCTCTGAGAACTGTGCTGGGCGTTATTTCGCCGAGGAAATAACACAAATAACTTGGGAGATCTTTAGCAACACAACATGATACCTGACTTCAGTGAGTAATTCCCAAAAGTATCTTTCTTCATTAGCGTAGCTCCGATTTGTCAAATCAAGTTCATTTTCGCTTTGATATTTTCCACTATTTAACCCTCTAACCACTTTGCTCGATCTATACTTCCATTTTCACTACTTTTAGTTGCATCAATTTACTAATTAAGTATTAATTATTATTTTAATTTATAATTTATAAAATAAAAATTATTAAATTAATTATTGATTTTTATTTATTTAACTAATTTTTATTACCTTCTACATTTTTTGCGTAAAAAATATTATATATTATAATATTTTTTACGATGTATTAGTTACTGTTATATATATATATAGTCTACAATAACTCAATCTGTTATGTATATGTACTGAAATACCTAATCATCTTATTATTATTGATTTAATTTATCAATTAATAATATAAAGTAAAAATCATTAAATTAATTTTGAATTTTTATTATTACATGTTTTAGTAATATTATTTATGATATATCAGTAATTATATAATATTCTATAGTAACTAAATTTGTTATGTATATACATACATATATATATACTAAAATATCCAATCGTCTTATATTTATTTTTTATACTTCAGAAATCCTATTTATTCTAACATAAAATTATAATACATTTTTATTTAATAAAATTTGATAAAAAAATTTTCGCGTAAAATTTAAAACTTAAACCATTTGATATTTTATGAATTTTGCAACCTTTGTGTGATTAAATTTTTAAGAGACAAAACATTTTGTTATATACTATTTCAAGAATAGGTTTGTCTGTAAAAAGGAATTTCATTCAAAAATCCGATATTTTTAAAAATTATGTTTCATTAATTATCTTGTAAATGAAACTGACTATGTTAATTTTACCTTTTTTTTTAACTTATAAGGAAATTTTATAATGATTGGTATTTTCTCAGATCATCATGAATTATATGAAATAATGTTTATATACTTTAATACTACTGGTAGAACTCAAATCTGAGCTAGGAAATATGCTGGTGCAAAGATAACTATCATGCTTCTATGCACAAAAATTTCTTGAAAACTAATCATATATAAAATTAAACTCTTTTATTAGATGTCTTTGCTATTTTACAACAGTTTGAAACACGTCAAAAAATATACTCTTTACTGAGTATACATTATAGTTTATATAATTATATTGATTTATTTTTTTTCCTGTTTTGTGTTTATAAAATAATATAAGATTTAATATGCCAAATTCTTCAAAGATAAATTATGTTAATTTACTGGCGCATGAAAGATTTTGAGGAAACAACAAGAATTTTAAAATGTGAACGTTTTTATAAGATTTCATTAAATTTTAAGTTAAATATTTTTATTTTGACCATTTTTTAATATAAGCAAGTCATAGTGATGCAAATTCATAATTTTCTAGTATCGCTTTCCTAAATACAATTACTCAACATTTTCTTATTAGAATATATAGGTATAGTATAGAAAAAAACATATAAGTTTAATAACATCTTTTTGTCATATGATAATTGACCTTGTCGTTAGTTCATGGTTCAAAAACAAAATTTCAACATTTAAAAAAATTATTACAGTTGCATTTTTCAAATCCACAGAGCTGACACTAGTAACCGAAGACATTTGAATATGTCTCTTACTTTATGGGAGGACTTTTTCATTGCTTGGGTTCATATCCCCATATCATGAGGTAGGAAACCCAGAAAACTCACAAGCACCCACCCCAGCAGAATGCTACAGCGATCTCTCACTTCTTAGCAATGTGTGCATCGAACCCAACACCTTTCATTCTGCAGAGTGCTATCCTACTGTTTTGCTATGATGATATTTTAATATTTTAAAAGCATTCAAGTATGAATTTTATATTTCATTAATAAATTTTTAATTTAAAAATGATCGAATATTAAATTTTTCAGTACTTTAACTTATACTTTAATTCATGAGTATTTCATTCTTCTAACATTTTATAAATATAATTTACTTGTATTGTAGAGTTCATTTTAAATTTTCTGTTGAATATTTCACCTAATTAAGTTGTCCGTTGTTTTGAAAAAGCTATCGTAGTGCCAAAAATATAAAACTCGAGTGTAATCTAAATATTTTTGAGAAAAGTGAAAACGTTGGGGAAGTTCAGCTGTAAGTAATATCAAAACCCAACTGAATTTTCGTGGTAAAATTCTTTGAGCGTCCTTAAAAATAATATGCATGCCTGCGGTAAAATTGAGGTGGTCTCCAAGGCCTTGAAAATCCTTTGAAAGGATTTTAAAGAAAATTGGAAGGGATTAAAAAAAAACAAGCATTTTAAGAAACTAGGCAGGTAACAATAAAATAATACTTACACTAAATTATAGGCTGCAGCAGTTCAAAATGAGTCACGTGCGTTTGTTTTTAAGACATCGTTTGATCTTACAGAAAAAAGATCCCTAGACGAAGACATTTTTTTTCCTCTTTTTGACTCATGAAACAAACCGTAACCGTGAAATCAAGAACTCTATTCCGATAAAATTTTATTTTAAAGATAAACTTTAAGAATTTAAAGATGAGAGATTTTATGGTTTTATTTTCTTAATTTTTGACTACTGAGGGAAAATATATTTTTCAGTGCCTCTTTACAAAGATTTAATATTAATGTCGAATTTTACTTTTTTAATTAATGTAACAAAATTACTTCAACAAAAAAGATTGTTTTGGGATGAGTTTCTCTGAAATTATATTAGAAACCTTTGTATATTTTTTCCTCGAAAATCTTAAAAAAAATTTAGGGTGAAATAGCAGAGCACAATGCTATTGTTTTCGCATAAGAACAATCTTCCTATTGCCCTAAACTGTAACATGGCGGTAAGGTCAATTCAATTTCGTTTAGTTTCCGATATCACATTTGAAATGAAACACGTGACTCCCGCAAACAATAGGTGTCATTCATTGTTACAGAATGGAAAAAAAGCAGCAAAACATTGTGTTTAAGCTAAAAAATGGTTTTTCCTGATATTTTCTTAAAAAAACGAATCAAATTCTTAATGTTAGGGTACATTTAATAAATTGTTTTAAATCTGATAGGAAAATACATCAAAACTTTTGCATACAAATCTATATTAGCTTTCGACATTAGTAGTTGAAATACTCTCTCAAAAAATGTTATTATTTGATTTCGAATTTGATGACTGATTTATTTATTATTATTATTGGAAAATAAGCATGTTGGTCTGCAAAGATTAGTATATTGGTGCATATTTTTTGAATGAAAGAAAAACATAGTTTATTTTTTTGGTCTCCTTCAGATTTTATAATTCTTATATCTTGCACATAACCTAGTACATGAACAAGTTCAACACATTAAGCAAATGCAGCGGAAAATATAGTATCCTTAATTACTCAGATACCGATCATTTTACATTTGGTCAATTGTGGTACTTAAAATCAACTCAGCTATAAGGTATGGCCACATGCTTTTCATATCCTAATAGTAGAACAGAACTCTTTAGAGTGCAGTATCCTAAGTTCGATACTCCAGTACTATGAGAAATGGTCACTGTTTTTCTGCTTTTGTTTACACACTTGTCAGAGTGGATGCTTGAGGATCTTCCGGTTTTCTTCTTTTCCTATACGTGGATGAGCTCCATGGAATGTTCATTCGAAAGGCAATAATACGCCGTGGATGTTAAAAAGAGCCTTACAGAAGGTTACAATTGTAAGTTTATTAATTACATGCTGCCGAGTGGGGAATGTACTTATGAAAATTAAAAGTATTGGTTAATGAATTACAGATTATTTATGTTTAATAAAATATTCGCGCGCGTCCGCGCAATTTATTTCGAAGTTCGATCTATTGAACAATCAGAGATGTTTATTCTATAACTCTTCAATTCGGTATTTTCTCTGGGGTTGGATGTTTTATATTTTTTCTAATATCTGTTTATCACGCTTGAATTTAGCGTAGCATCTACCAAATGACCTTTCTTCAGTCAATATTTTAGATCTCTAAATAGTACCTTATTATGGTTTTCATCACAACCCCAAATTCATGCCTCAAAATGGCTTGCTATATTGCAACAAGTATTTGTAATTTATTGGATGGAAATAACCATCTAATCTTAATCGTCGCCGAACGATAAGTGATAAATTTTGGTCCTCCATTTTCTGCAATTTGTTGGTGTGGTGGCTATCTCGCAAAGCTAAACTCGGTGGATAAAGAAGTTTTAACAGGTGAACAACCCACTTTGCGATATCTACAAGCCACCTAGCTGTACCACATTTTACGGCTTGGGGCTATAATTGGTAGAGGAATTGATATCGATTGATTGCCTCTGATGTAACCAAAGATTACTGTGCTAAAGTGTCGATATATGTCAGAAATGTGTTGGACTATCCTTTCATGTGATACGGAAGCGAGCATGTTTGCACAGGAAGCATTCTGGCATCGAACTCGTGATTCCCCCTGGCTTAAAATTACTAAGCATTTGAAGGTAATTGAACGGAGCTTGTCAACCCATCTTTACACTTCTGGTTACAGTCCATTATTCGACAGTATTGTCCAGATGTATGTCATGGAGTGTTTGCTACGGAAATGTAAATTGAGAAACCAAATTTAGATTGAACAAATAATTTCAGAAAGGGATTATTTTATTAATTGCGAACCAAGCTTTGCTCACAATGTACGCTGGGTTGGTTGGTTTGATTTGTTTGTCACTCAACGATCATTTTTTGCACACGAGGGCTAATTAGACCGAGACCTACGGTTTAAAGTGGATTCCAAACCACTACAAACATCCATGCCCAAGGTGGGATTCGAACCCACGAACTGTTGAACCGCAGACAAAAGCGCTAACCATTCGGCTGCCAGCTCGGCCAGTGTACGCTGGGATAATATTAATGCACAAAAGCATGAGTTTTTCGGGTGCTTTTTTATGAAGTCACTTTTTTAATAAATTATCTTTGATTCTCTCTAAGCCTGGAGACTAAACATTTAGAGCCCTGTCCTTCATTTCAGTTGTTCATGGGTTCGACTCTTATTTTAGGTCATAGGTGCTTCTAGCGGCTTGGATTCCACTTTAAACCGTAAACCTAGTCCAGATCATGACATTATATATCTGTAAATGTTCATATGGTACCTGTACTATTAGATTTCAAAAATAAATAAAATTGTCTTATTAGCTGTACAGCTATATTCTTTTTTCACACAGTTTTTGAAAGTTAGGTTAGGTTAAGTTTTTGAGAGAGACTTTTCCGGCTGCCTATATCTTCAGATCAAAGCCTCTGGATATTGATATCTATTTCGTAACTTTGTGCCACGGTCAAGGGACGAGATCGACAACTGAAACACATACCCTCCTATCAACGATAAAAGACACAAACGGAAGGACATCAGACGTTAATTTTAATATGTGTCGGTCTCTTTAGAATGGCGCAACTTGAGATTGGGTCAGTAAAGAACCCACTGGCGACGTTTTCCCCTAATCTGCCGCATCCCTTATCTTAAGAACATGCATAATAGTTTAACTGCTAATGTGTGTATGTATATTTTATTAAGATTTAAAATTATTTTTTGTATTCTAACCTACTTGGTGAAAATTTCGAGATAGTGATATTGATATTGGTCGATACTATAGATCAGAAACTGTAAACTCTATAATTTCCAATGATTGAGGGCATTTCTACTATCTCCATGGTAGGTATTTCTTCGATTCTATTAACTGCTGAGTAGTGGGAAAACGTAAGACATTTGAACATTTGCCGCATTCTGGGAATACATTTTTTGTGTAACCAATTGTATTTCCGCATCGTAAACGGGAAGAACATAACAAACTTTCAAATTCTTATTACAATAGACGTCAAGACGTATCCAGAAATCAGAAGCACCACATCCATCTCTACATGAAGCTGGTATCAAACTCGTGACATTCCTTTCAATAGAATAAACGATTATCACAAAACCACAAAGATCCACACATACTTTTTGTGTGTGTGTATGAAAAGATTTTCACCAGAAAGTATATTATCATCATGATCACTGCATTTCATTCCATTTATTGCTTATTTATAGGCTCAACTAGTAGCTTAATAGTATGGAGTTCAATATAAGGGTTCGTGGGTTCGTACCTCTTGCATGGAATTTTGGTGGTTCAGATTCCACTTAAATCTTGATTGAATTAGGTATCGTATACAAAACGCTGCTATTAAGTGGTAAAAATATCAATACTACATCACTGTGTTTTTGAATACATCCCAAACTCAAATGGTACTATCATACTTCTAACGAATGGCAGTCCGAAATGGCAGGTGAAACATTAGCACTATAGTTTCTGTTGTTGCATTTCTCCGGTGTTTAGCAACACTAAATCCGCTTTATGAAATTCATTTCTGTAATAAAATCTAACACTAAAATTGGGCTTGCGGGAAGATCACATCTGGAATACCCCAAACAGTTCAGAATACGGTCAAGAGTGGCCTGAAAATGAATATACTTTAAGTAGACTGGGAAAGATTTTTTCTATAAGAATAAAACCTAGATCTCAAGTGTCCATGGAGAAGCCTGGTGATGGTCGTCTGGTCTACAATGAGAGGCAATGCGCTCCCTGGGCAATTTCCCTGCTATCATTGGTGAACAGGTGGCATTGTCCAAATACAATTAACAGTTTTTTATAAAGGTTCTGAACAGAGACCTTCGGCTGTCAGACAGGATCCAAACGGCAGACGAGCTGGTAGAGGACAGAATCAAGTCGAGCCCAACATCAATGGCAATCAGCTCTCTTCTGAGAAATGAAAAATAGTTTGGATTTTTCCTATTTCATTTCATTGTACATTCTTGGGATCAGATATAAATTCTACTTCCACAACTTTAATTTTTAATCCAGCAATCATGAACTCGATTCCTACCTCGAGTATGAATAAATTTAGTGGTTCGGAAATTTAGTGACAGTAGAGGGGGAACTAACTGTCAACATGAAATAAACATCTGAAAACGCATTACATTCTAGATTATTTCCTTCAGTTTTATGATCTTTGATTTCATGGGAAAAAATATATTTTAAGTTTTTTTTTTTTTTTTAAATCAGATTTTACTGAGAAAACAAAATTTTATTAATTGTAAAAAAATTATGAATATAAATTTACTTAAAAATAAAAATAAATAAACTGCATATTTTTTAAATGAAAAAAAAATTAGATTAGAAATCTTAATGATTTAAACAAGTTTCAAATAGCTAGAAAATAATATGTGCAAACGATTACAATAAATAATAATAAAAAAATTTATATGCAAACGATTACAATAAATAATAATAAAAAAATTTATATGCAAACGATTACAATAAATAATAATAAAAAAATTTATATGCAAACGATTACAATACATCTAGATATTTAGAATAATTTTACATAGAATACACTTTTTAGATATTACAGGAATATTTTTCCAAACACTTCATTTATTATGATTTATTTCAATTCACTTGAATAAAACACGATTAATACAATTTAGATCAAATCAAATCATTATAAGAAATTGTGTTCCTTTCAATCTACAAATAGCTGTAATTTCCTTCTTTTTGTTTATTTTCAGGCAGAAACAAAATGTTTGGCTTCCTGGTATCTCTCGTTCTCGTGGCTGCTACCTCGTGGGGTCCCTCAGCTGGCCGTAAGTAGATTTGACTATTCATGCGATAAAAAGCAAACTCAACAGGTGGTTGGGGTTCACCAGACTTTAAGTCCAAGAGAAAAATAGAAGCAGACCATTCAAATATATTCTAATACTGCATTCTGAACCGGATTTAAAAGCTAAAATTAGTCTAATTACTTTCCGGTATTAAAAATTACGAGTAACGTATTTTGGGTGTGAGAGTGATTAACATTTGATGAAAAAGCTATTGAAAGTGTTAGGTGAAGAAATTACGCTAAGTGAAACTTGCGTATGCGATTGTGGAAACATTAAATCTTTCTATACCTAAAATTTGCAAAATAAACCAGTTTTTTTTACCTATTTTAATTTATTTCACCATTGAAAATTCCCACTAAAAATACAACTTCCTTAATTTCGGATCTGATTGCTAAAATCTCCTTCATTTTGAAAATCAAAAGATGGTTTGAAAAACAATCATCGATATTTATTGAAATAGCATCTATAAATAATTTCTCAGCAATTTTTTTCTTTGTTTGCCTTCCTTTAATTTCTCTTCCTCCCTTAAAATAAATAAAAAAATAAATTAACTCTAATAATTTATAAAATTTTTTATATTATACTATTTAATATAGATATAGCATAAGATGTTTAGGATATTTTACATCACGATAATATAAAATTAACAATAAATTATATAAAATACATAAAAATAAATTAAAAAAGTGACATTATTCAATAACTTTACAAACATGTTAAAAACGTTTATAAATAATATAAAATACTCAACAAAACGTTATAAATTTACTGAGCATTGTAAACTTCAGATTTTCCAATTCCATTTTATGATCCAAAATTTGCCAATACTCATAAAATGCTCTTGCTGTTAGAAATTTCATTACATCGTAATTTCGATAAAAGCGAATTTATTTTGATTTTCAATACAATTTCGGTATTGTGTTGGAACATTAATAATAAAATCACTTCATATCAACTAATGATACATAAATTTGCAAAATCGCCTAATTTTTGTGACTTTTATTTCATATTTTTTTTCAAAATATTGAAACAAATCACTTTAATTAATTTAAAAAACAAAATAGAACCTCATTAATCCGGATTAATAGGGTATCCGGTCAAATGAAAGTTGGGATTAAGCAAAATAACTTATAAATTGAGACGAAGTACATAAACGAACTACTTTACATAGTACAAATCGTATTTTGAATTTAAGAGAAAGAAATATAAAATTGTATGAGAGAAAATTAAGTATAGTATGAACATGATGGTGATGATACACAAACGAAGTACATAAGCGAACTACTTTACATAGTACAAATCGTATTTTGAATTTAAGAGAAAGAAATATAATGTATGTGAGAAAATTAAGTAGAGTATGAACATGATGATGATGATGCACAAACGAGATACATAAACGAACTACTTTACATAGTACAAATCGTATTTTGAATTTAAGAGAAAGAAATATAAAATTGTATGTGAGAAAATTAAGTAGAGTATGAACATGGTGGTGATGATACACAAACGAAGTACATAAACGAACTACTTTACATAGTACAAATCGTATTTTGAATTTAAGAGAAAGAAATATAATGTATGTGAGAAAATTAAGTAGAGTATGAACATGATGGTGATGATACACAAACCCGAGTTTTGTGTACCCTAAAAAAATTCATCCTATTGTTTATTCATCAATGAATTATCATAAAGACCCTGCCTGGATTAGCCCAGACACGATAAAGTATAGTCAGAAGGAATGCGTTCTATAGAGCCCTTGTAGCAGACCCCGTAGCGTTTACAACCCTCAGAGAAACAGAATTGTGTGAACATACATTATTTTAAGTACAACAAACATCAGGTGGAAAACTATTTCAAATGTGTGATGGTCAAGTCTCATCTTTTCAATAATCACACCTGAAACGTCACTGGTTAGAAAACACTACTGATCTTTTATTATCATATTTGAAAGTGGTCATCTTTTTGAACACTCAATTATAAAGAAGTCTTAAATGTACGGCTTGACTTATCCAATGTAAAGAGAAAAAACACTCCAGCTTTAACAAAAATAAGCTTCATTATCTTTTATTTATACAGTATGTACCTACATATTCATGTCTGATTAAGCGAAGTTCAGTTTAATGGAGTCCGGAATAATGAGAGTTTACTGTGTACACGCATATTAAATTCTCGTTTTAAATTTTTGCTTCATTAAAATTTATGGGCATATTATTTACTAGTTTGATCATGTATTTGAATATTAAATTATAGCCTTAAATACCTGTTTATTATTACCAAGTAATTATGTTAAAAGTTCCAGAAGTTTTTTATCACAGTAAAACTTATATAGTTTTGATCTATAAACTGTTACTGGAATTTCTAAAATCAGCTAGCAAGAGATATATTGGAGATATTCTAAAAGCTTTTTAAGTACACAACACTACTTAAATTTATAAACTATCAATAGAAATTTTTTAATTTATGTCAGAAAAAATGTAAATATTTTACTAAATACAGTAAAAATAAAATCTATTAACTATAAAAAGAATTTCCAAAATAATATGACAAAAGATAAAATCTGAGAAAATATAATTGTTTTTATTTTATTTTATTTATTTACTTTTGGTATGACAAAATTTGCATCTATAAATTGTCAACAGAATCTTGTAAAATCCGATGGCAAAAATTATAAATCCTAACATTTTCTGCAGCACTTAAATCTGTAAATTATTAATGGAATTTCTAAAATCAGAGTTATAAATTACATCGATAGATTACTAACGATTTTTTTCAGATATAACAACACTTAAAACAGTAAATTATCAGTAGAATTTTATAAAATCAGTTGGCACAAGATAAAAAAGAAAGTGGCAGATCATTTATTCGATTATGGAAACTGGTTCCTCGACGGACTTTTACTTTCTCAGCAGTATTGAACGAAGGAATCCTCCCTGGCGTTCGAGGGTCACAGACTTGGCGAATTCATTGTTGCCCATCGGCGGACTTTTATTTCTTTTATACTTATTATCTTTATTTTTTCTTATCTTTCTAAAGTCGTCCATTATTATTAGTGGCGTCGTGTTGGCAACGGCCTGAGGCGAATGTTTATGGCATTGTAATATCTCGAAATAGAAATGGAAAAAAAAATATTTGGCATTCTTGTGAGTGGTGTTTATTTCAAGGACGTCTAAATGATCTAGGCATTGAAATCAACATGGAAATTTCATAGGGTTAGAGGCCTTTTTATCCTGTATACATAATTAAAATAATATTTGGCGTGAAACTAAGTTATCGGCAAATAATATCATTTGTATGTTAATAGGAAATGTTAAGGATCTAGAAAAACTCGCGTCAATTTCTTATTTTTGTTGGTGTGTGTGATTTCATATAAATAATTATCTGATAATCTTACTGTCATTATCTCGGATAGATACTTTCTTAACTATTCATGGCCTAGTTATGAATGTAAATGGTTTGTAGTTCTGTAGTCACTTTTTTGCACCTGAGGTCGTATTTAACTGGTATCTGCGATTTAAATTGAACTTAAAACCAAAATAAAAGTGAGAATCTAACTCTTTAGCTAACGGCCAAAGAGCAAAATCGTTCAGCTTCTAGATCCACTATTAATATAAAAATTGAAACTTAGGCAGAGGCTTACGGGGAAGTTGTCCCGGGGCCCCCATATCAGAGAGGCCCCCAAATCAAATATAAAACTTATTTTACATTGTTAACGTAATAAAACCGTTTGCAAAATCGAATAGAAACTTGGTTGTTGTGAAGCAGAGGGGGACTCATTAGAAGTTTTTGCCATGGGACTAATTAGGCTAAATCGGGCTTTGTATAAAATCAACAAAATCTTAGAAGTGAATTTATACACCTTTAATTTATAAATTTTTCGTTTACAGACTTAATTTTAATCTTTTGAATCTTAGGTTTCCTGATAGCCTTTTTTAGGATTTACTAAATTAATTTATAATATTTTAGATTAAAAAAAACTTTTAATTAATATTTTTGATAGAAGTTTTTTAAAAATGTTTAATTAATTAAAATTATTAATATTTTTATTATGTGCTAAAATTGCTATAGTTGTGAATACGGGATTATATAACTGATACAAGCCATTTTATTGCTGAAGTTATCTGATTGAGATATCTGGCAATGAATTGTTATTATTTTCTCTCAATTTAATATGCTTAACATATTGTAACTATAAGAATTGTTGTTGTTACTAATGATACTTGGACAAACCAAGCTCGCTATGCCTTGGCTATGCGAATTTAAGTCAATTGGGAGCGTCTTTCGTTTAATCAGAGCACCGTGAAGGTGAAAGTACGACTTTGCTCTACACACATGACATAGGGACCCGTTTATAGGGTGGGCACCGTTCACATATCATTCATACAAGAAAAGAACAAAGACGGGATAGACAGAGAAAGAAAGTACATCCATGTCCGAACCACGATTCGAACCCAGGACCTCCTTATCCGCAGTCAGGCAAACTGACCACTAGACAAGTTGGTCGGCTATAAAAATTGTAATATACCGATGATATATTTGCTATCTTGGAATAATTGCGTTGTTTTGCATTATACAGATATTAATCCTGGTTATGTTATATTGTGTATCATATGCTCATTAATGCATTGTACATTTGCTGTATATAAATGTTTGTGCATTTTACTATTTTGGAAATTCATATAAAAATATAAATTTCAGTTTCATAATTTACCAAAACGCATTTTTAAAACCTTTCACATTTGAAGTCTGCTTATTTTTTATTCTAAATATTTTATTTTATATATTAAGCGTATATTTACTTAAAACTGCTAATTAGAACTCTTGCTTAAAAAATTAAAGACAGATATCATTTCATCAGATCAAAGATATATGTAGCAATTACGAAAATAATAAGTTTCCTCGTGAAGAACCATCTACTCAGAAAGAGCGAGCGAGCGAGAGAGAGAGAGAGAGAGAGAGAGAGAGAGGAAGGAAATAAGAAAAATGCGCGTGGAAATCATCTACTAAGTTGATGTATCTTGATTAGATAACCTGGCTGATACAATGTATCAGTCTCATAAAATTGATAGATTTTATGTCACAAAGATTGTTTTTATTTATCCCATTCGTTCATATTTTAAAAATGGTATTTATGGGAAAAAACTTTAAAAAAATTATGAAAAATAACATTTTTATTTGATCATAACAATGAATATTTACAAACAAAGGAAAGTTGCTAAATAGGATGTTAGGAAGGGAATATTTTGTTTAAAAATAAAAATCAATGTATCATTTGTTTTATTTTATTTCATAAAATTTATTTGCTAATATAATTTTTAAACTTTGAAATATAAATACGCCATATAAAACAAATTTAAAAGTTGTAACGAAAGCAATTTTCAATAGAAAAAAAGTATTTTACAGGGTATATTTAGAAATCCCTACTAGTTAAACTTTTTTATATATATTCATGTATAAAAATCCCTCAATTAGGGATTTCATAGAAGTTTCAGCATGTAAGTAAAACATGTGTAAATATAGATAATGATTTAAACAATATCGAATTTTTACGTAAAATTATTCATTTTACAAGAGAATTTTTTTTTTTACTTTACATATACATGGAAGTTGAAAATTTTGTGAAAAGAAAAAAGCGATTGCTATACAAAGCGTGAAACACATGAACTCTGTTAAATCTTATATTTTAAAACGAATCAGTAACCAAAATAATACAAACTTTATTTCAGAAAGTCGAATCCCATGAAAAAAATGTTTCACACAAAAGAGTGAAGTGCTAAATCTCCGAAAACTTTTGAAAACAATAAATATAAGAGCTTCTAATTGAAATTCTCTTCGGATGCGAGAAAGCACATGGTTTAAAAGACTATATTTATTGATTTAATAAATAATATTGGAGAAAAGTATTTATACATCGAAAGTTAAAAACCCTTAACGAGCTTCAATGAAAAAGAAAGCTATTTTCATCTTCTTTAAAGTCTTTTTGCTTGTAAGAAGACCCAAGGGTTGATTGCCCTCATAAAAGTTATCTTCACTTTTTCATTTTTCTTTTCCTTTAACACTGATAATTATTTCGCGTTACATTTTAAAAATGGTATTTCAATTTAAAGTTTAATACTATAAATGAAAATTACCGGATTGTTTCTTTTGTGCATATAATTAAATTTAAAAATACTGCTATTAAATTAACATTTCATTAACAAATTTCTACTCATTTATAATATATTTCTTTATGAGTTTTGTTTTGTACATAATTAAATTTAAAATAATTCCTGGGAATGTAAATATTTCATTAAAGTTTTTAATTGGTTTTAAATATTTCATTTTGGTTGCTAATTGTTACCATATAAAATTGAATATTGTGTTATTTGAAGAAATATGAAGATTAATAATAATAATAAAAACCGCCTTTGCATCTCTATGAAAATTTCAAAGCTCTATTATAAGATTTTAAATCACTAGTTAAACTTTTTTGGATGTTCGTAAAAATATTTCATGTTTGCTTCGTATTTGTGATGCTACTTGTTTTTTAAAATAGTGAAGTTGAAGCTATTAATTCTTTATTTATGTTTCTTGTTTTCTTAATTGAAAGGAAATTAAAATATCAATTGAATTCTTTGAATAAATCAGAACTATTTACAAATTGTTATTTAAAGAAATAACACATGTATTATAAAGGAAACATTACCAGCTTTTGAACAATGTTTTGATATTTTTGGCCTTTACCTCTTTTTCATATAAAATAGGACTGTTGATAATTATAATTTATCGCAGAAGAAATTTACACGAATGTAATCTAATGGAACGCATGGAAAATATTGCCTTCTCTTAATTGTCTTTTTTATTCTTTTTTAAAATTAATTTCGTTAATTAAGCATTTGTTAAGTATTAAACACACAATCACCACTTTTGAAAACATTGGATCCACACAAAAACGAGTTCATGAATAAAATTCGAATTTAATTCAGAGTATGACATTTATATTTTCCTTTCTTGCATAGAAAATTCGCAAAAAATAAAACTTAACTGCATGTAAATGTGGAAAAATGTGGTTTTAAAATGCTCGCTTTTCTTTGCTTTTATTTCTTATACTTTATTCAATTAATTTCGTTCTCTTTCTCATTAATGTTTATATTAAAAATACGCATTAAATATATAAAATATTTTCTAATAAATGCATTTGCCACATTGGTAAATATGAATAACTTTGGTTCTTGAATTGAACTCTGATTCAATTTAGAGTTTCATATTCAAAATTTCGTCTGCTTGCACCAAATATCACACTTAGTAAAATTAAATGGTTGTTATCAAAATGGAATACTACGAAAGTATTAACTCTAATTTCTTATTTAATAAATTAATTTCTTTATGCTTATGCTGAAAATATATTTCAAATATACAAAGGTTTTTGGCTAAATGAAAGAGAGAGAATCTCTTGAATCAAATTACAGTTTAATTCTGATTACCACTGTTTCGTCTTTTTACATGAAAATTTACGAAAATATAAATTAAAATGAATATAACAAAAGTTAAATGGAGTATAATTCTCGCTCTCTTTTAGTATGAATTTTTTATTAAATTAATTTCGTTAATTTGTATCGAAAACATTCGTCGTAAAATGTGAAGCTTTTTGGTTAAATGTATTTGACACTTTTCAAAGAAGTCTCGCTGCGAATGGAATTCTGATTTAATTCCAAATGTCACTTTTAAAAATCTTTTTTTTTTTTATTATTATAATCGTGTGAAAATATTATTTTCTCTTGGTCTTATACTTCATTCAATATATTTCATTTACTTATTTTGATATCAGAAATGTAGTTATGTTTTTGGTTAAATCAATTTTCTGTCTTGAGAAGAAAGACTTCTGTGAATCAAACTCTGATTTAATTCAGAGTATCGCATTCCAGTTTTCACCTTCTTGTATACAGAATTCACATCGTATAAATTGGCGAAATTTTAGCCTCAGGGAGTCAGTCGGTAAACACGATTCAATTAAGCAGCCAAGTTTGCGTAACCCTAAGTCAATGGCCCAGCAATAGGTTTCTGGCGCCATCTTCACGTTTAGAACATTTTTTTTTCTTTATTCGTTCGATACACTTCTCTTTTTTTATTTCTTTTTTGATATTTCTACTTCGTTGTTAAAGTATCCGAGTAACCTGCATGTTTCGACTGTTGTTTCCCGTAGAGTTGGGCGCGAAATAATGGGGCGTTCTATCGTTACATTTGAAAAAGGAATGCTAACACGAAACTGTGGTAGGCTGATTTGACCCGACAGCTGCATCGGCGGGTGTTTGGGTAACAATGTGTGTTTTTTAATGTGTCTGTCCCAGTGATATTTACCACATAAACAGTTCAGTAGTTACAAGAAATAAATGCAATTATTTCAGAGTTTAGTACATACAAATCGCTGCTTGTGTTCGGTTGACTCGGTTACAGTGACCGCGTGCATATAACAAGTTCAGAAGTCCATACACTGGTGATTATAGTTTGAAATAACTGCTTAAACACTACTGTCTCCAAACCTTTAATATTTGTCAGAAAATTCGGGACACCGCCAAAATATTTGGCAATTTTTTATATTTTTGAAAATATTTTTATAATTAAGTTTTTTACCTTGCAAGGAAAAATCTTCTGTAAAGAAAAAATGGCAACTTGAATAAAAGCGCTTTGGCGATTTCTAAAATCTTCTGGCGATGAATGTAGTCCCGATAACAGATCAGTACAATTAAAATAAATACTTGTATTTCTTAATTTTTGCAATTAATTTTAATTAATCTGGTGTCAGGCACTGGAATACACTCAAGCACTAGAAAAACTAGTACAAGCTTTGATATGCAAATAATGGAGGTATGCAAATTAATCAATGATGTGATGTGGTAGACGTATGACAACAGGTGTTTGATAAAATGTTTAGATTGAGATTATTGCAGCTATAATGTCAGGCTATCAAGTTACAAAAGACTTTGACAGTGGCTTTTATAACAATTTCAAGGCACTTGAATGTACTTAAATAAGATTCGATAAGTTGGTATTCACTATAATTTTAACCTAAATTTTCCGGAAGTTGTTGCTTTACTCTTACTAAGTTTCTGTGCGTGAAAAATGTAAAATAATTTTTGAGAAAGATATTTGTGGGTGAGATATGAAAAAAAGTCGTGGAAATGTTATAGAAGCATTTAATTACAGAATTAATTACATTAAAATTTAATTACAGAGCATGTGATTACAGAAACTTGTACTTAGTAATATTTGCTGCACTATGTAAAAAAAGTAGGAGGTAACTGATTTAATTTAAATGACCAACAGTAGACTAAACAACTTCCTCGGTGTCCTACTCACATGATTTTTTTAATCTGAAAATTAACAAATCAAAAGAATATTTGCAAAGAAATATTTTTGGTACGACGTTCGGTAACTCTTCGCGCTTTCAGAACACAATCCTCGGACTCGGTGAGGTCGACTCAGCCTTTCATCCCTTCAGTGGGTCGATAAAACTGAGTACCAAGCATGCTTGGGAATTGGAGGTTTCGCTTTAGATGGACCACCAGTTTGTGACAAATGCTTGGAACTCTTTGCCCTCGGTCAAAAAAACACTGTAGGATATGGGCACTGTACGACTTGGCACCATGAGGGCTGCCTGGCTTTGAGTTTAGCTTACCATTTTTTTACATACAGTAATGAAAACATCATAAAAGTTAAAGTAATAAAAGGATAAACACTACTTTCTTTTTTCAAAATATAGAATTGGTGGGTGACACTTAGGATTTTAAATTTAGTAGTTCATTGTTTTAATTCCCTCCTCTGATGTAGATGTTTTTGTGCTTCGGAATCACATTTAAACTGTGTCTTCTGATCATATCAGTCTTTGGTGCAAAATGAAACGATAAAGTGACAACCAAATTCAATCCTATTCAAAATATTTAATGTATGCATCTAAGAGTTCATGAACATGTATGTCATTGATGCGTAGAAAACACGTAAATGAAGAAATCATTTACTTATCGAGATAATTTTCCCCTCATTTATTTTCTTACATTTGATTAAATTATTTCAACTATGTGTTGAAAACGGCTTTTTGTCTTTAAAATTTAAGATTTTAATAATATTTTTTTCTTTTTAAAGATATTTCAAAAGGAAATAAGCAAATTTTTTTTGTATACAAAGACCATCTATTTTTGTAAGCAAAAAGTGAGTAACATTTCTCATTAATTTTTAATCACATTCAGATGAGAACTACAAGATGAGCAAGGTCATTTCCTAGCAAGAATTTATCTATCAAATTTTTCCCGACAAAACGTTTCTACACTCATCAAATATAGCAAAACCTATAGCTGTATCCATTGATATAGTTGAATTATATGGTCATACTACCTAGATATTTTTGTTTTCACTAAGCAGTTTGTTGTACAAGCTATTTTTGAAAAAATCATATTTAATTTTTAAGAACTATATATATATATATATATATATATATATATATATATATATATATATATATATATATATATATATGTGTGTGTGTGTGTGTGCGTGTGTGTGTGTGTGTGTGTGTGTGTGTGTGTGTGTGTGTGTGTGTGTGTGTGTGTGTGTGTGTGTGTGTGTGTGTTTTTTCCAGTTAGGGCTTATTATCAGTTATTGCAATTCCATGAACGTTTCAATTTACTTTTTTGATGTAATATTTTTTATAAAAGCAATTATTTTTTCTTCTTTTATTTGTAAAGTGTAAAGAAATCTTATGTGCCTTCGTTCATTTTGAAAGAAACGAAGCAACAAGTTTATGTTGAACTTTTCAAGGACTTCACAAGTAGTAATCGGGATTAACGAATGGTTTATTCGACAGTCCGCTTATATAATTACATCTAAAAACTTCGACTGATTTTTTTCTTTGATTCGCTTTTCATCTTTCCTTTTTGGTAATAACCGTACTTCAATATCTTTTAGCCACCAAGAATGACTATTACAGAAGAGAATTTTCTTTGTTTTCACTGACTTTAATTCATGGTTCAACAAATTTAGCTATTTATTTCTATTGGTTTTATTATTAAAGTCTTAATTAAAGTCAATTTAGTGGCACGACAGCCCATATGGGGGTCAAGGATTACAATGCCCTCATGTGTTTTAATGACCAAGGATCCTGGCGTGCGAAACATATGTCCCGATTAGGCGGTCACCCTAACGTGAAACACCCAGTGTTTAGTTTCCAAGAAGGTTTGGTATTCAGTTTCAACGAGCCACTGAAGGAATCACATATTGAGTTGACCTTGTCCAGCCAAGGATCGAACCTGTGACCTATGCCGTGGCAGCGCAAAGCAGTATTACTCCACCGGGCTTCAGAGTCTTCATTCGAGCGTCTAGCAAAAGTTGAAGTTCCAGCTGATGGTGTGAAATGGATAATTTAATTGCTTAACGTTGCTTAAGACATTTTTTTTATATTCACCAAGGTAATTTCTTTTTGAAAAGATTTTTCATATATAGTATATTGCATTCATGTACCCTAAGTGATGAGGCTCTGAAAATTCCCTCACCTTCTCCATTAACAGGTGGTGAATGCTGAAGGCATATCTGCAACACCCGCCTCTCTTTGTTGAACAAGGCCTGAAATTGAACCTAATATATATTTTGACATACATTGCATTACTATTAAGCCAAGTCCGGCCACTTTAATTTAATATCTATTCAGTTGAATTAGTTTATTTTGATACTTTACCAACAGCCTATATCTGCCTACCGAAGGCACCAAACACAGATAATAGCCTCGTAATTTTAACCCATAGTCAAATAACGTGGTCAATACCTGAGGTGGCTCTCTCTTTTTGAAATATAGGCTACACTCAGAAGCATTGGAAGTTTTTGATAGCATAAGCTATTTTTAAGCAAGATGGTCCATAGGTGTATCAAATCAGATATAGAACACGCCACTATCTTTGGAATAGAAATTGACATTTTTCCCTATTAATATACCGTAATCTCTAGTATCATATTGAAGGAGCTATACACACACACACGCACACACACACACACACATATATATATATATTATATATATATATATAAATAAATAAATATATATATATATATATATATATATATATATATATATATATATATATATATATATATATATATATATATATATATATATATATATATATATATATATACATACGTTTCTTTTAGTTGAAATTTAATTTTTATGACTTATGTTACCAATATCATATAATCTATCTATCGATTTGTGTGTGTGTTTATATATATAAAGAGAAATATATAATTGTGAAAATTTAAAGTAAGAAATACTACCAAGTTTAAGAAAGAAGCTTACTACTGCTTTTAAATGATAAAATATTTAATAAATTAAGAATTACAAATATTTTAATAAAAAATTACAAAGAAAAGAATAGTTTCAAATATTTTTTCTCACATGGTGATGAAGATCACTAATTAAGTATTAAATTTGATTTTCAGTAAGTATTTTTTAAATCACAAAAAAGGACAGTAAACTATTCCATTTAGAAACTGGTTTCATTGTCGCTTGTTGGTCATTTTTTTCCACACGAGGGTGATTTGACCAAGATTTGAATTCCAAATCCCCTACTATGTTCCCCATCCCAAGTGGTAATCGAAACCTGGGAAAGTTGAAACGAAGGCTGGAATGCCAACCTTCCACCTGCCAGCTTGTCTGAATCTCATTTGTTGATAGAGAGCTAGACCAGCACAAAGGAAAGAAACGTTCTCTTTTTGGAACAAATTAATATGCATGTTAGACATCTCCCTCAAAAGTGCTCATTTACCTGGACAGAGCGGTTATCTCCGCATGGGCCCATGAATGACATCGCCGCCGTGATTTAGAACCGCCGCTTCGGTCATTAAAAAAGTGGGAAAGCGGCGGCCAACGATAAGCATCGGGGTGGTGAAAAGAGAAAGAATCACAGAATCGCGGGAAATCGCACGACTTCCATGCAAACGATCTCGACATTCCATCCCTTTAACCCTTTGCACTCCGTATCTTTTTTACCTCGCCAGAAACAGATATAAAAATGAAGAGGCATTAAAAGCCAAGTTCAACGATCGAGAAATGAATGAGGAGAAAAAAATAAATAAACTGTAGACAAAAACATTTTTTTTCTCCTCCATCATATAATTACTGTACACACATATGAATCTAATTCCAGAGGCCTAGTATGTAATCTCTATTGTGTCGCAGCAGACCCTCTACCCGCGTTCGAAATTTTCCATCAGGGAGGAGCGATGGAAGAAAAGGGCGAAATAAAGAACATATACTTTTGAACAAACCACGCGGTTAATCTTCTTTAATAAATGTTTACTAGATGTCGCTTCAATCGTGCCAGTTAGTTCTTTCGGGTTAAGAGATTAGTACAAATGATATCTTTTCTCTTTCGGACTTCTCGAACAAAGAGACAAACAGGGTTGTTGTTGTTGTTTTGAAAGAAATTGTGAATTCTTCTTACTATCAATATACCAATTAAAATGAAAAAATATCTTGTTTATATTTCAGTAGCGCTGCTCAAATTACAATTTTTTTGTGTGTAAATATTTTAAAATACATATAATCTTCTCTTAACTACCTGAAACTAACTTGATTTTTATCAACCGGTTCTCCGACTTCAGCAAATAATGAATCGTGCTGTTTTTAGTAAAAAAGTATGGATGTAAATACATGTTTAGTTTAACAAGTAGGTTTCACAACCTGATGGTCATTTGTTTTTTAGTTTGTTAATTACTCAACGGTCGTTTTTTGCACGCGAGGATTAATTAGACGGTAGCTACAATTTAAAGTGAATTCCAAACCTTTACAAGCATCCACGCTCGACTTGGTTTTTAGTTCAACAGTTTGTGAGTTAGAATCCCACCTTAGACTTAAATGTTTGCCGCGGTTTGGAATATCCACTTTAAGCTGTGTGTCCCGGGCTCATTGGATGCACAGAAGGACTCTTGAGCGACATCAAAACCAAACTATGTTTGATTGAGAATTGAACTCACAAGCTATTGAACCCAACGCTAGAGTGCTAATCATTAGGTTGTCTATTCAGCAAACAACTGGGGCACAGCTGTAGCGTCTGTAAGTTGCTTGCTCCATTTTTCAAGCAGTCACAGTATGTTGCACTGAAAGAAGGTTATTTTTATTTATTTTTTTTTTAAATATCCATAAACTTTACTATCACGCTCATCTTCATTGGTGCTTATATCTCGGACAGGAGTTTACTAGCTCAGGTGTTGACTTCATCTTTTGATTGTCGTTCAAAATTAAGGTGTGCTTAGTCACGTTCAGCTGCTTCATTTGATAGAAATATCTTACAGGAAATGTTATGCAATCATCAGTTACAAATAATTCTTTCATGATAAAATAAAATAGAATCAAAGCAATTTAAGAATTCATGAGTAATTTAATACTAAAATGAGTATGATAATTAATGAAAATAATTAATAAAATGAGTAATTTAGTAATCAGTGCTTTTATAGCGAACTTTACAATTGACTTGAAATTAAAGTTTCAAGAATTTCATGTCTTGGGAAACCATTTTCCTAAAAATCTTTCACAAAATTATATCGTTATTAAAATAAAAAAACAATAAATAGATCACTAAAGAATTTTTCAGTCTTAGCAGAAAATTGCTTTTTCATTGTAAGTAATAAAATAAAATAGTGAGTAAATTCGGGTTCGGTGTAGAATCGGGTCCCCCTTGTTTTGGCGATACATTTCGCTGATAAAATTTAATTTCTGGTAACGCTACTTTTGTATAGCGGTCATCTTGTTAGTCACACCTTGGCGCCTATTTTGGTAACAAAAAAATTCGCCAAATAATCACGGAATACCCGATTGTAAACTTTTACCTAAAATTCTTCTACAAGTCATTTATGAAGATATTATCTAAAACAATTGAAGATAATTTTAATAACTGAGCAAAGCTTATTAACATTAAATTTTAATACTTTATATATTATTAAATTCAACATAGTATTTTGTTTATTTGGTTTCAGTAAAAAATAAGAGTGACCTATACTAAGGGTGCTTATTGGTTTCTGCCAAATTTGGCACTAAGTTCTTAATGCTGCGAATAGGGTAATAAAAATATCTGTATATAAAATTTGATTAATTCATACATAATAATTTAAGCGCCATTTTGTTTCTTCAAATACCCATAAAAACATGTTTGCCCAAAAAATCTTCTGATTTTTCGCTAAAAGGCATTGAATTACATTTTTCTCAAAAAATAAACGATCACATTTTTATCTGTTATGAATTTTGGAGTTTTTGTTACATTTAATGGTCTATATTCCGACTGTTTTTAATGATAAAATATTTAAAACAAATTAAATATAAAATTAAAAATTTTGATAAGTAGTAAATAAGGACACAATTTATATCTATATTTATACGCCGAAATATGCATCATTATGAGATAGATCATACTATCTTAAATATATAATGTTAAATAAATGTAGTTCTTAAATAAATGTAATTATTATACGTACATAGTATTGTATCATTATGTTAATACGCACCATTATATCTTAATAATAATTCCAATTGTTTGAAATAATGAATTCTTTTACATAAGAGAATCAGCAAAATAAGTGATGAATTTTCCTTACTTCCTCATTGAAAGCTTTGAACTCGTCATTCAAGATTTTTTATTCATTTTTATTGTGAAATAAGAAATTAGAATTTCATGTCTGCCATAATTTACAAAAAAAAATAATAATACAGAACATTTTTACTTTTTCTATATGCTTCAATTACGTTTAATTTTTTCGATAAGGATTGTTTGAAGTATAAGTCCATATATCATAGCCTGTATAATTAAGGGTATTACATTTCATTTCCTCGTCTAAGTTTTCAGGTCCTTAAGAAAGCTATCGAAAGAAAAATAAATTCAAGGCCTTGTAAAATAAAAATAAAAATTAAATCTGTTCTATATCAACTAAGGTTACACTCGTCATTCTACATTTGTTTCCGGAAATAGATCAAGTATTTCAAAAATAGAAAAGTTCTTTCCAGTAGAATTTAATATAATCAAAAAATAGATTGCTATGAAGTGATTCTAAAAGAAATTAGCAAAAAATATACCATGAAGAAATTACCGTATTGTTATTTATAGCATCGACTTTGTGAAGGTGGAATTAACACTTGTTGGGATTAGACTAAGAAACATTACAGCCATTAAATCAGAAAATCACACGTCTTAAAAGACAAAAACCGCTCTGGAATTATCGGCAATTATCAACTTTTCGATTATTTTGCAGAAAACACACCAATTCAAAGTAAAGCATTCTGTTGCACAACTCTCAAAATCCAAGAGATTTCTAATTTCATTTCTCCTGAAAGATAAGGAGGTAATCATAAATTTTGCCTACCTTTCTGGAGATACTAGAAACATTTCGCAGTACATGCCAGAGCAGCTTCTAGAAAGAGATACGCGGTATTATTAAAAAGTAGACAAAAATAGTCTATTTTGCGCCAAATATGCACTGCTGCCATATTTTCCACACACACACACTATGCTCTTTATAAACTTAACACCGCTATATTAAATCACTTCAGGTTTTCTGAATCTTACGAGATAAGAAAACTTAAATAATGGCAATTTCATGCATTTGGAAATAAAATGCATAAAATTAGAAAATCCAATGGGGCAATTTGGTGTAAGAAAAATGCTTTTTATATTATTTTATTTAATCATCTCGAGAAACAATAGTGATATTGTGAACCAAGCTATCGCGCCTATTTTGCGCCAAATATGCAATGCTGCCATATTTTCCACACACACACATATGCTCTTTATAAACTTAACACCGCTAGATTAAATCACTCCAGGTTTTCTGAATCTTACGAGATAAGAAAACTTAAATATTGGCAATTTCATGCATTTGGATATAAAATGCATAAAATTAGAAAATCCAATGGGGCAATTTGGTGTAAGACAAAATCTTTTTATATAATTTTATATAATCATCTCGAGAAACAATTGTGATATTGTGAATCAAGCTATCGTCATTTCCGTAGGAAAACTCGCAGCTTCTGATAAAGCAATTATCAGCATAGTCTGGTTTATTTGATTTATTTGTCACTGAAGAATAATTTTGGCTCATGAAGACAAATTAATGTGGAATCTATAGTTACAAAGGGTATCCAAATCACTTCAAAAATCCGAGGCCGTTGTAGGAATTAAACCATTGAACAGAAAGTTAGAGCGCTAAGCATTCGGTTACCAGACCTGTTCTAAGAAGGACAACTAAAAAATTTTTAATGAAAGTTATTAAGCGTTTTTTAAATACTTCACTGATTTAATCGCTGTGCATTAGTAAATAATTGTAAAGTATTCCGAGTTTCTTTATTTGAATTTTAAAAAAATTTATTTGAAAAAACGCGTTGTAATTTAATAAACTAAGAGATTTTATAATTTTTTATTTTATATTTAATTGCATAACATTCAAAGATCAGTTATAAGAGCCATAGAGCAATTTATGATTATTAAGAAAGAGAATATTTTGCATAGAATAGTCATATTTTGCACAGCATAGTCATTCTGCTCAATTAATGAAAGTAGCATATGTTTGTTTCCTCCAATATTTTAACATCAGTATTATATCTCAATAAAATAAAATCTATAATTTAAATATTATTTAATATTAACATACATTTTCTGATTAATGAATGCTATTAATGAATAATTTGAAATGTTTGGTAAATTTACTTAGTCAAATTTTTTAAGCTGCCTTTAAGAATGCGGCTTACACGGAGGATTGTGCCAGCATTTAACTTTGTGCCTTACGTAACTATCATAAAGATTAATGAACATTTATTTATATAAAATATTATTGCATTTTCTAATATATAATTTAAAACTTTTCCTTCTGTGATTTATATGCAGATTTACTATACCCTCTGAAATATTTATTTTCATAGTAAATTCATTTAAAAAACCAATTTTTTTAGGGTTTCGGAAAGATATCTTTAAAAGTAAATATACTATCCTTTTTTCTTAGTGGAAATATATTTATCGATAAAGACATAAAGTATAACTGTGTCTCTGAAAACAATTGAAATACAAATATTTAAAATATAGTTAAAATGAAAATTCTGAAACAACATGAGACTTTTTTTACAGCTCTTGGTGAACTTTTATTCCGCATAAAATTAAAAAAAAAGATGTATTCGGCTATCACAAATCACAAGAAGTTTGTTTAGATCAGTGTTTAAATAAAAAATTATATCCTTACATGAAAAATTCAGTGTTTAAATTCACTGTCGAGAGATTCAGTCTTTAAATGAAAATTATGTATATAACTATACTCTAAAAAATAAATTATTCTTAAAAATCAATTATTTTCAAAATATATATACCAGATCTGTTTATCTTTTAAAAGAAACTTCTTCATGGATAAATATTACATCAGTTTCTCCAAAAGTCAATCAAGTTCCTCAAAATTGAAAAGAAAATATTTAAATTACAGTTAAATTTAAATATCTAAACCAGCAGGGGAATTTCTCTTACAGTTATTGGCGAACTTTTGCCCTCATAGAATTGTAAGAAAAAAATTCTTCGGGTTATGATTAGTCGCCATAGGAAATTCGTGCTAACACCGCAGCATTGAATGTTTTTTTTACTGCAATGCATGAGAAGCTGCTAATGATCTATTACGAGGAGATTACAGGTATGGCATTCTGCTAATTACCAGGTTTATTCAACAGGTTGTTAGAAAAGAGAAGAAGTCTAAAGGATCAGTTACACGATAACCTTCTGTACCTAACCTTGTAACCAAGGGACACTCATTACAGAACAATGCCAATGTCATCGCGTGGTCAGTGGTTCTTTTCAATTGAATGTTTGGCATTTTTGTGCCACAGGTTAAACAGCAAAAATGATTGTATTTCATTTAATTAAGCCATCGTCTTTGCTTTGAATGGAGATGCAGCTACATACCACCTTGCCGCATGCATCGCTACACAAAATAGAACATTTTACAGCAATTTCTTTAATTACTTCAAAAGATTTTACAATTATTAATTGTTTTATAGTATTTTATTTTCGATATTATTCCCCACATGTCTGTTTGACTTGCTCCACTGTAGTACTTTTTATACACGTGTTTAAAAAGTACTACAGTAAAGAGGATAGGTTTGATTTGAGGATAGGTTTGATTTTTTCTTTCGGTTTTTGTTCGTTTTTGCAAACGTAACCGAATTAAACAATGAGCTTCAGTTTAACTGGGTTCCGAACCTCAACTTTTATCTACACTCGACATGGGAATCGAACCCACGACCCATTGAATTAAAGAACAGAACAATATCCATTGAGGTGCCAACTCATTCATTTTTGTATGTTTTGTTATGTATTATATTTAAAAGCAATAAAAAATAATTTTTAATACAGCAAAAAATTTTGATTCATTATATAAAATTCTTTTTTTAAGAGTATATCTTTTGATAAAAGAAATTTTTTAAACAATTATTTCTGAAATATTACAAAAAATAACTTTAATCTGTTGACAGAAAATAATAAGTCTAGAATTAAGATTTTTTTATAATAAATTTATAAAAGATTACATTCACAAATATTTGTTCAATTATAGATGAATGAAATAGAAATATACGTAATTTTTTCCTGAATTCATTTGAATATATTGCATTGTTTATGTTACTTTTATCATTTCCAAAGATAAAAAATTTTGAATAGTGTAATCACATATTGAAATCATTTTTTTCAGGTGTTATTCATAAACGAGCCGCATTTTATATTGCCAATGAAACAAGTAAGTATTTTTATTGGTAGAAAATTACCATTCATTTTAATTTTGAATAACATAGGATGAAAAAAATATCAATATTTCAATTCTTAATTATGATTTCCGCTACATAGTTAAAATAATTTTGTTTAAAAAAGCAGATAATAATTCTAATAATTTTTATTTTAAAATAATAAGCTTTTGGAAGTGTGTTAAAACTCTACCACTTTCTAATTTTCGACACCTAAATTATAATGCTTTCGGAAGTGTTCGTTACAGTGTCTTTTCTTTTACAGTGTGCATAGTGGATGGGGAAGTGTACAGGAATGGCGATCCCGTCCCTACCGACGATCATTGTGAGCGCTGCACGTGCCGACCCCCGGCTTCTCGTGCGTTCTCAGGGATTGCGACACGAAACCCGGATGTAAGGCCCTTCGAAGGGAGGGAGAATGCTGCCCCGAGTATGTATGCGGTAAGTGGGATCACAACTTCGCTTTAATGTCTTCTTCTCTGCTGAGCAAACTGCGGGCGGTACTGCGAAAATTACATCCTTCGAAAGAATGTGAATATTTTATAGTTAAGATTTTTTTTTGTTTTTACCCACATAAATTTAATTGACTTAAAATTTTTTTAATATATATACATATATATATATATATACACATGTATTCAATTAACATGTAATAAATTCTTTAAATGAAATTATAAAACATGTAATTTGTTAACCATACGGATGGGGTGAATAATTTTAATATAAACTAACTATTCAATTATTTAGAAAAATTATTCAGATATTTCTATATTTGCGTATTGTGGGAATATGTCTATATTTATTTTTATGTAATTGTATACATATATAAATTTATACACCCACGTAGACGCATGCTTGCATACACATAAAGGAATTCGTAAAATCACAATTCAAAATTTAATGCTTAAAAAGTATATATAAATATATATAATGCAAGGTTAGATACAGAACTGAAAAGCACAAGAATATATAAAAACATTTATGCTTAGCAATACATTTAGCGCCAAAGCTGCTAAAATAGTATTACTAAGATATAGTTAAAAGTATATATTTTATAAAATACAATGAAAAATGCCAAATGGAGAATAGTACATTGAAAATACTAAATGGAAAATAATACATTGAAAATACTAAATGGAAAACAATACATTGAAAATACTAAATGGAAAACAATACATTGAAAATACTAAATGGAAAACAATACATTGAAAATACTTGGAAAAATTTCAAGGAAAATATCAAAGAAAGATAGATATAAAATGGAATGAAGTACCAACATGGCCAGCTTCGTCAGGGGTGTTGACCACATTGGCACAAATTATGGCTTTTCTGCAATGGCCCAAGACATAGTCTTAAAGAAGCCAGTACACCCACATAGGCATGCAGAAAAGCCATAATTTGTGCCAATGTGGTCAACACCCCCTGACGAAGCTGGCCATGTTGGTACTTCATTCCATTTTATATCTATCTTTCTTTGATATTTTCCTTGAAATTTTTCCAAGTATTTTCAATGTATTGTTTTCCATATAGTATTTTCAATGTACTATTCTCCATTTGGCATTTTTCATTGTATTTTATAAAATATACTATTAACTGTATATATATATATATATATATATATATATATATATATATATATATATATATATATATATATATATATATATATCATTATAATTTGGCTATGTAAATTAATGTGTATTTGATTTTATTCATCAAATACATGTCTACTTGAAAAGAAGAAGATGATCAAATGAATGTGCGTTTGTGATTAGTATGGTGCTTAAGATGTATTGTGTGAGCCATCCTTATAAAATAATTCATAGCTTCAAGTGATAATTTTACAACAATATTCCAAGCAAAATTATTAATCATCTTTTGCTTCCTCTAGTTAAGAAATTATGAATAATATTGAGAAAGGACTCTATTTCAGCAAATATTAAAACTATAAAAATTTGTAAGATTTTAAGTTTAAGCAAACAAAAAATAAATAAATGATTTGTTAAGTAATCGAAATTTAAAATAATATTACATAAATCACTTCAAAAATAGCTTATTTGAAGTAAAATAAGAACTAAACAGATAACAATGGATTAACTAAACATAAGCTACAGGTATATTTTTGTAAACTTGGTGATAAATCTGGAAAATGTATAACACCTGTTCTACCATCGTTCTCAGGTTGTCTCCACAACCACCGCGTGTATGCGGACGGGGAAGTGATCCGGGACCTGCAGAACGCCTGCTACACCTGTCGCTGCCACGGAAGCTCCATCTCCTGCACCTTCGCAGACTGCTTCTTCCGCAGTGACTGCCACCCGGAGTATGTACCAGGGGAGTGCTGCCCCAGATATGACCACTGTCCACCCCTCAGTGAGTATCTGATAGAGTCAGACTTCTCTCTCTCTTATAAGGACGCATTCGTTCATATATCCGACTTCTTCTCTTATATTTTTAATATTATTTTTATTTTAATTCATTTTATTTTTATGTTCTTAATATTTTTGGCTGAAATGCTCAAAAATCACCGTAAGCAATTTTCTGTTGATGCTTTCAGAACTAAAAAAATTGTCTTAGTGGAAACGCTATCTAAAAAATTTGGAGACTAAAATATTATATAAAGAAACCAATTATATCAACAAATTTTCTCTTTTCTTTTTATTCTTTATAAAATAATTGAATCTTTTTTCCTTTTGCTGATGCTCCCAGATTAATTAGAATTGTATTATTATATTTATGGTAGTCACACACACACACAAATCTGAATATATTTCCTAATAGTAACAAAAAGACTACTTATTATTTTAAATAGATTATGATTAAGCGTGACTGACTGCGGATAAGGAGGTCCTGGGTTCGAATCCCGGTTCGGGCATGGATGTACTTCCTCTTTCTATCTATCCTCTCTTTGTCCTCTACCTGGTATGAATGAGGTGTGAATGGTTGCCTACCCTATAAACGGGTTTCTATGGCAGGTGTGTACTGAGGAAGTCGGACTCCACACCAAAATAGAGTTCGGTTGAAAAAGTGGAGCAGCGCACCCCATATTGCCAACCTGGCTGGCTCACGACAATGAATGAATGAATAGATTATGATATTATTGAAAATGGTGCATGTTTTTTCACATCAAAAACAATGGAGAATTTTTTTGTACAAAATTTTATTAGCGCAATATATGGATTTATTTCACATTAATACTAGTAACAATTTTAATATTGTGAATCTAACACTAGTGCATCTGTTAATATGCATGTCAACTTGTATGCAATAAAAATTGCCATCCATTTAATGTAATGCATTAGTTCAGTTTTTAGGTTTAGGTATTTTTTATTTGAAACTTAAAGAGTAGAAAGGTAATATAGCAAAATTAAGCAATCTCAGTTAAATTATCTTTTATATTAAAATTAAATTTTTTTAAATCAAACACCAAAATATTTCTGTATAAGTTTTTACTTTTCCTAATTAATGTATATTTATATTTCGTAAAACAGAAACTACATTTAATGATATCAACTGATAATCTCAGTTTATGATGGCTCATCTTTAAAACAGTGTATTTTGCTTAAAAAATTCATAAACTTAAATGATTATTAATCTGTATGTATACGTGTCCGGCATGGCAGAATATAAACAACTCAACTAGAATTTTCTGAAAAATGTTTAAAATATATTAGATTTAGTATTGTGGATGTAGGAACATGAAATATAGGAAGAAGCACCGCTTTGCGAATAACTTAATATCATAGTTTTTGTTTTTTAATTTTCAGGATAAACAAATTTTATTTTTTATTTAAAAATACTCTTAAGAAGAAAAATACTATCATACTATTATGATTATTTTATTTAAATAAGAAACTTCATTTTGTGAAATTATTTTTAATGAAATACTGTAGATAACTCCAGATAGATTCAAATAAATCATGAAAAATTATCAGCAAAACACATCACTCGTTAATAAATTTAATAATTTGATTAATCGGAAATCATTGAAGCAGATTGTTGAAAAATAAAACTGAAAATGTTGTCGGAATAATAATTCTAGATACTTGAATGATAACTCATTTTAATAATAGTCTTATATTTTGTTTAAGCAATATTTCTCTCTCTCTCTCTCTTCAAAATACTGAAATATCTTTTTATACTTCCAAATATAATATACTTTTTTTTATTATTTGTAAATTATATTGGTAAAAATATGGCTTTAGAAAATATCACTGTAACTACAACTTCAATGATGAATTAAAAGCAATAGCTTTTATTACTAAAGCTTTCTTTATCAATTTTTATTCTCATAATTATTGAAATTTTTATTTTATACACTCATTTAGGTACTACTGTTTCTTCAACTGTGTTTACCACCCAATCGACAACACAGCGTCCTATAATACAACAGGAAGAAATAGCTTTTGTGAACTTGACTACTCAGCACTTAGAAAAATTTACCAGTGACGGCATAACTGTAACTGTAACAGAGATTGTTCCTTCAACAGTCAGGATAACGACTCCGTCAGGCGAAGAAGATCGGGAAGCAGTTACTTACACTGTTGGATTTGAGATTACTGGAGGAAAAATATCCAGCATTTTGGACTACGAAACTTCCTCTCTGACAACTTTAATACCACCTAGCACGGTTTCGTACACCGAAACCACTAGATTCGTGGCTCCACATGCAGAGACCGGCAAGCTGACGACTTTACTGGAAACATCCACACTTCCAACACACGTCTACGGAGCAGCAGATTCAGACAGTGAAAGTTCTTCCATCTCTGCTGACGCCACAACATCTGCCCAAGCAGAAACAGTCACAGAAAGTGTGAAACCATCTACAGATGACTCTTCAATAGACGTCACTACAAAATCACATTTTGTAGTTTCAGATTCCTACTTTACGACAGAAGCCCCATCTAGTGTCGATTATCTTTCACCAAGCGGAGGGGATAGCATTGCCGCTACTATTTCCACCGAGACATCCTCCAGCGAAGATGAGTCTCCTGCCATTTCAACGCAACCTGTTGATGTTTATGTAGACCAAAGCCACTCGCCAACCCTTCATCAACAGCCAACCACTATGCATGTTTTAGAAGCAGTATTCACTACCCTGAAGGAGGAAATAGACAATACGAGCGATCGGATATATGACACTGTTTTTGAAACCAGCACTATTGTCCCAATAATAACTGAAAACTTATCCACAGAAACTACGCCTGAAGAACAAGCTACAGTTGATGACCATCAAGATGCGGAAGAAAGTATTTCTGGGCAAAACTTCACAGAAATAAGTGTTCATACTATACACAAACAACATCCGACATCTGGTGGAGAAGACGTTTCAATGGTTCCCTCTGCTGTAACTACCAGTACTTATACCGAAACTGTACATGATTATGCTACGAATACTATTTCTTTCGAAGGGATTCATACAGAGACATCTAATTTTACTGATCATTTTGACTTGGCTGAACAAGACCTTCATGTTAAAAATGAGACTGAAATCAATGAAGATGATTTAAATGTGGCGATGAATGAATCAGAAAGTGCAATAACAGATTTTGATGGTGATATAAACTTAAATCACACTGATACAAAAGCTTATGATGTATCAACTATTTCGAATGAAGAAACTAAATCTTCTACTCTAGAAACAAATGAAAGTGATGAAAATGAAGTTATAGTTGAATCAGAAAGTGTAACAAATGATCTAGGTGATGATGGAAGCTTTAATATTACTGAGATGAATCTTGACGAATCCACCGTTTCAAGCATAGAAACGAAATCTTCTACTTTAGAAACAAACGAAAGTGATCGAGATGAAGTGATAGCTGAATCAGAAAGCATAACAACAGATTTCGATGGGGATGTAAGCTTTAATTACACTGAGGCAAATCTCCATGATGTATCAACCATTTCTGACGACGTAGTAAGACCTTCTACTTTAGAAACTAATGAAGGTGATCATAATGAAGTGGTACAGGAATCAGAAAATGCAACTACAGATTCCGAAGGCGATATAAGCTATAATTATACTGAGACAAAAACTCACGACGAACCAACTATTTCTGAAGAAGGAACAAAACCTTCCATAATAGAAAGTGATGAAAGTGACCAAAATGAAATGATAACTGAATCAGAAGTTACAACAACACATTTCGAAGCCGATGAAAAATTTAATTATTCGGAAACAAAATCTCCTGTTGCTTCAACCATTTTCAACGAGGAAGTGACAAAGACTTCCACTTCAGTAACTTTATCATCAGAAAGTGGATCCAAATTTACAGTAATATCTGAAATCGAAAACCAGACTCTGGATACTGTTTCTGACGAAGAAATGAACCAATCAGAAACAATTAATGATTCAACTGAAATTCCACAAGATACTTCTTCAACGACACTACAGAGTGAAGAAAACATCACTCACTTTGAATATACCGATACACCAAATACTGCAACTGCCGAACGTGAAATCAATCCAGAAGAAATTAATGACACGTTAGGCATTCGCAACATTTTGACTACTATTGCTTCAATCATTTCTGATGTAACCCATAAATATTCGGATAAATTCTCAGAGCCAACTACTACTGAAAGTGCGGTTTCAAATCCTGCATCTTTAGATATTGAAAGTTATACTGATGATGAAGAAGAAAAGAGTGATAAATATGATATCAAAACCGATAGCACAATTTCCCAAGCTGAAACTAATGATTCGGCAACATCTGAAGAGGAATTTAGAGTAGAATATTTAACTACATTAAGTGATTTCATGGACGAAAATTTAAATACAAGTGACACTGAAGAAATTCAGGAAGCAGAAGTATTAAAAGCTCATGGCTCCACTCTAGAAAACGATCTAAGCCAGTCTGTTGATTTTGAGGTTACAACTGATAATCTACAGCATCATAGTACTTTTATTTCTTCTGACTCAACTACTGTGAAATCGCATGTTACCATGACAACCAAAAATGATAAAGAAGAACATCTTGAAGATGTAGGTGAAAATTTCTCATCTGTTCAAGTAAATTCAACTCCTGAGGTGATTTCAGGGATTATTTCAACTACGGCAGTAGAAGAAACTTTTGATAATAGTACGGAAAACTTTCTTGATGTCAAAGAAATCGATGATACAGCAGCTATTAACAGTTTTGAACAAGATGGTCTGATAACCACTGAGCAGGACTCAACATTCTTTACAGATAGCACTGTTTTGTTTCCTTCATCACCGTCTGCTGAAACAGTAGAAGAGAATTCTGGAAAAAATGATGTTTTCTATCCTATTTCTGAAGAAACTCTAACTACCTCTTCCAAACCCAGTTTCCCAGCAGAATTGGAGCACGATAGCTCTACCACATTCGCTAATGAAGCTGACACAACTATTGAAGAATCGGATGAAAATCACACCGTGGTACTTAATGAAATGACAAAAGATGTCATTTCCAATGAGAATAATGTAACAGAAGAGATCGAAATTAGAAATGCCGTAACTAAAACAACTTCAGATTATCCTCAAAACGTAACAGAAGTGGATCAAAAACATGATCATGATTCAGAAAGGATTACGCAAGACCCAGACATAATAGTTGATGAAAGTAAAAATCAGCAATTTTCAACTCCTGTCTCTTTGACATCCGAATCAGAAAATGATAACAAACCATCACACGAAGCCACAACAAACCATCAAATCGATGAACATGATGACATTCTTGATGCTGAAGAGAATAATCCACAGAATCATTTCTATAATGAGAATTCATCCACGCCACAAGTAAACACTGATACTTCTGAAAAATTAGATTTTAGTGATAAGAATTCACATACAGAAGTACAATCTACAACTACAGAAGTGGTAAGTGAAAATTACTCTTCTCCCAAGGACGATGATGACACTGCTGAGATCATTAAGTCCACCTCTTTTTCACTGGAAAATTGGACAACTGAATTTAAAGAAACTCTTATTGAAGAAAACAATACAGTCCTTGTCAGTGCTAGTGAAGGCACTGAAGAAAGTTTGGTAAATAATGAAATTAAGATAAAGCAAGGAGAAAATGATGATATAAATCATACAATTGATATCTCAACTACGGAGTTTAGTATCGCTGAACATGAAAATGTTGATGATGCTTCACACACGACAACAACAGAGGATGACTTAAGTCAGAAAAACGAGGAAGTAAACAAAATAACCGATCAAAATAAGACTGTTTCTCCTTCCGATTATACAGAAAATCATACTCATGGCAACAGTGAAGAGGAAAAATATGATGAAATTCTTTCTAATATTGATGATAAGTCAAATAAAGAAGATCACGTAACTTCGCATACTGTAAGCGAAACATACTTTACTCAATCCTTAAACGCTGAAACTGCCTCAGAAGAACTTTTCGTTGGAAGTAATGTAAGTGATGCAAATCATGATGATGATGATTCTTTGATGTTAGAAGGGGAGAGCCTTTTCAACGAAAATGGAGAAGAAATTCAAGATTCCATCGGAGAGCATGTTACCGATGGAGTTACTTTTATAGAAAATGTTGGGTCATCAACAACTAGATCAACTGAGCACCTAAACAGCGAAGCATTATTTACTCATGAAGCTGATTCTGATGAAATTAATATCCCAGTTGCCGAATTATCTAATCGAAATGATGCTGAAAAATTGGAATTGGCTTCTTCAACAATAAACCCTGATTCATCCAGCACAGTTCGTATCAATATTCTTTTTGGTCAAGATTCTTTTCAAGATTCTAAGAAACCCGACGATAGCTCATCTTTAAGTTCACTTTCAGAAGAAGAAGAAACTTCTAAGAGCTCTTATGATGTTGAAGAGTCACATTTGGCAACAACACTGATAAGTAATTCAATCACAGAATCTGTTACAGGAAAGCATGATGGCCAGATTCTTACCGAGAAAATAATTGGTGACTTGAATAAATTCCATGCTGAAGAAAGCATAGAACCAGAGGACTCTCCACAGAATCCTGAAGAACAAGAGATAAATACCACCTTGGACTTTGAACCAGACGCAACGAATTCTGAACCGCCTGAATCAAACAATACGATTTCTATCAATTTTGAAGACAATGAAAGCCTGAATATGAATGTAACTTCTTCTAATGAACATTCAAACTCCGAAAATAGTTTCGAATATTCCAGCAATCCGGATAATGTTATCCTTCAGAATAATACACATTCGGTTTCCTTACAGAATAACTTCAATATAAGTAGTGGCGAGGTCGGTGAAGAATCTTCCGAAACAGAAGAACATTCTGTAAATCCCAATGAAAATGTTGATAATGAAACTATCATTTCAGAAAACACAAAATTAAATAGCTTTTATCAAAATATTGGTTACCTCGGTGGAGTGTTCATAACTGGTAACAGTAAATATTCACCAAATGAAGTGAACAGTTCTGAATCTGGATCAAGTATTGCTGAAAGTGAGGCAAAGCAAGTTACTGTAGTGGAACACGATGAAATAAGTGGTGAAATCATTGAGGAACCAAACAATGGGTCAATTTCAAGTACTGAGGATGACATTGAATTGGATGGAGAAGTACAAAATGAATTTGATTTAAATAATGCATTACTGGAATATAGAACAATACCAAATGAAGCTAGTACTGGAATCCCTAACATCCCACAAAAGGAAACAACTTCTAAGGATGAATTAAATGAAAATTCTGGAATACAGTGGGAAAATGAAACCATCCCATCGAGTTTAAATGAATCGGGTGTAAGCGTTGCAGATGAAACCAACTTATCAATTACTAATGGAACTCTAACTGATGAAGCTTTCAAAACAAGTACATTGAATCATGAACAGTTTCATACTGAATCGAATTTAAATGGAACGTCTGAAGAAGAACTCTTATCATCTGTAACTCATACATCAGAATCCCATGGAGATGTTTCAGAAACGAATGCAGAAGGTTTCGAACCGACGTTGGCGGAGTATTTGTCATCTAATAATACCGAAGACGATCTTCAAAATGAAACATATAAGGAGCAACTTACAAACGTTAATAACTACGACATCGATGAAATCTCGGAGACAAGCAGGGAGTCGCACGAAATGAGAGGCGAAACGTTTGAACATTCTTTTCCGAAACCTTTACCTTTAAGAGCGAGGTCTGATGAAGAAGAAGATCCTCTCTCTGATATCGAATACCATCAAAAGCCCCTTAAACCTATTGTTTATTCCACAACCTTATCCACCCATTTTCAAGTGAACACGAATAACAAAGCCACTCCAAACAGCAACCAAACAGAAAATTCGCATCTGACCATGAACAAACATTCATCTTCGTTGCATTCGTCGATAAGCCAATTGAATAAATCTGATTTGATACCTGGTGTCGACATAATACTTCCACCAGATTCAGTTACATTTCCACCGAAAGAACCATCTGGTAAAATATTAGTACGTGGCATTCCATTCGAAAGTAGGCAACTACATCCTGCCAATCCATCTGAGCCAAAAGGAAGCTCCCGTCACATTCCAGGAGAAGGAAGTGTACATTCCTATTCCTATTTCGACGTCGTCTCCAATGTATTCAAAGCTCCAGGCTATGATTCAGAATTCCACACACAGAGTTTGGGAGTTCCTCGAGGGTACCAGAGCAGGAAGGCTTCCATTGTCCGCGTCAAAAGACAGACCGACGTCGACGCGTCGGCAGACACAAGCGAGCCCACAGTTCCCCATTCCGCTGACTCCCAGAAAGAAAACATTGTTGGCCATCTCATCGTGCCTCAGTTTCACCCACGCAAACCGGGAGCAGTTGACCAAATATCTAAAGTAACATCCTCCACATTCTTGGTGATTGACCCAGACGAAGAGGAATCACCCTCTCAAAATATGCACTCTATGAGGTTCTGGAATTCGCCATTTGCGCGGCTGCCACCTCATTCCGAATCCCTTCCTACTTCCGCAAAGCACCACAGGAGATAAATGTCTCTCGTCGATAAATTGTTAGCAACAGAAGTTTGTTTTCATTCCAATGCTGCAAGAGAGAAATGATTCCAACTACAATCAGCCATTTGTCTCTTGGGGCATGATCATTTCCATGGAAACTTGTGCCTAATCTGCAAGACTCTGTGATGAGCGATTGTTCATTTTTAGTGTTGTGTCAACATGTCGCCCATCAAATCGCTTCCGATAGTTGTTTCGTCAGAAACAATCGTTCTATGAACTTTGTGGGATGTCTCGATATTCAATAATGCCATAAGAAGTGGGAATGTCATCATCATAATTTTTCATCAACTTGGGCCTTCCGCTGAATTGAAGGAAATGAATTTAGATTTAAAGTTTACTCGCATAGTTTCCTCCTTACCTTGAAAGTTTCTACGATTTTGCTTCCTTTTTTCCAAGCGATCGCTTACGTTATATCCTTTTGAAACGGCAATGTGAACTGGAAAGCTGCATTCGATATGTTCTTTGTGTTTTTTTTTTCATTTTAAGTGATGATTTGATTTATTTGTGGGAATGTTAAGGTATCTGGAAAATGTTATTTATTTATTTACATTCATTATTTATTTTCTCATTCATTGTTTCATGTAAGAAAATAGAGTTGGAAATTTAAGAATTGTCTGAAAATATAAGTTTCATCGTTTCTAAGCATTCATCATTGCCAATTATTATTTATGCAGTTCATTATTTGTTTTATTATATGTCTGTCACACATCGAACAATTTTTCATAAATTCTCATAAAATAATTATAAAAAAAGTAAATTCTGAATATGCATTTTAAACTATTGTATAAACTTAATGGGCATGAAAAAATTTTCTTTTTAAATAAGCAGTCAAACAAAGTTACTTGCTAAGTTTTGTTTCAAAAACTTATGTTATATCCAATGTATTCAACCATCTTGTTTAAACATTTCTTTAGTTTAAATTTTAAAAATTAAATGAAAAAAATTTATATCTCATATTTAAATTTTACGAATATATGTCGTGAATATACAATAGCAATAAAATCTTCAATTACTACTGTTTTAAAATTATTTTTAATTTATGCACATGATTATATTTTAATTTATGAATATGCACCCCCTGTAGTTTAAATTTTTATCCAATATGGTAGAATGTAATATTATAACCCATTTTAAAGGATGTTTATTTGCATTAAACAATTCACTTTTGTTTTTTTTTTTCAAGTTTCATCTTTGAAAATTTCGTTTAATTATATTGATTTGCATTTATATTTAGCGTAATAATAGATTAAATCTGTAAATATTGATTAAAATTCATGAAATATTGAAAGAAAGGATTCATTATAAAAGTCAATACATATCCCAAAATTAATAATTTAATTTGTAAAGTTTGTTTAATTGCATGCATTTATAACAATTTTAATTTAAATTATCATATTAGTGGCAAATATTTCCATTTACAATTAATAAAAAAGTTAATATTTGTATTTTTAAAATTTTTTCTTTTTATTAATTATATATCAAACGAAAATATTTTAATTTAGTCCAAAATTTAATGTATGAAATTTAAACAATTGTTAACTTATGAAACATTGACTGTATATTGCTTGTCTCATAAAAATAAATTTCATTTTCTTTCAAAAAGCGTAGTTTGGTTTTATTGGATTGATTTTTGTATTATTATGTCTTCAGACGACAATAGTAAAACCCTCATTTAAATTTTGTTAACTTCATAAAAATAAATTCTGATTTTTATTATAATTTTAAATAAATGTAAATTATTTCCTATTCATAGTACATATTGCATATTTTAAAGTTATATATTACACTTAAAATTATATTTTAATATAAATATTACAGTGAATATATATTTTATTAAAAAATTTTAATAAATTATATCATATGAACAAGCACTGCTTAATTTATTATTTAATAAAAACAATAATTTCCTTATTTCATAATGCGATTAAACTATTTGTTAATTATTTATGAGTATTAGTCAAAAATTTGATAGAAAAATTGCAGGAAATTTCATTTTTACTTCAATGTTTTGAAAATTTAATAGAAAATTTCACATTATATATTTAAATTCAGTGAATAATAGAATTGTTAAAAAGCTAACGTTATTTACTAAAAATGCTCTGTTGAGTTTGGCATATTGATCAACTTTTTTCTCTTTTAATGAATTTAGTATTTATTATCAACGCATGAAAATGTAAAATTTTACTATAATAGATATTAAAACATGTTTATTTGCATTTAAACAATTCAATTCCAGCTAATTATCTGGTATTTTTATCCATGGAAATGACTGGAAAACCATATTGATTGGAAATATAAAAATATTATATTCATATATATGACAATCAAAACATGGAATGTCCATTCTTATTTTTATTCGTATATTGTAGCATTCATTCACATACAAACGCTTCCTGTGAAAAAAAAAACAGGATCGTCCTTGCCGAGCAAATTATTATAACTATTCCCGCAGTGTTGGCGGACCGAGAGGGCGGTTTGTTTAAACAAACACTTTAATAGGAACCATTTTATAACTATTAATGGTTTTTCAATTCGTGGCTTAATCAGGATATTATGTAAGTTTTAGCTATTTCAAAGGCTAGGTGGAAAAAATGATTGGTGTCGAAGGATGCCGCTCCACGCTTGCTCTGCAGCCACGAGTTCCCTGCTGGAGTCACGTGACGCGCCACCTAAGGACATCCTCATTATGGGGAGACAGAAATCATTAGCTCTGGAGTAGCGGAAATCAAACAAAAAGGGGATGAGTACAGTTCCGAACACCCTCTCAAGTATCGAATTAATGTAGCACGACGTTCTACTTTTCCTTTGTTTTGAAAAGATTATTTCGAAAAAAAGATATATATATATATATATATATATATATATATATATATATATATATATATATATATATATATATATATATATATATATATATATATATATATATATATATATATATATATATATATATGTATGTATATATATATGTATATATATATATATATATATATATATATATATATATATATATATATATATATATATATATATATATATATATATATATATATATATGTATATATATATACATATATATATATATATATATATATATATATATATATATATATATATATATATATATATATAAACATATATATATATATACATATATATATATATATATATATATATATATAAACATACATATATATATATACATATATATACATATATATATATATATGTATATGTATACACCTATATATATATATATATACATATACATATATATATATATACACTAAAGCACAGGGGCCAATGAATTCCTAAGACCTTTCTTATACAAATCTCGTAGCATCTTCAAATAAACCCCCTTCAGTAAGAAACAACACACAGGTGTTTGCTAACCACGGTAAAGGTCATACCTGTGTTACAGATCGACAAATAAACTTTATTTCATCTCTTTTTAAATAAATGTTATTTGGAATGTATCTGTGCCTTGCATTCACTACCGAAATATTCTACGTCAGGCTGCTTCTAAATAATGAATTATAATGTTCAAAATTATCTAATTTAATATATATATATATATATATGATCTTTTAAAGAGTTTAAAAGAAAACAAAAATAAAGCTTCCTTTGCTTTTTAATAAAGCTTAAAAATTACTGTCTATCTTGTAGCAACAAAATCATAACTATAAAAAAATTGTGTCTTCTCAAAATTTATTTTATGTGAGAAATTTCTTTTTTTTTTTTTTTTTTTTTAATGTGGGCAAATATAAAATATTTAGCAATTCCAAAGTCAAATTTTTCCATTTTACAATTTTTCCAAAAATAAATTTTTTAAATATATATTAATTAAAATTTTTAGTATAAATATTGAAGTAATTATGTTTAAAATGAGATTGCGAAATATCTTAGATAATTTCTTATTATTGATTTGGAATAAAATCAATTTTATTGAGAAAGTTTTAAAAATAATCTACAGAAAAATGTATTGAAAGTTAACCCGAACACTCTAAGAAATTGCTTAATGTAATTATTTTTCATGACCTAAAATACACAGTTTTAAATAATTTCAAAAAAAAAGAGTTTTAATTTAATTTCAAGCAATAATTTACTATTAAATAATAGTTATTTTCTTTTAAGAAACTTAGAGAAATATTTTATAAATTAATTTCATTATACTTAAAATAAATTGAAATTTACTTACTGATTTAAGCTGATAAGGATTTGTTATTGAATTTATTTGATGTCTCTGTCAAATTCTATTTCTATATTCAATGTTATTTCATTTTTATTTTATACTTAATATTATTCCAAACTTTGCCTAAAAAAAGGAAAAACAGTATAAAGTCCATATTTTATGCCAAGGATTACAGTAAGCTAAATATGGACTCAATCAATCAAGTCAAAGTTGGATAAAAAACATAAGATGATTAAAATTAAAAAAGTCAGAATTTTTCTAAAGTTATATAACTAATAACTATGTGCAGAAAGTGGTATCTCCAATTAATAATATAATTTATCGCTCACAAGCCACAGGTCCGAAGGTTCGATCCTCGGGCTAAGGCAAGTTCGACTCAGCCTTTCATCCCTTCAGTGGGTCGATAAACTGGGTACCAAGCATGTTTGGGAACTAAAACTGGGAGTTTCACGTTATGGTGAATACTGAACCGTGACATATGCTACGCACCCCAGGGCCCTTGGTCAGGAAAACAGATGATGGGGCTTGGCTCACATGAGCCTCAGGTTCAGTTTTTAATAATCCAACTAACAGAGATTAATAATAATGAATAATGACAACAGAGATATATGTCGATCAATACACAAAAATTAATTACAAATACAGCATTTATGCAAATAATTTTTTTGTGATTGGAAAAATGCTCCCTCTTATAGCAGAAGAATGATATTCCAACAGGTGTTATTCCGCCAGAAATTCGTCATTATTTTCATTTAGAGGGAAACAAATTTTCTAGTTATTTATAATAAAATACACCGAAAAAATTGGAACAAACGAAAAAGAATTTTGTTTATGGAAATTCAGAAAAGTTTGCTTTTATTATTCTTTATATCTTGTTTGTATGTAATCCTTCCGAGTTTTAATTGTCGGAAAATGATGCAAGTTTCCATTTATGGTATTTGAAAGGATGGATTTCATAAATTTCGTTGCATTAACTATATTCTATACACGAGCCATCTATCATTGTAAACTTTGAAATAATAAAATAACAAAAAAATATCTGATAATATGGCTGTGATTACATTTTTAAGATTATTAATTAACTTCTATTTTTATACATATATTTTTTTTAATATTTTTTTCTCAGTTAAAAATTAATTTTATATTTTTTCTAATGCATTTTTTTTATAAAAAAAATTATAGTCTTTGATTTATTTTAAAATGTTGATGACGAAAAATACTTAAGTTTTGACATAAAATATTAGTTTTGGCTATATATTTGATTGAGAAAATCAAAATATGTAAATAAATCAGAGTTTTAAGCGAATAAATAGTCCCTACACAACACCAAGAATTAACCCAATCGCTTAAAATTATATACTTCTTTTTTGAATAAGAAATTGTTTTGGAAAATAAATTATAAAAATGTATTTAAATGTTTTCAGATTATTCAAATATTCGTTGAGATTTTAATTTGTTAGGATGAAATAAGTAAATAAACTTTTGTTATTTTAACATCACACTATTTACCCTCACATTACACTATGAAGCCTTTGATAGTAAAAATCGTTATATATAGGTAAGCGCCTCAAGATTTTTAGTCATGGTTAATTAAAGAGGTCGACATCTGAGCTGGCATCAGCACAACGGCAGTTGATCCTATGGAATTTTTATGTGCATAGAGCACATCAGATGAAAGTATTCGGCTGTGTCCGGTACTGAACCCGCTACTTACCAGCCATGATAAAGATTCCATACATCACTAAATTACTATGATCCCATTACGCTCAGTAAATTATCAAGACAGTTTTTAAAACAGTGCAATATAAGGAAATGTTTTTATTAAAATATGTTAAGGTTTTCAAGATCTCTTACATTTTCAAATAATCTGCTTCCAAAAAAATAAAGTCTTATATGCTTTGACCCAAATATGTAATTCTAAAAATATGTAATTTTAAAATTGACACAATAAATGTGTGATTTCCATTTCTAAAACAAGAGAAAAACCATTCATTCTCATATTAAAATAAAACTTAGCCATTTATGGGTCTACAGTCTGTTGAAAAAAGACTTCCCTCTATCGATCGAAAGATATCCAATTCGATGCTGAACAGATGTCGTGTGGAAATGATTCAGACATGTTAAACATCAATAAGGTGTAATATTTCTATTCTAATGTCACTTGGAAATTTGGAGTTACCAGCTCAGGCATCAACCTCGTCGCCTGCACGTGATTCAAGTGATGTAGAGATTGTTCAGCGGTAGAAAAGGTTGGCGGAAACGCAATTTGATAATTTAACGGGAGTTTTTCCTTTATTATACACACAATATATACATACATAAAAATTGTAAAGTATAATGGCATTCTGTTACACAATTTTTAGGAGAATTTACATATTTTTTAGAAAATGTATTTAATGCGAATTGCTGTACATAAATATTAGATTCGAAATTTACAATGTTGAGAAAAGTCATACTTTTCCAAAAATATTAACTTTTATGCTGAATTAGTGTTTTGATCTAAGAAGAAATACACAAAATATTAATTAACCTTTTTGAAATAAAAAAATTTCCTGCCATAAAGAGCGCATTTTAACATTAAGAATAAATGTGGGTGCGGCTTAGGGAATAATGCATGATACTTTAGGGAATATTAAAATACCTCAGGGAATATTTGACTGCTTCTCTACTTCGTCTTGAAAGTCAATAGAAAATCGTTCTTATATATTTTTTATGTTAAAGAAACAGATCAAAAACAGTTAAAGACACAGAATCAGAAACAGTAATAAAAGGAAATACAATATTAAGAAAAAGAAAAGCAATAAACTAGACGACAATGTAAGCCCACTAGTAAACAGAGCTCTATTCGACTCGATAATATTATCTTCAATTATACTAAAAAAAAAATTATGGTGTACAAGTTTTTCCTTGACTGTGATACATATATAAACATCAATAGCATATATGCCATCTAGAAAGTCTTTAAAAATAGTAAACAATATTATGGGCACACAGCTAAATAGATTAAAAATCAAGAACTCAACCGTTGTTCAACAATAGCTGAGATCAAATTAAAAACCGTCCAGCTTGTCGTCTAGTGGTCAGCGTGTCTGACAGGGTATAGGGAGGTCCTGAATTCGAATCCTGGTTCGAGCCTGGATCTACATTCTCTCTCTATCTATCCTGTCTTTGTCCTTTCCTTGTATGAATGAGGTGTGAATGGCTGCCTACCCTATAAACGGGTCCCTATGGCATGTGTGTACTGAGGAAGTCGGACTCCACACCAAAATAGGGTTCAGTTGGAAAAGTGGAGCAGCGCACCAGCCGAGCTGGCACACGACAACAAAATCAAATCTGAAAATTTCGAATTCTTACAACGAGCTCGTACTTTTAGGATGTGGTATTCTTATATTTACAAAAACTAAATCGTTTTTATAAAAATACAAATGCAATATGTTAATTATTTATTCATTAAATTATTTATTATTACTGTTTGTTATGTACAAAGTATCCGGATATCCCAAGTTAAAGGGAGAAAAACGGTGATCCATAATTTATGTAACAAAAAAGGAAAATTTATTTGAAAATGTTAGCAGAAATGCAAAATATAAGTCTTCGAGTCTCCTTATCTTTTGATAAAATCCTAAATTTTAAAACCCATCACTGTAAAACTTGAAAGCAAAATTAACGAAATTATCATTAAAAACAAAAAACTGGTTGCGTTAACGATAATCATAAGCACAAACGAAATTTGGAGTGGCAGTTGTCGATGAAATAAGACAAATGAACCTTTAATGGAAAAGTATGTGTATAGAATTTGAAGGACTGGTTGACATCGCAGGTGGGACAATTGCGAGGTTTTTTGACACGTTTCATCTTTCACGAGGGATTTTCCACTGGCCATGTGTAATTACGTCTTTAAATCGATGAAACTCGGAAAGTTGCAGAGCCTCACAGATGAAAAGAAAGCAAACAGAAACATTCTCCCAATATTCAACAAAGGCTGAATTCAAATCTCCTTCTATTTCGAAGACATTCTTCTTCTTTCCTTTCTTGTGATATGCGAAAAAGGCCTATTAATCAAGAAAAGTCTTTAGAAGACACTATGTGTTGATCCCGACTTAGAAGAATTGGGACCCGTGGCAAAAACTTCTTTGGGCGCCCCTCTCTTCTTCTCAACAACAAACTTTCTATTAGATTTAGCAAACGATTCTGTTTGATTGACAACGTAAAATAAACCTTTCATTCCTGGGGCCTGAGCAGCTACCAGGCGCGTCGGCAGGTCCGGTAGGATCGCCGAACGTCCTGTAGGAATGACAGGATAGCCTTGAATATAGAATCAGAGGCCGTGAACCAGCTCCCGTAAACCCTGGTGTTATGCGACCCGTGCCTAGGGCTATTTGGCACCGCGGTAATGGTGTCTTAACGGAGCCTCTAGTTGCTTGGCGAACTTCTAGAGATTTTTTGCCTTGCCCAGTAACTCAGGCAATGCTGGGTGGGCTGTTATATTACCTGAGCCTATTAATTAATTGTTATTTTATGGCTGAAAAAACAAAAATAACTAATTTTTCTGCATTTGCAGGTGAAGCCTCTGAAGTAGACCTTGTTGAAAAAGACAAGGGAACTCAGAGGCAATCTAGTGAAGGGGCAGCAATGAATCCTTCACAGGAGGTAGAAATGACCTCTAAACCATCTTCTGGTGAGAGTCAGGAAGCTATCGATAGCATGACTGACTCTCTGACCAAAGGAAACGGCCAAACATATCATTTACGAATGGGAGGCTCTTGCCCTCCCTAGACTAACTTCTTTAGGTATCATCCATACTAGAGACTTACATCTAGACTCCATTAAAGGGTTATCGGATTTATTATTAATAATAAAGTGGGTGACCTGAGCAACTGGAACTAGGAAACATTGGGTTTGGAGTTATTGGTACAAAATGCTGATAAAAGCAGAGGTGCCCAATGACATACAAACCCAACTCTAAGAAGAAGAAGAAACCTTTCATTCGATTTAGGGACACCTCTGGTGTTGAACCAGCCTGCTCCTCTGCACTTAGCTCTGAGTCGGGCTCTTCTAGTTAGATGTAAGCAGCCGAGTGGAGTCTTCACGATTTTGAAACAGGGATCAAGCAGAAGACCCCAGTACTTAGCTTGCCACCCCCAGAAGTATTATTTCACTTGAAGGACATTGCGATTACGACCTATTTAACGTGTCCCAGCCACCATTAGTGAACACGATGGATCTTCGATTAAGCTGGGATTCGAACTCACTGACTTCCAATAATAAGAACGATGCTTTAACCAGCCAGGCCACTGTGGCGCACCCCTCGGATGGACAAAGTAAACATCGGATAACATTATCCTGCCTTTTTAAGATTGATTGGCCTATCTCTTGATATTAGCTTTTGCGTATGAACAAATATTTGCTTGTGTAGCGCCCTCTATCTGCAGCATCACCCATGGCATCGTCAACGGGAAGGCAGTCCCTCTCCAACAACCGACGGTATGAGACTGTCCATATGACTCTCATGTTTATTTTCTTTTCTTCAAATTTAAATGTTTTATATGTTATTTAGTATTATTTGTAGTATCTGTGTGTATCTGTGTTGTGCTCAAATTGTACCTAAAATTGTAATAAAATATTTTGAGCTATTTAAGGAACCTATTTCTTTGTTCCTATTAAACCAGCTACATGCTACACGCTACAGATATTAGCTTTTGCGTATGAACAAATATTTGCTTGGTATTTATGGCTTTAAGAGTATTCTGAACGATTAAAATATCTTGTTTAAAGCATGAACTAAATCTTTAGTCCCATAAAATATTGGTCGGAACACTAGAAAATATCTATCCAACAACCAGTTGGCAGAAATTTCAATTGAACAGATCTTCAATATGCATAGATAGTTCTATAAAAACAATACAGCATCGAGTTGTAATTTTGGTCTTTATGATCAAACATTGCGAAACTGCTATCATTCCTGATTACATTCTCAGAAATGAAAATGTCATGCCATTTTCAGTCGAGTCAATATCGCCTACGATATTGATGAGACAATATCGTCAGCGATGTTGCTCTTATTCACTTACCATACATAATAAGAGTATCTTTGAAATGTCTTCTGTAATTAAGTGACCTCAATAGCCTTTAAAGTATTTAAACACATGAATTCGGTCACAGTTTGATTATATTATAAAACTGAGTAAAAAAGAAATTCAGACTGTTTTTATGGTGCAGTAGCCATTTTTTTCATAAAAGATGTTGTCTTAAGTAAAATTTTGAATTACTTTTTTAAACGATATCATCAATGCATTCTTGGATTTTTTATGCATATATCTGACTAAAATTTAGAGTAATGAATACTCATAGTTTTTATTTCCTTTAAAAATATTCATAACGGCATAATGAATATCGGTAACTTAAATAAGAATTTCTCAAAATAATTATTAATATAATACTATTGACTATTATTCAAAAAATACTAATTAATCGTTTGATTGAATAAGAGATTATGACTGATCATGTTATTATAAAAACTAATTCTAATATTCGCAAAAATACATCTATTTCACAAATAATAAATAAATTTATTAATTAATAAATTATTCTAAAACTGGATATTAAATCGCAAAACGAAGGAAAAATTTGATTTGAATATAGTACTATATGAATATATAAGATTAAAATTATGCTTAATAACGTTAAAAGAAAAAGCTTCATTAAACAATATATAATCTAAACAATAAATATACATTTATTTAATAATGGAAGAAATCTAATTCCAGTTCATGTCATATTCTTCCTTTTTAAATATAAATAAATATTGATTATTATCGATAAAAATGCTAAATCTTTCTTTGATAAGGGATTCCACACAAGTACTTTTATTCCAAAAAACGAGAAACGAGCAGCAAAACCAAAAACAAAAAATCAAATATTGTTCATTTATATCTCTAATATTGAATTCACTAATAAAGGAAAAAAATAATATATTGAAAAAATGCAGATATCTAAGAGTTAGAGTCAACCACTTCTTTTTAAAAATTGAACTGAATTTTTATTTTCATAATTGTACTAGTGCCATCTAGTGTGTAAAGTAATAAATAAAAAAGACGCAAATTTCCATAGAACCATTTAGCGTGCATTAGGAAAATTTTGTTTTAAGTATCTTAATAAAATGCAGACAATTTTATTTGAATATAAAATGTGAATTGTCAAAAAATTAATTCTTTATCCAAATCATTTCAAAGTAATATGAAAAAAATTTTTTGTCAGTTTTTCTTGTGAAAAAGATTTTTTGTTAAAAGTTATTTTTCATTGACAATAACATCATAGATGTTGGAGATATAACTTATATTAATTTAACTGCACAAATATATTAAATATAGTATTTAATTAATTAATACATTTTATAAATGATGAATAAATAACTTATTTAATTACTTATTCATGAGATTCAAGCATGCATTTTGTTTTTATAAATTTTAGAATTATATTAAGAAAATTTTATTATTAGTTTTATAAAAAAATTTCAGAACATAGAATGCATAATAGTGATGAATCAGCTTTCGAATGATACAAATAAGATGTAAAAATTCTTTTCCCTATGTCAATTTTTTTCTAATTATTATTTAAATTAAATTACTTGGATATTAAAATCATCAAATTTCAAGTCATGAAATTTTAGTCATGGAGCATAAAATTAAAATTTATTTTAACCAACTTTCCTCTTTTTATGATTTTATTAAAATCAATCTTAGGAGGAATAGGAATTTAATCTTCGTATCTACTTGTAAAATAATCGAAAAAGCTCGACATTTGAAATAGCAACTTCGCTCATTAAAATATGCATAAATTTAAAATAATTATTTTCGCAGCTTGTTTCAATACTTTTAAACAATACATTTTCAAGTTTTGACAACTTTTTGTCATTTTTATTTTAAAGAATTATTCAAAAAGATGTTTTATAACTTTTTAAGTTACTATTAAAAAGTATAAATTATAATAAGAGCATTGTATAGGGAAGGATCTAAAATTTTAAGAAACAAGGCGAAATATATTAATTGGCCCCTTAATATTATTAAACTTTGCATTTAATTAATTTTAAAATAACACAATCAATGCAAATTTTTAATCTTCTTCATATTTGTAAAATTCAAATAAGACAACAATTTCAAATGCTAAATTTTTACAAAATTGTTTTCTTTTTATCGCAAAAGAGAAAGAAAATTTTGTGAATGTAATTGCTGCTTTTGTAAAATCACACATTTGATCATAAAATAATACTTATTTTAAACCTTTTTGATGTGACAATTTATCTTTAATTGTTGTCGCTAGATGGTGCTCCTATACGGAGCATTTTTTTCTCAAACCCTTAAAAATGGTTCTAATTTTGATATCAAGTATTTGGCTTTAGTTTATTACTTTTCTTAATTAAAAAATTTAGAAATTTTCTTTAATTTTATAATGATTAAAACAAAAAAGAAATTGGAGAAAAAGTAAACTTAACATGAATAAAGAATTATTATTAAAGTTTATTTGTGAATTCATCAACATTAACAATTATCGAAAGATTTTATTTTTTTGAAAATTTATTTTTTAAATAAAAGTATAAATTTGCATATTTTTCATGACCTTAGAATAAACTAAAACCGTGTAAAAATCCATAATTATAAATTTTTGATATAAAAAATTTTATGCGAGCATAATTGATGCATATGAATATATGAGATGCATTAATTTTAATATATAAGTAATATGTTATATATAAAAAAACATGACGCCAAAAACACCTTAAATTAAAGTGATATCCTTTCTTGTGTTGCTGCTATGTTGGTGTTTTTCCGTATGACACTTCGACAAGCTAAGCTCGCTATGCTGTAATGAGAATTTAAGTCCGCAGGGTGCATCTTTCGTTTAAAATGGTGAAAGTACGACTTTGCGCTAAACTTCTCCGGTAGATGGCGCCACCAAAGTATCCATTATCTCAATTTTGAAGTTAATCAGAACACCCATGGTGACTGCTCAACAACGGACCATAGGACTTCCAATTACATAGATTTAACGAGCACGTACATCGCATGTACTCGATGGGCCTTTGGTGGCATCGAGAATCGAACCCTGCCCTTCTGGACGGAAGGCCAATCTTCTAACCACTAAGCTACCACGGCCCCTGCAATCATCAAATATTTTGAAAATAAATTAATTTAATTTTCTTTACAATTTTGAAGAAAGGGCTGACAAACTCCAGAAATGTTAGATTTTCCTCTTTGTATACTTTTTGAGTTTCACAAAGGCAGTAACGTGAAAATAAACGCCAAAAACATTTGATATGCTTAATCAAGTACATTAGATATTCGTAAATCTCAAAGATAGGAATTTAAATTCAAGTTTGGTCTTTTTATTATTTTTTTGACCCGTATTATTTAGGAAGTTAAAAACTTTAGGCATTGGTATGTTGATGGCAAAAAGGAAAGCACATCCATGGCAATAAAATGAAGCAGCGATCAATTTTAACCAAATCTAGATAATATCCAAGGAGAATTGCGACTCATTGTTGTTGTTACTTATGACTCTTGGATAGACCAAGCTCGCTATGCAGTTGGCTATGCGAATTTTTAAGTCGGTAGGTTGCGTCTTTTATTTAACCAGAGCACCACGAAGATGAAAGTACGATTTAGCTCTAAACTCCTCCGGTAGATGGCACCACCAGAAGATCCACTCCCTCAATTTTGACGTTGATCTAGAGTGAGAGGAAATTTTCTCCACCCATGTTAACTGCTCAACGAACGACCGCATGACTTTCGATTCCGCAGATTTAGCAGCATTGCGAATCGAACCCCACTCTTCTGGACGGCAGGCCAATGCCCTAACCACTTGACGACCATGGTCCACACCTCATTCTTAAAGTAGGAAAAACAGATCCTGCAATTCTTCGAAGGGAATAAAGGTAACTGATCCAATCCAATCAACTTAATTTTCCCCTGGCACAATGCAGAACCAATCACTATAGTTGTGGTCACTAACATGATGAATGATCATCTATAGTGATTGTTGATTGCTATAGAATAAAAACGAGCCCTCGATGATTATTCAAAACATAAAAGCTGTCGCAGAATAAATTCTGAAATGTGCGCCCTTCTGATGTTTTCTGAAATGTTTGCAAGATTATTTATTTTGACGATTTGATTTCTGAATGAAACCAGATGGAGCATATAAAATTTCAATTGGAAAGGGTCCAGTGATTGTTAACAGAAAAGGATTTAATATCAGACACAACAATGCATGTTTCACCTCAGAAAAAATGAATCTGCCTGGCAGACACACTTCCCCACCAACCATTCTCTTCCAATATTGTTCCAGCGGACTTACTATTTATTCCTACATTGCATTACACTTCGTACACTTCTTAATTCACCCTACATTTCCGAAGTGGCAAAAAATGGAAAATTAAATCATGTGCAAAATGCAATCTACAAATATTAAAAAAAATATTCTTTATTGATCTGGCAATAAAAATTTGCAATTGAGGTGGCAAAAGGTTGATAAAATGAAGGTAATTACATCAGTGTTTGTAAATACAGAAATTTGTTAAGAACTTATCTGTTTGACTTTAATATAAAAAATGACGTTTTCCGGTCTCCCTAACGGAGAAAAAACGCTTCCAGAAAACATTTTTTTCAATGCTCGATCTTGGGATTAATCCATTCAGCGCTACAAGGGGTGGAGGTGATGGCATCTTACACATACATGCACTGCGGTGTAAGTGAGGCCCGGACTGTACCTTTAGGTTAACTGGTTTGTAATACTCGCCCATCACCAAGCACCTCATCATTTTAAACTACGGTCAGGTAACGAGGTCACACCTGAGCTGGTACACTCCTCTCCACATCAGCGGAAGAACTTTGGGCGTTGAAGATTAACGTGGGCATATTCCCTACCCATGGAGCTCCAACAACCCAACGAGGAAGAGTAAGCGGTCACCTTCCCAATCACTGCCCGCGACAAAAGATGCTTCCTTCTCCTGTTCTTATAAGGAAATGGCGTGAAGTCACTGAGCCACTGGAGCTCTTGGCAGCTTATAGAGTGGGGCACCCAGTGCGTGTGATATCTTTGCTCCGAAAGTAAAAGGATAGAGAAACACAGAGAAAAGGAATATCTATATCTTAACCAGGATTTGAACCCCGGACCTACTGGTTCGAAGTAAGGGTCGCTAACCACTCCGAAATCGGTCGGCTTCCAGAAGACATTATGTGACGGATATTGAATTGCATTTCAACAGCCTATGATTGGCTGTCCTCTAAACATTTTTCTGTATTCAAATTTTTTCTAACCCAGTCATATTTGGATAAGGTCAAACCATGACATAATGGTGTAACTATGCATATATATATATATATATATATATATATATATATATATATATATATATATATATATATATATATATATATATATATATATATATATATATATATATATATATATATATATATATATATATATATATATATATATATATATAATATATATATATAATATATATATATATATATATATATATATATATATATATATATATATATATATATAATATATATATATATATATATATAATATACATATATATATATATATATATATATATATATATATATATATATATATATATATATATATATATATATATATATATATATATATATATATATATATATATATATATATATATATATATATATATATATATATATATATATATATATATATATATATAATATATATAATATATATATATATATATATATATATATATATATATATATATATAATATATATATATATATATATATATATAATATACATATATATATATATATATATATATATATATATATATATATATATATATATACAGAAAGAGGGGGAGGAAGAGAGAGAGGGCTCGGTGGTGTTCTTCGGACTAGGTAAGGACAACTCAGCTTTTCATCCCTTCTCCCTTCTGTGGGTCGATAAAAGTGTGTAACAAGCATTATTGAGAATTGAATACTCAATAATGCTTGATAATGTTGCATGAGGACTTCGCTTTAGGCTAACCACCTAACAGGGACTTACGCTCTGCACTCCAGGGCTTTAAATTCTACAATGCCCAATATCAATGAAAACAGATATGGGCACTATATGCCTTGGTCCCCATATGGGTATACCTTTATAGAATATATAAATATTCTATTTGATAACTTAACGTAGATCGGTGGGAAAAACAATGACTTTTCCCACCGATCTACGTTAAGTTTTTCTTCGAGACAAAATTTGCAGTTTGAAATTTATTACTTAAATGGATAAGTAATAAATTTCAAACTGCAAATTTTGTCTCGAAGGAAAAACTTAACGTAGATCGGTGGGAAAAGTCATTGTTTTTTTGTTAACCTGTTTTTTAAAAGTCGTCACTTTATTATAATTGACAGCTACAACAATCAAACAAAATTTATATCTTACACAATACATAATCTAAGCAAATACATCCTTGTTTCTAAAATGTTGTTTTGCTAAAAATATTAACGCTATTGTATGAAATATTAAAACTTACCGCCAGATATTAATTAAACATATTCACGAAATAATATAATCAATCGGTACATTCCTTTAGAATTGCAGACGCAAAAGATATATACAATTTAAAAACCAGACGAATCGACCGAAATTTCGCAGTGTTTGTATGCCCCGACCTCCGTCGTTATTCCTACACTTCCAAATGACGCACATCGTCTGCTTTTCTTTGATCTTTGCAATATAGGCAGACGATAAAGGGAGTTTTGCACACATCGATTGCTTTATTGAATGCAATTTGAATCCGAAACATGACACCTTTTTCCTATAATATCCATTTTTTGAAACTCGTGAATAGTTTTGAATGCTTTTGACATTTAAATTCATCGCCGAAGATAACTTCGGCATAAAATTCATGCATTTTCACTGTGTTCTAAAATAACCGAGATGCATTATCTGTTACGAATATTATCCATTAATTATTATCTATCATGGAACATTTAGTTATTAAATGCTTGCATATTATATTGTTTTGTAATATAAGCCAATATTTCACAGAAAAGTAATCGAATTAAATGTTATAAAATTTTCAAAAATTGTTTGATTTGATTATCTATCTAAAATCCTTAATACTAATTGATTACCATTGACTCCCAACTAGTCAATCTTGATTAAGCTGTTTAGGTTGTACTAATATTTATTTCTTCGATTTTTCAATAATTTGATTTCACAAAATTTAAGTAATCGAATACTATACTCCTCCTAATTCGATTATAAATTTAATTTTTATTTCCACTGTATATATAAGTACCCTATAATGAAGTCCTAAACGCAGGTGCCAGTGAATTCCTAAGTCCTTTCTTATACATTTAGCAATCCCGTAGCATCCCCTATTTAAACCCTCTTCAGTAAGAAACTACATGCATGTCTGCTAAAGGTCACACCTATGTTGCAGATGGACAATTTAACTTTATTTCATCTTTTCTTTAAGTAAATGCTGTTTGGAATGTGTCTGTGTGTCTTGCATTCACTGCCTTAACACTCTGCTGCAGACTGCTTCCAAATTATGAATTGTTATACTAAAAAATAATTTAATATAATATATTAAAAAACCTTTTTAACTGCTAATAAATTTATTATAAACCACCATGCTTAAAAATTTTACATTTGACCTCGCGAATTGAATAGCCTTAAAGATGAGGCCTTTTATAACGCATTTTGTCTTCCACCGCGTTTTAGTCTTTCTGAAAAACATTTCATGGTGTACCTGTATTCGTATGTCACAAGGGAGAACACTCGGAAAACTGCCAAGAACACACATTGATAAATATATATGCAGAAGAGCCAATCCCGTTGTTGAACTCTTGAAATCAAGTAGCCTGAACAAATGCAGCAGGCATTTAAAAAAGTATCCTACATGTAAAAAATTGCCAGTTGTTGTTGTTGTGTCCAATCCTTCAGGATCTTGCGGCAACTTGATCAAATCCATGGTTCCATGCACCCCAGCAAAGTCAAGCACCAGGAGAGGGCTGTTGCAAACATCTTCTAAAGTGAGCCCCAAGCAATCGAGTATATGTTGCGGGGAGGCCGGCAGCAGATGACACTTGGGACACGTTGGAAAGACTTTACGGCCGGATTCAAGGAACATGCATTTCAGGTGACCACTGAAAAGTCTTGAGATAGCCGTTTGGTCCTGTCTGTCAGCCCCAAAATGTAATGCTCCTCCTGGTTTTGACCTATTGTACCAGGGATGGGCTGGAGGAGAAAGGCAGACTTTCCGGTCTCTATTTTTCGCCAAGGAGAAAATCTCTTCAAAAGTTAAGTCATAATCATTAGTGGCCGTCGCATCGCAGCCTCTTTTTGCTAAGATATCCACAGCTTCATTTCCATCAATGTTGACGTGGATCTTCATTTCCATCAATGATGACGTGATCCACTTGATGTGGACTTCCCTGCGCTTTGAAAGAATTTTAAACATATTGAATATTTGGAAATTGCCAGTAAAATCACTAATTTTAAAATTGACACTAAAAACGAATCATCTAAAAGGGAAAAATTACTAAAAGACATTTGAATATCCTCCATGTATATCATTTTAGGAAATATTGAGCACTATTGGCAATAAATATTGAGCTATGTTGGCGTATCACAAAAAAGAAAAACTGGAAAACTTCCAGGCACTCACCACGGCAGACGTGAATGTAGAAAAACATCCACCAAGAACCCTCGTTCAACGGTGGCTGGCATTAATCATCGGTCTTTGATTCCAAAGTGTGCCCCTGGGGAATCGGGAGCCTAATTGTGAAATTGAAAACTTTTAACTCGATTAATTTATATCCGATAATTCCCCACAAAATTTTAATCAGAGAAACATAATTTCTTTTGATCTTCTTGATAGTAGTAGCTTGGTTATAGAATTGCAGTTCTCCGAAAAAAATAGTTGTGATGGTTTTGATAATTTTGTTAACACTCCAATTTCAAAATGTTTTTAACAGGTAAAAAAAAGTATTTTTGCTGATTGAATTTTTGATTTTTCTATATATATTGCTGAGTACCGAAATACAACACTCAAAAGAAGCATACTCATCGTGCGATATTTATAAATGTAGTATGCAAATTAATAGTATACCAGGTCATACGTGGAGTAATTTACAGCACGCGTGCATTCATATTTTTATTGTAGATTTCAAAATAAATAAGTAAAAAAGTATATTTATATAGTGCCACGTAATTTTCCATCATGAATTGAAAAAATTCTATTTAGATTAAAGATTGTTCCTAAACAAACAGCTGGAATCTTATAGAGTTTATGAGAAGAAATTCAGAGGAATTTCAGAGTAAAAATATATTAATTTCTCAAAAAAATGTTGTCTGCCAGTGCTTTTACAGAACACCGAAAAACTTTGAGAAAATATTTAAAAGAAGAGAAAATTACTATTCTTACCATTTGGATTTTTGTGTATGATCACTTTTTACTCTGCAGCTTTAACTCGGTATAGACCAACAACTGTAATTCTTGCGTGTATACTGAGAACATCCACACCCAAGGTGAGAGTTGAATCTCTGAACTGTTGTATTTGCATACAACAGCGTTAACTACTCAACTACTACTGTTATTGCAACAGCATACTTTCCTGTACCTAGCCCAAAGTTGGACTCTACCAGTGAGTGCAACAAGCCGGGAGGGGAGTAATCGTAATTTAGAAGCAGGGTTCAACAGCAGACAACCATTGTATTTGAGGGCTGCGGATGCCTGGTTGGTTAAGGCATCGATCTCATTATCGGAAGGTAGTGAGTTCGAACCCCGGCTTAACAGAAGATCCGTAGTGTTCACTAATGGCAATTGGGGCATGTTAAATAGGTCATGATCGCAATGTCCTCCAAGTGAAATGATACCTTTGGGGAGGGCAGGCCAAATATTTGGTGTCTTCTGCTTAATCTCTGCTTCAAAATCATGAATACACCACCCGGCTGCTTCTACCTAACTAGTAAAGCCCAACTCAGGGCTGGGTACAGGGAAGCATGCTCGTGCAACACAACCCTAGTACTTAACCTGCCAGACCAAGAAATATCATTTAACTTAGATGACATGGCAACCACAACGTGCTCCAGTCGCTTGCGTTGAGTGCCCAATCGTCAGCTTAGTCGAAGAAGGTAGTGAGTTCGAATTCCAGCTTAGCCTAAGAAGACGCATCTTGGGCTAAGCTGGGATTCGAACTCACTACCTTCAGTAAATGAGAACGATGCCCTTATCAACCATGTTACCGCGGCCACTCAACTATTATTGGAAAATTTAGGTAAAAGTTACACTCGTGTTCATAAATTAAAGATAATACAAATTCAGACAAAGAAAGAGACGTAAGAAAAAACAAATGTGACTTATTTGTAAAGTCTATTTATTAAATAAAAGATTAAGAGCAAAAAAGATGCTATATGTTTGACATCATTAAAAAAATTGCGATTTTTATACCCTGGAGCAAATTTCAAAAAGAAGCTATTTACAAAAACAATATGCAATACAGGTTGTATAACGCCTAGGCATGTTGAGTATCAAATTATCGATCTGATCTTGGGGAATATTACATCACTCACACACATCGAGTAATGCGCTCCGAAGTTCCGGTAGACATGTGGAAGGGGACTGATGGGCTGCAATTCGTCGGCCAAGCATGTCCCATACATGCTGTATAAGATTAAAGTCCGGTGAGTATGCTGGTCAGTCCATACGAGTGATATTCTCCGACTGACGGCATTCGTCTACAATGTTTGCACGGTGAGGACGGGTGTTGTCACCCATAAACAGAAATTTTGCACCCATGGCGTCCCGAAACAAACGTTCTTGTTGTTCCAGAATGACATCCTGGTAAATGTGGCCTGTCATCGTCACATTCTGAACATACGGGTTAGTTCTGGAACCCAGAATAATTCTTCCCCGAACGAGCAATCCTGCACCACCGTAACGGTGTCGTTGAATGGTTTCTCTTGATGGTAAGGGGTGCCTGGCCCTTTCTATATGAATGTCCGGCGAGAATCAGACTGAAAGTTAAACATGGACTCGTCGGAAAACATCACACAAGACCACTGTTGCGGTGTCCACAATGCATGCTTTCTATTCCAGGCTAACCACAGGCGACAGTGAATTGCGGTAAGTGGAACACATCTGACAGGCCTACGAGCATATAGACCAATGTGTCCTAAGCGTCTGTACATGGCCTGCCTTGAAACTGTCGTACTGGTAGCTGAAGAGAGCTGATGAGACAGGTTTGATGCTGTGCTCCGTCTGATCCTTTTGCTAGTAACTGCCAATTACCGGTCCTCATTCGGAATTGTAACTCGGGGACGACCTGTGCTGTTACGTCTACTCACATTACCATCATCTTGGAACCGTCACTAAAGCCTGTAGATGACACTCTGGGTGATTCCAAGTTCCTCGGATACTTCCAGCTGGGTACGTCCACATTGCAGACGGCTGATAATTCATTCTGTCACGTAAAACATCATCCTAATGCTTCCTTTGTGCCATAACTATGTGGTTATTGTACTGAGAGGCTTTTAAAGTGCTTGTGAACAATTTTATTTCTTTGCAACCATTTCTTATGTACCCCTCTCTTACACTCTCGTCATTGTGACATACTATCGGCTCCATCTGGTAGGTTCTTATAATATACATATTATTCTTCAAGATGTGTGTGATAATTCTACACATGTGAAATTCTTATTTCAGAGTTCAATTTCTGTGTGATACTGAATTATTCTTAATTTAAGGACATTAGTGTATCGATGTAAATGTTCACCGTAGCTTAATGATGGGATAGCAGTTTTCAGATAAAAACTTCCGCACTTTCGATTCTATATAACCTGATAATGAACAATGGATACACACACCACCACACACACACACACACACACACACACACACACACATATATATATATATATATATAATATATATATATATATATATATATATATATATATATATATATATATATATATATATATATATATATATATATATATATATATATATATATTGTACTTCTACCTTCTCCGTATACACCTGTTTGGGTGCTTGCTTAGAAGTTTTCTAGATTTCTTTCCTTGAAACACGCAGCTATGATGCACCATCTTTAAAAAGGAGACCACGGTGGCCTGGCTGGCTAAGGCATTTGGCTCGAAATGGGAAGGTAATGAGTTCGAATCCCATACCCAATAGAAGGAACGTCGTATTCACCAATATTGAAATATTAACGAATATATAGAAATTTTTTTAAATAATCTTTAAGCCATGAGGATGGGGATAATTTGGTAAATAAAATAGTCTTTCTATTTTCAAAGTATAGTGGTTTCTTTCAGAAGGCAACATAGATAACGGGCATTAAAATATGTAACATTAAAACATAAGGCCTTTCACTAAAACGAGTTAAATCAATCATAAAAATGGATTGCAAGGGGTACTCCAAGCAACATTTACTGAACTGATAGTAGAATAACCATTGCATGGTTGTGGTTCAGAATTTATTCAGGGTATAAGTATGATATATCCCCTCGAGGGATTTATCGCCAAATCTACCTTCTTTTGTTTCGATTATACTGTTTCCGGTTTACCCTTTGATGTTGCCAATTTGAACTTTTGTTTTATTTCGGATCTCTTTGTTGCCAGATTTATTATTTTTCTTTTGCGTTATGTCATTTTTGTGTCATATGTACGGTTTTCTTAAGTGGCGAGAGCGTTAGAAATTGCTTGGTAGCGACGAAAAAAATTCGCAAACTTCGCCAATGGGGGGACAATCTTACTAGTTCCTTTATTTAGTAATATAAGTCCGGAGTAAATCAGATCTCTCCTGAAAAAGTAACCGAAAAGCAGCAAGTCAAACAACCAATATTAGTTAATTTCTATAACTTAAAGAAGCCCAGTGGCTTAGTGGCAGCGTTTCACGCTCCCATGACGCAGGTCCGGGGTTCGATCCTTGGGTTGGGTAAGGTTGACTCAGCCTTTCATCCCTTCAATGGGTCGATTAACTGAGTACCTAATATGCTTGGAAACTAAACACTGGGGGTCTTACGTTAGGCTCACCCCCTAACTGCGACATATGCTTGGCACCCCAGGGCTCTCGGTCATGAAAACTGTTAAGGGCACTGTAGGCTTTGGCCCACATGGGCTGTCGTGCCATGGAGTTTAGTTTCTATAAATTAAAATTTAGGAAAGAATTGGAGGATTTTATCTTTCAAATCTTTCCAAATTTTAATTTTTACAAGGTAAGCAAAAAGGTTCTTGGCACTTCTAATCACCAAAAGAAGATGACCGGCCGAAAATGTAGCCTGCTGTTAGTCTTTGAAGTAGACACCATCGGCATCCAGCACCTTCTGAAAACGTGTCACCTCCAGTCGTGTAATCCCTTTGCGGTAAAACTCAGAGGTTTTGAACGGAAAGAAGCTCGTGACTTCTTGTCACAAGTCTGCTCCACAATGGAGGATTTTCCACCAAGATGGTTATCCAATGAATGAAAGAGGTAGAAATCCAATGGTGCTAGGTCATGTGAGTAAGGAGGATGGCATAAAATCGTATATATTTAATATTTTTATAATTTTTTTCCAATATTTAAAAATTTGGATCAAAAGATTGGATGATGCAGTACAGTGAAGTGTTACAAAATGTCTGAGAATGAAATAATTATGAGAAAAGCTTTGAGAAAAATCTCAAAATTAATAGGAAAGTCTGAGAAAACCACCTATACACTTCACAACCGCATTCTGTAATTAGCAATTAAAAACAGTAGATATCTTTTCACTCATGAAGTAGTCAGCATTCTGAACTTCAAAAGTATATTGGTTCGATACCCAACTTGGATGTATTGTTTGTAGTGTTTCTCACAAATCTTTTCAAACCATAAGTGGATCGTGTGAGAAAAGTTAACAAACTATGTTTTGAATAGGAATTTTGGCAAATATATAAATTTTAATTAAAAATATTTACATAAGCTCTTTTTATACATTTATATAAAATCTATAATTTTATAGATTTTTGCTTATCATTTCATGCATTTTAACTTCATAATGGAGAAGAATGATCTTTATTAAAGTATATAAGCAAATGAAATAATTTCAGATTTTTTTATACAGTTTTTCAAGTCTAAAAAAGTATAATTTTGTAAATGTTTAATAATTTAATCTTCTTATTTTTTCAAATTTTAAAAAATGTCATTTTACATATTAAATTTTTTAGTTCTAAATGTTCAGTATTTGATATTTGCTTAATTTATTTATTTAGACACTAGTGGAAAAATTCACTTTTGTACAATAGTAATCCTCTTTTCAATTTTAACTTTGAGCGTTAAGAATGATGTTATTTATCATTAAACTCTTATTTATCTTCTATAGTATCATGTCATTAATGTTAGATGATCACAAATTCATAATGTGTCATCATTTTACAATTGAATCATGTTTTTTTTATACGTAGAAAATATTTTTTTCATCTACAGATAACTAAATATGAAAGAGGCAAGCATTCGTTTTTCTTAGGTTAAAGAAAAATTTAAAATATGAGCCATATAGATAAACATTATCTATGAAAATTAAAATTTTATGTTTGAAGTTGTTATTGTTCATATACTAATGACACTTGGACAAGCCAAGCTCGCTTTGCTATGCGAATGTCTTTCGTTTTAATCAGAGCACCATGTAGGTGAAAGTACGACTTTGCTCTACTCACTTGCCATAGGAACCCGTTTATAGGGTAGACAACCATTCACACCTTATTCATAAAAGGAAAGGACAAAGACAGGATAAATAGAGAGAGACAGTACATCCATGCCCGAACCGGGATTCGAACCCAGTACCTCCTTACCCGCAGTCAGGCATGCTGACCTCCAGACAAGTTTTTCGGCATGTTTGAAGTAATGTATCGATACCGTTTTGCTGATAACCTAACTGCCGAAAGTTGTTATAAAGCATTTGATTACATTTTCAATGGGTAATATGTCGTATCCGAGGATGTAGTAAGAGAAGAAACCCTGTAAGCTGGAAAGCATTCGATATTTGGAAGACTTTGCATCAGAATGCTTCTTTACAACTTGCCCAGAATTGAGCTCTATCAGATAGGTAGAAGCAACTAGGTTGAAGTATGGGTCATTTAGAACCAGGGATCCAGCAGAAGGCCCCTAACACTTGACCTGCTATTTCAAGAGATATTATTTCACTTAAAGGAGCACTTATATTATTTCACTTAAAGGAACTGTGAATAAGGCCTTATTAAATTGTCCCCAGCAGCTTTAGTCCTAGATTACTTTCTTAGACTTTCTCAGCATAATTGTTTTCGGATGGGACAGGTATCGAACTCACAACCTTTCTGTGACCGCATCCTTCTGACCTGGTCCAACGTACTTGAGATCACATGAAATCAGAACCAACTATAAATACAATACAATTCTACTCTGCTCTTTGTATGTTAGCTAACTATATTTGTGTATCCACAATTAAAGTTAAAAAGACATAATTTTTCAAGGAATTGAAATATCTGCCAGAAATATTTTAAAAAACTAGTCTTATATAGTGTAACTAAAAAACAGTTTTGTACCTCTAATCAAGAATGCATCAATCTAAATCAAGTTGCAGCTAAGAAACACTACCAGCTATGCAATAAGGGTGGAGGATTGACAGATCCTAAAACCTCTGCAAATGGATAGCAGGCTAACATCACAATCTAATATCTATTTCTTGGTAAAAAGTCGGCAAAAAATTAATTAGAAAAAAAAAGAAGCGAAGTAAGAATTTGAAGTTGAACAGTGAAAATTTACATCAGTTGCCAAATTTGTATGTGTGTAAAATTCTTTCTTTTTTTAATAAATTAACACCAACCACATTTAGAGGTAGTTAAAATAATTGTTAAACGATGAATCATAATAAAGAAGTTGTTGATATTCTAGAAGCTGTGTGGACAGTCACAAGCGGAAATCGTTCTTTGACTACAAGTGTCACAAGTATGGTGATCTTCTGATTGGGGCAAATGTCAGACATCAAGTGGTGTTGTTCACCAGCATGCTTCCCTGTACCTACTAACCCTGATGGCATCAAGTGTGATTACTTTAGGACTGGACAAAGTCATCCAAGAGTAACAACAACCACATTAGGAGGAACGCTGTATGGCGTTGCATGCATTGTGCATAGATGTTTAATTGTTGCTGTCTTGTGTCAACAAGGTTGGCAATATGGGGTGCGCTGCTCCACTTTTCCAACTGAACCTTAATTTGGTGTGGAGTCCGACTTCCTCAGTACATGCATGCCTTAGGTACCCGTTTATAAGGTAGGCAACCATTCATACAAGGAAAAGACAAAGACAAGAGAGAGAGAGAGAAAGTACATCCATACCGAACCGGAATTCGAACCCAGGACCTCCCTATCAGCGAGAGGTTTAATTACTGGGCAGCTATCTCTTGGGAATAAGGACATCGAAACAAACTGTGAGTCATAGGCCAACTAAGACAGGCTTTTGCGTCCGAAAACCAATTATAGCTGCCCACATCACGCAGTTCCAAAGAGTCTGTTTCTATAGGAGCCCAGAACACCATTCTTAGACATATCAGTCTTAACGAGTTTTTATTTCCTTTAAGAGAACCTGAATGATGGAATTGTACTAAAGCGAAATCTTGTGACTCTTGTCGAGTAGAACTTGTGAGATACTTTAGAAAACAGTTCTTTTATGTCCACAAAGCCCTCCTTGGATACCCCAAAAGTTAAAATCGGGGGTATTCACAAAATGGTATTCGCATAACAGGGATGACTGAGAAAATCGTTGTTCAATATTCTCATTAATATTATGAGAGGACAATTTTGTCGTGGTAAAGAGAGAAGTATTTATTACAATAAAGATAAATCAATAAAAAAATGCATCCTGCTACACTTATGTTATTCTCATTTGCATTTCAGCTAAAATTCAACTCCCCCAATTTTTTTAAGCCATTCTCACTTTGCAGCTTAAGATATTAAACTTCTATGCGTCAATATATATAAAACAAGTTTCTAATTACCGAAATGCCAAGAAAATAAATTTCTTGTCAGATAAATATGCATAAAGCCTTAATGATAATTAACTATCTTTGGAATTGAAGTGTTTAGGTTCAGTACTGTGCAGAGTAAATAAAACATTTCTAATTTCTTCTTATTGCTAAAAAATATTTACATATTCTTTCCTATAAAACATCCTCTCAAACGTCCTATAAAAATCTTGTTAATATAATTTTTCGATAAAGTCACTTTATTTCGCATAAAATAATGCATATAAAAACGAAATATTAATTCTTTTCTTTGAATCTTTATGTCGAAAAGCAAAGATTATTGTATAATATTTGCTTTTGTATATAAATGACCTCTAATACGCATAATTTTATTTGTAATTTACTAACAAAAGCATTTCTTGATTTTTAGTTTATGATTATACAAAGAGATGGCGCCATAATATTTTCAGATGTTTTCTTGCAAAGAATGTGGGTTGATGGAAAATCCGATTGAATAAGTCTAAATTAAAAAATAACACGCAAACTCTCTTTTAAATAAAAATGTTCTAATCTCTTCAATAATGTACAAACAGAAAGATTTTAACATGGACTAAAAAAAATAAAAGCTTAGTGCAGTCGTATGACAAACCACTCGTGCATAAATATTTATTTATCGGTAATGTGAAACAGTAATGGATTCTTATCGTTTTATCACATCTACACGCAGAATTAAACTCTCTCTTTCATAACAGATGAAAATATTTTATTTGCAATAAATTAGGCCAATATAATTTGTTTGGGATATTTGATAAAATTGTTTTCTGACGGCGTATGTTCATTTATTTTTTCTAAGAGTGTGTCATAATTACTTTTTAAGTAAAAAATATTTTACATAAAAAGTAATTATGACACACTCTTAGAAAAAATAAATGAAAATACATAAATTACATTAATTCGAAAATATTACATAAATACAAAATGAAATTCGAAACATATTATAGCTTAAAAAATACGGCGAAAAAATTATAATTTGACAATGTTATGATATAATTAATTAAAAAAACTGTGACGTTTACGTGAAAACGGTTTACAGTTAAAAATATTGCGATTTAGAAAAATAGCGATATTTACTTAAAACAATATTTGCAATTTCAGTTTTGTTAAATTCTTTTCCTCCATGAAATATATTCTAACATATACACTATTAAAAACCGAATGAGATAATGTAAATTTGAAAATAACTTTTAGTTAAGAAACGTGAAGCCACTTTCATTAGGCTTTCAATGTGTTTTTGATTAGTGATGAACTGGGAAAGGCGAAATCACACACGCTGCTGAGGGCAAAGACATGACTTTTTAAAATACTAAATAATGTTATTTCTAAAGAAAAGTTAAATATTGGGAATGTTAGAAGAAGGGGTTCAGTGATGAGCATATATTTTTCTACTTCCTGCCATTATTAACACTTTTCAAATTTAAAAGGTAGCAAGAAATAGCTTACTTAAGTTCTTGAAGCGAGCAGGGTTCCAGCAAATTTACAGGGAGTTCATATCAGCGTTAATTATATTAATCACAAGAGGTGTAATCAAAATTTTGAAATGAAGCATTTTATTTTAAATTAGCGAAAGACCAAAACTGATGTTTTGTCATTTCATTCAATGTGACCATTTCCAATTGAAGCCCAGACAAAATTTCTATGGACGGGGAAAATAAGGTTTTATTTTTACTCTATGTTTACTTTTCTCAATAGTCAATAAACCGGAATAATTTAACTTAAAAAGAAAAATCTCTCCGTTGATAAAAGCACCTCGTAACTTTTTTGATAAAACATACGTGTATTAAAATACATTTATCAGTAAAATAAAATAATGGAATCTTATCATTTTATCGCAATTTGTTTCGATCAACTTTAAGTGCATATCTAGCAATAAAACTAATAAAACTCGCTCGATAAATTTTTGATATGGTTTTTAATTTTTAATGGCTCTCGTAACTAATTTGTAATTTGAGACACGAATCAGAAAGTTTCTTATTTTAAATTGATTATGATAACACTTATATTTATTTGTATTACCATTTTTGTTTGATTTTACATTTATTTGCATTAACAAATGCAAGTGCACAAACGTGGGCAACTTAACATTATTAAATGACATGAGAATATTATTCAAAATAAGTAATTATAAAATAATTTCAAAATATGTTGGATTAAATTAAAGGTTTTAAATTTGCGCATGAAAGGTTTTATAAAGTATTAAACCATACTCAATATTAATCAAGTTCACAAAAATCTGAATTGTTAATTCCTCTTTAAAAACATAACATTAAATAAAGCTATGGATATTTTTTGATTGATTCGAATAGTTTTAATAAAAGCAATTATAGAGAAATAATATATATATATATATATATATATATATATATATATATATATATATATATATATATATATATATATATATATATATATATATATATATATATATATATATATATATATATATATATATATATATATATATATATACAAGCTGACCCAGCCACGCGTTGCAGTGGCTGAGTTTTTAAAATACATTGAATCAATTTTTTACTAATTCTTAGGTTCAATCAAATTAATATTTTCTAAAAAAATTTAGAATTCATTCATAGGAGATTAAAAATAAAACGTTTCACCAAAATTTAATAGTAATAGGTAAAGTATCGAAATTTTGAAATGAAGCACAAATCAACATATACTTTCTGAATTTACATTTTATTCATCTTATATTAAATTATAGTTTGTAATCAGTGACTTACTTATAAAATATACTATATAAATTAAAGACATCTAAAAATAAATTGTTATAAATGAGGTAGATAACATTGACATCGAACTATTTTTATTTTAATTTTAAATTATATTAAAACTAAAAATTTTTTCCGCGGCATTATACTGAAATAAAAAAATTAAAAGAATTTATCATTTGAATAAATAAATTAGATCAAAATGTTCTACTGAATAAATTAATAATTATCAAATTATAAAATAAAAATAAAAAATAATAAATGGCTATCAAGAAATACTTACATATTTTCGAGGTGGTATGAAAATTAGTAGAGAAAAACAGTAATACATAAAATTTTATTTTACTATTTATAATATTAAAAATATTCAAACTGAATACTGCACAATAATAACACAATACAAAGTATAATTATGAAAATGATTCACGAAAAATTGTTATAGTATCATTATACATCATGAAAATATATGTAAATTCTATATTTAACCACGCGCTTGCACGCGCACGATAATTTTCTCGAAGATGGTATAATCTAGAAAAATAAACACGTCGCCATCTGCCGAATTCCTGTGCAACTTAGATGCTAAACCGCCATCTATTAGGAACTTACAGAACTAACCAAAAAAAATAAAAATAAAAATTTAGGGTTGTACTACTCCTAACATTTAGGGGGATGAAAAATAGATGTTGGCCGATTCTCATAGATACCGGATAAGCACAAAAATTTCATCAAAATCGGTCAAGCCGTTTCGGAGGAGTATGGCAACGAAAACTGTGACACGAGAATTTTATATATATATATATATATATATATATATATATATATATATATATATATATATATATATATATATATATATATATATATATATATATATATATATATAATGACCAGTATCTCTCAGCTTATGTTGTGCAAAGAATTTGGGCTAACAGATGTCAGCTCAATTTCGTGGCTTGAATCTAACACAGCTGAAGATGTGACGCTAAGAACGCGTTCAGTAGAACCCTATCTTCTTCAGCTAATGTGGCATGATGTGAAACATATTTTTTAAATGTATACAAATATAAAGTGAATTATTTCCATTCTTTCTCATTTATTTTTGCTTTAATTTATTCATTAAATCATTAAAGTTTTAAAATGTCATTTTATTTCTAGTTCATCATAATAATGTTGATACTAGCAAACTATACTCGCTGTTCTTTGCTTGTTTTGCACTGTGATTACCAATGATCAGTCGTGCGATATAGGATGTCACTTTCTAAAGCGGCAATTAAATGGTCTGCATTCTAAACTATGGGTCATCATTTTCTAAGTTGCATTTTTCAGTTCTTTTTAAATTGTAAATAGTGGTTTAAACAAATATCAATGAGGATTTCATCAAAATCGGTCAAGCCGTTTCGGAGGAGTATGGCAACGAAAACTGTGACACGAGAATTTTATATATTAGATATATATATATATATATATATATATATATATATATATATATATATATATATATATATATATATATATATATATATATATATATATATATATATATATTCACTGTCATTAAACAAGGCGGACAAATTAAAATTGCAGCAAAAGAGGAAAGTTTTCTTTTTTATTTTACATAAAAGAACGTTTCCTTTTTCTGCTTTGCTTGTTTTGTGGACCTGCAATAAAAGAAGACGATAGTTTATAATACATTAGTTTACAAATGAGCAACGATGTTACGTAAAATAGTAAATAATTCTAATATATACATTATTAATAGGTTATTGAAATAGCGGATTACTAAAATTTCAAGAAATACTTTAGTTATTGAAATACATCTTCGTTTGCCTATTTTTGACGGTCGCCTACTTAAAGCAAACTCATTCGTCGTTTTGAATCCCGATCAACCAATGAGAAAGATGGCAGAGAATCCTTTTCTTCAAACTTCAACCCTACACCAATGGAATAACATTAGAACACACAAGCGAAATACTGTAGAACTACAACTATCCTAATAGCTTTTAGAATTTCGGAAACATAAATTAGACTGAATAAGAGAAGGAAGATGAGAAAAAGGAAACAGCTCAAGAAAAAGATGTGTAAGAAAAAGGAGAAAATGAGAATGACGTGTCATTTTTGGATTTTAAAAACATTCTTTTTAAAACTTCTGGATGTTCAGAAGTGAGTGGCTGAAGATGTAGGAGAATAGATTATAGGAGTGAAACACTAGATTTCAAATTGCTAATGATGGCAAACTTATTTAAAATGTTGATTAAGAAGAGGGCCGCCCAACTTGTCTTGTGGGCAGCGTGTCTAACTGCTGATAGGGAGCTCCTGGGTTCGAATCCCGGTCCGGGCATGGATTTACTTTCTCTCTCTATCTATCCTGTCTTAGTCCCTTCCTTGTATGAATGAGGTGTGAATGGTTGCCTACCCTATAACGGGTTCCTATGGCATGCGTGTACTGAGGAAGTCAGACTCCACACCGAAATATGGTTCAATTGGAAAAGTGGAGCAAAGCACCTATATTGCCAGCCTAGCTGGCATACGACAACAACAACATTAAGAAGAGAACCTTTATGTTTGAGTTGAAGTAGACACGGGACCATAAGCTCATGAAGCATTTTCCAACTTTGAAACTGCTTCGAAGTGGACAGATAGCATCAGCCCGAGTGCAAATTCTCACTGTCAAACGGATGGGCGACTTCGCAGCCGGCAAATGGATGTAGGCAGTGAAACAGTCATTTTTTGACCGAGATGTTTAGAAGCTATGACTTTTAGTTACAGTACTGTATGCTCATACTGCATTAATGAACAGCCCTTGTAAGTACCTTAACATAAAAAAGAGTTGCTTTTTCATTTAATTTATTAAAAATTCTTCTTTAAAAATACATAATGTTTTGTTTTCAATGAATTAAAATCGATACTTTTTTCGAAATAAATCCAACTATCCGAATAGGGTTCAATCTCAATTGATTCGGATAATTGGAGTTCTGCTGTATACGTACTTAGGCACTCTCTGCTTGATTTCCCCGATATCTTAGGTAGCTTTTGGGCATAAAAACACTTCTGTCCATCTGACTACTAGGGCTCTGAAGTAAAGCATAGTACTTTTCAAATATTGTAAAAATTAAACAATTACTGAAGAACAGAATTCATTACATGAAAATTAAACTCTAAAAATAGTATGTTATGTATTAAAAATTTATTTTTTTCCATGTTTTTTGTGTCATCAAAATGTTTCTTCAAGGAGACCTCTCAGGTGATCGAATAAATCATTTATATATAAAATGACTATATTTTTCCATAAGATTTATATACTTTTTCTGAAATTTACCTCTTTTATTCCTTTTATTTCAAGAGTGCTACCTGTTAAGCCAGTGATTCTCATTTACTATGCCGAACGCTTCTGTATGCCTCCCAAATTCTTAAAATGTGCCGCCAAATGTCACAAATGTATACAGTAATAATGTTTTTTCATTGTGAGTACAATTTGTCTGCATTAAAGGAAACTACACTGTAAACGATAACTTGCTTTTAGTTAAAATCATATTATTACAGTTAGAAACAGTTTTTATCTTAGATAGCTGTGACATTCATAAAGTAAAATATTTGCTTTACGAGAAGAAATTTTAAGCTTTAAAAATATTCTTACAATTTCCTACATTTTATTTGTATGAATTCGGATTTTTTGTATTAACGAACACAAAAATATATGGGATGGTAAATGTAAAAGACAATATGAGAGTAGCATCATGATTTTTAATGCTAAATATAATTGAAATTATCGGAAAATATCATGCTCAAATTTGTCATTAGAAGTATTCTTAATATTACCTCGTAATCCCTTAATAAACGTATTGTTGTTTTTGTAGTAGATCTTACATTATTTTACACTCAAAATTATTTTCATAAGCTATTTTACGTAGCTGTATTATAGGTATAAGTAAATAACTTTTAAAATTATCTTTTTTCGCGTGTAGCCAAATTTTGAAATCATTAAAAATGTGGTGCTGCAAGAAAGGTAGAGAATCATTTTATTCAAAAATGCAAGGGAATCGGAATTGCCCATATTATAGAACCGGAAGTTAAATTGTTCCGTAATAATGAACAACTCATATTTATAAATCTTTCATGAATTTGTATATTTAGATTTAAATGAACCATTATAAATTTTAAGGAATGATATTGTTAAGTTGAATGTAATGTTTCAAATTATTCATATTAATGAATAATATGATGAATGGTGTATAAAAATAATCTTGAAGGTATTAGGTCTTATATATAATATCACTGCAATAGCTTACAGACAAGTACCAAGAAAATGAATCCAACTCACAACGATTAAATTGGATCGTCATTGTGGTTGTGATAGGATCATGGCTTCTGAGTGAAAAGTTCCAAATTTAGTCCTGAAGAATGAGAGTTGGATGTTGCGTCTTTTATATGTCCGTGTATCAGATTGGATGCTTGTAAATTTTACTGGTTTTTATGTTTGCAGACGGAATTCCGTCCTAGTTATTTACAGCATCATGGGAAGCAAAACGCTTACACAACAGAATCTGTTAGGTAACATATTCATTACATAACAGAATATAGCTGTTAGATCAAATGTTCAATATACAACAAGATTGAGCTTTTAGGTCATATATTTTTTACACAACAAGATCGAGCTGCTAGGTCATATATTCTTCATACAACAGAATCTAGCTGTTAGGTCATATATTCTTTAAATAGCATAATCTAGCAGTTAGGTCACATATTCATTACATAAAAGAATCTTGCTGTTAGGTCATATATTCTTCACTCAACAGAATCTAGCTGTTAGGTCATATATTCTTTACATAACAGAATCTAGCTGTTATAGGTCATATATTCATTACACAACAGAATCTAACTGTTAGATAATATATTCATTACAAAGCAGGATCAATCAGTTCAGCTAATGTTTATTACATAACAAAATATTGCTGTTAGGTTATTCATTACGCGGTGTCGCAATTTCATTCGAAACCAGAGGTCAAATTCCTAAATCTTGAACTAGTTATTTGGGCAAACCAAATTCAATGGAATTAATGTATCCAGGTCAGTTATCATTTGATTCAGAGTTTTTTCTGTAGGATATTGTAAAGTTTTTTTTAACATCCTGTTTTTCTAAGGCTCTTTAACAATTTCCGCACTGTTGTGCAGAAATTATCTTCCTGGAGAACTATTCGAAGATGTTGTCTTTAAGACTTCGCAGTTGCTTTGTGGAGATTTTCCTATGTCGCCAAGGAAGAAACATAAATAACTCATTAGCACTGTCCAACATAGTGCCACAAGTGGTAAGCATAAATGGAATATTCTTCTCTAATTGCTCAAGGGTTGCTGAATAGAACTTATGGCCTATTTCCGAAATCAAGGTTCTTTTACAAATGAATCAACAAGAGTCCAAAAACAATTATGATTATTTTTTCCGTATCCTCATTGATATTTGTTTAAACCACTATTTACAATTTAAAAAGAACTGAAAAATGCAACTTAGAAAATGATGACCCATAGTTTAGAATGCAGACCATTTAATTGCCGCCTTAGAAAGTGACATCCTATATCGCACGACTGATCATTGGTAATCACAGTGCAAAAGAAGCAAAGAACAGCGAGTATAGTTTGCTAGTATCAACATTATTATGATGAACTAGAAATAAAATGACATTTTAAAACTTTAATGATTTAATGAATAAATTAAAGCAAAAATAAATGAGAAAGAATGGAAATAATTCACTTTATATTTGTATACATTTAAAAAATATGTTTCACATCATGCCACATTAGCTGAAGAAGATAGGGTTCTACTGAACGCGTTCTTAGCGTCACATCTTCAGCTGTGTTAGATTCAAGCCACGAAATTGAGCTGACATCTGTTAGCCCAAATTCTTTGCACAACATAAGCTGAGAGATACTGGTCATTATATATATATATATATATATATATATATATATATATATATATATATATATATATATATATATATATATATATATATATATATATATATATATATATATATATATATATATATATAAAATTCTCGTGTCACAGTTTTCGTTGCCATACTCCTCCGAAACGGCTTGACCGATTTTGATGAAATTTTTTGTGCTTATCCGGTATCTATGAGAATCGGCCAACATCTATTTTTCATCCCCCTAAATGTTAGGAGTAGTACAACCCTAAATTTTTATTTTTATTTTTTTGGTTAGTTCTGTAAGTTCCTAATAGATGGCGGTTTAGCATCTAAGTTGCACAGGTATTCGGCAGATGGCGACGTGTTTATTTTCCTAGATTATACCATCTTCGAGAAAATTATCGTGCGCGTGCAAGCGCGTGGTTAAATATAGAATTTACATATATTTTCATGATGTATAATGATACTATAACAATTTTTCGTGAATCATTTTCATAATTATACTTTGTATTGTGTTATTATTGTGCAGTATTCAGTTTGAATATTTTTAATATTATAAATAGTAAAATAAAATTTTATTTATTACTGTTTTTCTCTACTAATTTTCATACCACCTCGAAAATATGTAAGTATTTCTTGATAGCCTTTTATTATTTTTTATTTTTATTTTATAATTTGATAATTATTAATTTATTCATTAGAACATTTTGATCTAATTTATTTATTCAAATGATAAATTCTTTTAATTTTTTTTATTTCAGTATAATGCCGCGGAAAAAATTTTTAGTTTTAATATAATTTAAAATTAAAATAAAAATAGTTCGATGTCAATGTTATCTACCTCATTTATAACAATTTATTTTTAGATGTCTTTAATTTATATAGTATATTTTATAAGTAAGTCACTGATTACAAACTATAATTTAATATAAGATGAATAAAATGTAAATTCAGAAAGTATATGTTGATTTGTGCTTCATTTCAAAATTTCGATATTTTACCTATTACTATTAAATTTTGGTGAAACGTTTTATTTTTAATCTCCTATGAATGAACCTATTCTAAATTTTTTTAGAAAATATTAATTTGATTGAACCCAAGAATTAGTAAAAAATTGATTCAATGTATTTTAAAAACTCAGCCACTGCAACGCGTGGCTGGGTCAGCTTGTATATATATATATATATATATATATATATATATATATATATATATATATATATATATATATATATATATATATATATATATATATATATATATATATAAATATATATATATATAAATATATATATATATATATATATATATATAAATATATATATATATAAATATATATATATATATATATATATATATATATATATATATATATATATATATATATATATATATAATATATATATATATATATATATATATAAATATATATATATATATATATATATATATATATATATATATATATATATATATATATATATATATATATATATATATATATATATATATATATATATATATTCAAATATACTTCGGAATAATTATGGTATACTGAAATTTATACTGAAATTTCAGAGTAACCGTGCTATACCATAAGTATTCCGAAGTAACTTTTTTATTGGAATCCCCGTGATGTATTTCGAAATTACCAATTAGTTGTCTTGAAGCTTGGATTTTTCTTAAATGAAATTTATGTGCAATGAAATAGATCAAGGGAATACATTCATTAGATTTATCCTCGACAGTTAACAATAAAAAAAGGAAAATAAAGCATAAAATGGGAAAAAGGATTTTAATTTCCTTCTCCCAAAAGCACCTTCTAAAGAGTGATTTTTAGTAAGAAAAAATAACTTTCCTAAAGCAGCTATTTTTGCGTTCTTGATACATTTCAAATTTCATCAAGTCTCAGTTCAGGAAATGCTGCCACCGAGGACTATACAAACTTTTTCAATGCATGCTTTCATCATGGAAAGGAATTTCTCCACAGAAGAATCTTGCCTTTTTGTTAGAACAGCATATTTTTCAAACAGTTGGCCAGTGTATTTTGGATGAGGCTCCCCACCGAGTCCCAATCGCCTAAACGAAATGATTTCCTCTACGGAGTGTCTCCCATCCATCGCCCTTGACCTCAACAAGCTTTCTGATTGTTTGTACTGCATTTGATCCATCTCCGCTTTTTACGGATCGCGTCATTCTAAGCTTTTCGTTTTATTTAAAGTACATGATTAAATGGAAATGTCCATTTCTTTAAATGCATGTCTTGATGGCGTATTTGAAAATCCAAATGAACTATGGAGAAGTCCTGACCTCAAGTTGGAATACATAATGAATGCAATAATTGATTTTCTTTATTTCGTTGCGTTCACATCCGTTGGATTGTCCCGTATCACTTTCGATCACTTCGTAACTTCTAAGTATGTTCAAATGAGGAGGGCAAAACTGGAGTTGGATACTTTCCCTCAAATTTCCATATTTCATCACAGGTAGGAGGGGAAAATGAACTATGCGAGAGAATGCAAGCTGGTAATAGAGCTTTCTACGCAAATAAAAAGTTATTCAATAATCGATTGATATCACGAAAAACAAAACTGCACATCTATAAAACCCTCATTAGACCAATTGTTACATATGCCGGAGAAACATGGACATTGAATGTAAGGGACTCGGAATAGATTAGAATTTTTGAATAAGGAAAATCTATGGACCAAGGCTTGAAAATGTGTATGGATCAGAAGAAATAATAAAGAATGAATGCACCTAGTGAGAAACAAAGACATAGAGTGAGATTCATTAAAGCACAAAGAATACGGTGGCTTGGCCACGTACACCGCAGAGATGGAAAAATATCATAAAAAGGATAACAAAGGGTAAATTATTCAATAGCAAGAAGAAGGGAGACCCAGAGAAACATGGATTGATAATGTGGAAAAGGACCTGGAGACCATGAAGATAAAGAATTGGAAAAATTTGGCTCTGAAGCGGGAAAAGTGGAAGGAGGTTGTAGTGGAGGCTAAGGTCTGCATACAGCTGTAATGCCAGTTAAGAAGAAGTAGGATGGGATGTATTAAAGTTTAAGTACTTGGGCTCTTTGGGCGCACCATAATTTGGTGGGATCATATATAAAGGTAGAACCGTAATTTTTGGTGTCGTTTGTCTCATGTTCAATACCAGTCATCCTGAAACAATTACAGATAAAGGTAGTGTTCTTGAATGCATATTTATCTGTAAAGGTAGAATGTTTTGACTCCGAGCAGCGAACAACCCAACAGTTGAATGCTGGTGTAAGATGTTTGTATATCTGCCACATGTACTTTTACAGCTTACATTTTTTTCTCAGATTGGAGCATTATTTATACATAAGAAATAAAAAACTTATATACATTCCAAATACCCACTTCAACCGATACATATGTAAAAAGCAGACGGGCAATTTCAGGTTCCAGATTTTAGATAGTAGCTGGTATTGAACCCAAGATTTACTACTCTGAAAAGTCTTGTTCTTTCACTAGGCTATGGTAAACTTAGAACGCAGAGAAGATAAGTGAATACTGAAGCTCATTGTAAGGTATTTAAGTATCCTAAATCCTGTTATGACAAGGATATTTATACATAGTAGCTTGTTTCTCAAGAGAGAAAACCAGGAAAATCTCCAAACATTTACTCGACAAATGTATAACACGAAACATAATTGCAATGGTGATACTATTACACTGTGAATGTTAAGAAATATTGTGACAGCAACTAGAATTTAGGTTATCTAGAAAATGTTGTCAAATTATAAAAAAAATATCATTCACACTTCAAATATTCAAAACAAATTGAATGAATAAATAGAATTACTAATATCAGTGTTCTAATACTCAATTTAATATAGATCACATATACTTTACATGGATCTCTTATTTCAAAGCTAGGGGCTACGGTTTGTCAAAAATAGTTTAATTCTAATCATTCATTTTGACAGATTTACATACACACAGAAAACAGAAATTCAAAATAAATTTCTCGTGTGTAAACAGTAGTTGGAATCGAACCCTTTTACTCTAAGAGTGTGATCTCACCATTGTGCTATGGCATAACATCTACCCGATAAGATTTGATACCATGAACTGGACAGTCTAAGCAACTAAAATGTGTTGTAAGGCATACGGGACATATATTTTTTTGTTGATACATTTCAAGTAAGGAAACCAAGGCTACCTAGCCTGTGTGGTGATTATTTTCTTTATCTATCCCCGAGTGTGCACGGATTCGAATCCCGATTAAGGCATTCATGTAAAACTGGGAAAAGAGTCGGACTTTCAACCTGTAACTGATCCCCGTTTTGAAAAAGAACAGGTTCTTGGGTTCGAATCCCACCTTGGGCATGGATGTTTGTAGTGGTTCGGATTCCACTTTAAACCGTAAGTCCCGGTCTAATTAGCCCTCGTGTGCAAAAAATGACCGTTGAGCGACAAACAAACCAAACCTTGAAAAAGAACAGCAGCGGACCCTCATGTTCCTGCCTGGAGTCCCCGTCAATAAATGTTCCCCACTTCTGCTTGTTTGTCCTTTCTCATGCACACCAGATGGCGACACAGGATAAAAAAGGAAACTAGGAAATCTCCCAACCACCTACCTTAATATAATAGGCATGCTGTTTCTTGTTGTTCTGCAGTAACTATGATTGACCTTCTGCTTGTTTGTCCTTTCTCATGCACACCAGATGGCGACACAGGATAAAAAAGGAAACTAGGAAATCTCCCAACCACCTACCTTAATATAATAGGCATGCTATTTCTTGTTGTTCTGCAGTAACTATGATTGACCTTCTACACAATAATTTTTAGGAAGCGCATGATTCAGCGGAAAGGCCGTAATATGAAGCAAGTGATTCAAAATTAAGTTTTATAAACGGAAAAATTAAAAAAATATTAACTAAATTAGTTTATAATTAATTATTTACTGTCACAGTTTTAGGTCAATGATTAATCGAAATACTTTATTTTATTCTGAACTGTAAAGTGATATCGTTTAAAATAAAATTTCCTTTTATTGAAATATCTTATTCATGGTACGTGATAATGAATGACTTTTTAAATGATTCTACAACAAAATTGGAGTAATTCTTCGCTATCATTTATGCGCAATACTCATTACCAGGAAATTAGAGTAAATTTTTCGGTAGTAAAGAGTAATTAATGAAGGCCCTCTTTCCTTTGCAGTCAAGGAATCGATTAAAATTTTTTTATCTTGTTATTTCCCCCTTTTATTTAAGTGGCGGACGTTTAATTTTATCATTGAACAATATCTAGAGAATAAAGGATCATTAATATTTATGTATAAGACTCGTGAGATGAAAAATGTCATTAACTTTAGCTAAATTTAAATAGCTTTTACTGTGATAGAAATCTGGAAATAAAATTTTGAGCAGCAACTCTTGTTTTGAATTCAAAAGAGTTGATTTTGTTATATAAAAGATATTAACATGAAATAATATAATTATAAAATCTTATTTTAATATAAAAAATTGTTTTAATAAAATAATTTCTGAATTTTATATAAAAGATATTAAATGAAAAGAATTTTAAAAATAAATTTTACGGTTGTAATTACAATGAAGCATAAATAAATAAGAAATAAGTAACTTTAATATAATTTTTTATTCCTTTGCTTATTTTTTAGAATAAAAGAATAAGCTATATTTAATAAGTACTGAGACTTTTTCCTTTCTTTTCAGATTTTTTTTAAAATTCTTTAAAAAAACATTTTTTTAAGAAATTGTAAAACATTTTTAAAGAAATTTAAACTACTACATCCAAAAATAATTTAAATTTTAAAAAATTACATTAAAAATATTATTAAAAAAATAAATAAAATGTTTTTTGAAAGTAGAAAATTTTTTCAATATATAAAAAATAGAATTTTTTAAAAATTTTCCTTAAAAAATTCTATTTATAAAGAATTTAATTTTTTTTTAAAATAAAATTTGTATAGGAGCATTTTTAATATTTTGTATAGACATATTTGTTGGAATAGGCATGGGAAATTTTTTATTGTTTACAATACATAAATATACGCCTCATTTTTTTTTTTTTGAAAGTTAAACACTGTAAACGTACAACACAAAGTGGTTAGACATGCCCTGTAAAGTCTATTCATTATACTATGGAATTATGAGACTTGAAATTAAAAACACGTATTTTATAAGTTTAGATGTTCGAGTCTGACACTAATTAACAAAGAAGATAAGAATGTTGCTCTTCTGTTGTTTTCAAGAATACCAAAATTTTGGCGGAGGTTATTATTTTTTTAATAAATGAGTAAGTGACGAAACCTACATCTGAGTTGGCCTGCTGAAAACCTCCACAGCAATGAAGAGAGTTATCATTCTGGACTGTGTGATGGGTTTTGTGATTACACTCTTGGCTCGAGCAAATATATAATTTATTTTCCATGAAATACTCCCTTGGAGAAAGCGCTATTTTTGTTATTATAAAATGAATTACAACATCCTCGAACATTTAAATTAATACGGATACTCACCTTGTGCAGTTCCAAAATGATGAAATTCAATCTTACTAAATTTTTACTTCAAAAAAATTACTTTATTGAACTATAAAAATAGCTTGTTAAGAATATCTATTAGAATAGTATTTGCATTTCCAATCTGTTGCGATATGACTAAACTCTTTTCTGTCTTTTGCGATAAGACCTTTTGTGACTCATTTTGCATGAAAAGCATTCTCAAATTGGATATCTTGTTATTTTTTTTATCAGAATAAGCTTACATTGAGAGATACGCTTAATTTAAATTTCATAATCATAATAATTTTATGCATTTTTATTACATAGACAAGAACTGCCCGCCCTGTCTAGTGGTCAGAGTTCCTGACTACGGATAGGGTGGTCCTGGGTTCGAATCCCAGTTCGGGCATGGATGCATTATCTCTCTCTATCTAACCTGTCTTTGTCCTTTCCTTGTATGAATGGGTTGTTAACGGTTGCCTACCCTATAAACGGGTCCTTATGGCATGTGTGTACTGAAGAAGTCGGACTCCACACCAAATATGGTTCCGTTGAAAAATTGGAGCACCGCACCCCATATCGCCATCCTAGCTGGCACACGACGACAACAACAACATTACATAGACAAACAATTAGCGAATTTATTTGAATATGAAATCATCTTCACTTCTTATTTCATCTTAAAACACGACATTCTTACATAATTTTTTAAATTATACAAAAACAAAAAGAACAACTAAGTAAATTATTTCGAAGGTAATAGGAGAAGCAAATCTGCTTAGTTTTGAGATTTTGTAGTACTCTTTGTAGCTTTTTTATTTTTAGTTGAAAAATTTGAAAAAAATTTTCATTATTTAATTGGAAAATCAAACATCGTAAACTTGCTACACTCTTTAAAATGGCATTAAGCATTGTCCTTAAATAGTTTTTATTCTTGAAATACGTTTCCGACTGCTGTTTTCGTCAGCAGAAGAGGCATTAATAAGCAATCGCCACGTAATTTTGTACCACTGCCAAGTGACAAAGTCGACATATGAGCTGTTACTTTCTTCTCCACGACTTTCCACACACAGTCCATATATATTTTAAATTATTTAAATATATTACTAAGCGTTTTTTTAAATTTCTTTCAGCTGATTAAGCTGCTAAATTTTGCTATGATCTCGCAATTTTAAACTTATTGTGATTAGCAATTTTAGTGACGAGGTGGACACTTGATTTGACACCTCCTAAACAGTTCACGCCATACCACGATGACTCTGGTATTGAACTCAGTACATTTCTGACACGAATCAGAAACTATCGTGGCCATTCTGCAAACATGGACATTTTTTATTCAGCCATGCATTTTTAGAAACCTAATTTCATTTTATATAATTCAATTTCTTGTTTCACAGGTTTTTTTTTTTTTTTTTTTTTTTTTTTTTTTTTTTTTTTTTTTTTTTTTTTTTTTTTTTTTTTTATCCTACGCCCGACCTTGGTTTTTCAACCATCAGTCTCTGTCGGGCAGCCCAATACAATCTTGAGGTGAATGAAAAGTCATCTTCCGCAGAATTTCTATCTGCGACGTCCGAAAGTCCAGGGCAAGTGAAAAGGTGGTCACCAGTCATATCCTCTAGTCCGCAAAAGGGCAGATTGGAGAGTCCCTCAAACCCAAACGGTGAAGGTGTTTTTGCAGATAATCATGCCCAGTTTTAAGGCGAAAATTTGCCACTCCCACAGCTCTGTGGAGGTTACACGGAAAAGGCTTTGTTAGTAAGGAAGCCCATGCTTTCTCCTTTATGCACATCTTGTAAATATTTCTACGATAGGAGGCTATATTTGACTTAATAAGCCTTTTAACAGTATGGTACTCCAAGGCTGGAGAAGGCTGTTGTAGATTTGAGCCAGCCTTTGCCAATTTATCAGCTGCCTCATTTCCGGCGATACCACAGTGGCTGGGTATCCATTGCAGCACAATTTGTCGTCCTTCTTCCAGTAGAGAACTAATTGCCATTTGACAGAGATAAACAGACCCAATACTGCTAGGAGCAATTGAAGAGAGAGACCTGATGGTGGCCTGAGAGTCTATAAAAAATACTATGTTGTTCTCATTACCCTTTCTGATCTCCTCAAGTGCTAATTGCACAGCAGCCACTTCACCATTATAGCTGTTATAGTATTTCCCAACAGCCTGGCAAAGCCTGAAACTCTTAGAGTATACTCCTGCACCAGCATTTCTAATGGCATCCACAGCTGAACCATCTGTATAGACATGGAACCAAACAGATGATGGATAATGCTCATTGATAGTAGCTAGGGTAGCCATCCCTAGTTCAGAATCAGTGGAGACCTTCTTACTAACAGGTAGTATCAGGTCTAGACAGCAATCAGCTCTATAAATATGGTTTTGAAAGATAGGGGTCTAAATAAAGGCACTCTATTTGCATCCGGGATCTTATACCTATCTGACAATTCCCTGGTCAAAGTCAAAAAGTTCTCTGTGTTTTCAATCTTGGGAAAACAGGAATATAATCTCTCCAAAAACCATCATCCCTTAGAAGCCTTTCGGAGAGTTTCAGGGCAGCACTTTGTCTTCGATCTACCAAAGGTTCCAAACCAGTCTGAATTTGCATTGCCTCGATAGGTGTAGATGAAGCCGCACCGGTAATAAGTCTAAGGAGATTATTCTGAACAGTCTCCAGTTTTTTCTGGATGTTATCCGATGCAGTAATCAGGAGCTCAGCTCCATATTCAATTGCAGGTCTGATGTATGACTTATAGGTGGTGCAGAGTAAGTCCTGTGAAGCTCCCCATTTCACTCCTGCAAGTCTTTTCAAAAGTTTACTTCTGGATTTCCCGATGTCTATAACTTCAACAGTTTGACTATTCCAACTTAACCTTGTATCCAAAGTGATGCCCAGATATTTGGCTCTAGCTGTTTTACACAGGCGATGGGGGCCATAATATAAATTAATATCAAAGGGTTTTGTACTTAAAGTAAACAGTTGGTAAAAGGTTTTATCAATGTTTACAATCATTTGATTTTCATTAGACCAATGAAACAGTTCTTTTAAAGCCCGGTTAAGGGAAAGCTGGATGTGCTGTATATCTCTGCTGGTCGACCAAATGACCAGATCATCTGCAAAAAGAAGGGCTCTAACATCCCCATCAGCATCCATAACCCTCTGGATTACATCATTTATCATGATGTTGAACAATATAGGGCTCAACACTGAGCCCTGAGGAAGTCCCTGTCGAGTTTGTCTGTAGCAGGAGACAGATCCACCAAACCTGGTTCTGATAAATCTCTGGGCCAAAAATGACTTGATCCAACTGTACATGTTTCCACATATTCCCATGTCTATAATTTTCTTAAGCAATTTTCTTCTCCACACTCTATCAAAAGCGGTTTTAAAGTCTATAAAGACTGCCACTGAACTGTGTTTCTGATGAAAACCATCCTTAATCAGCTGTGTAAGTCTAGCCACTTGTTCAACAGTATTTCTGTTTTTACGAAAGCCTGCTTGTCTATATGACAGGCAAGAATAATTTTCCAAATAGAATTTGAGCCTTACCGAAATCAAGCGCTCTGTCAATTTACAGGTAGCGCTTGTGAGAGAGATAGGTCGATAGCTAGAGATATCCCCAGGATCTTTACCACTCTTCAGGATCGGAATAACTTCGGCCTTACGCCACTGACTTGGAAGGCCCCTGGTCCAAGACATATTAATTATGTTAAGCAGTCCATCCAAAGAGCCCTCTCCCAAGTTCACCAGGAAATCTGATACAATATTATCCGGTCCGGGACTCTTGCCCCGGGACAAAGTCTTTAACCCACACTTGAGTTCAAATAAGGTGAAAGGAGAATTGAACAAACTATCCATCTCTGGAGTTAAGCATGTCTGTGGGCAAACCAATTCCCTATCATGTATCCTATCTGAGGGATGGTAATTGCTAATAATTGCATAATGTTTATTAAAAGCCCTGGCAATTTCTCTGTCTGAAGTGAGTAATTTATTGCCCAATTTAATTGGTTCTTTCCTAGTATCTTTCTGATTGTTGATTTTAGAGAGGAAACGGTGGGCCTTTAAGGCATCCCTTCTGTAGTCTAAGCCTACTAAGAAGTTATGAAAAGTGAGTCGTTTTGCTTCTTTAATAGCTCGTTTAATGATGGCCTGTCTTTTACGAAGTTCAATACAGTCAGTCATTTGTCCAGTAGCCAGAGCTCTGCCTCTAGCCTCGTCGCGGCTAACTTTAAGAGATTGTAAGTGTTCACTCCAGAAGGGAGAATATCTCCTTACCTGTCCTCTAGGTATACAACCTTCGGCACAGGCCAAAATAATTTCTGTAAAAGTATCAACAACATTATCCAAGTTTCCAGTCAAAAGGGTTTTTTCTAACAATGATTTCATAAGTGAGTCTGTCAGATATTTGTATTTTGTCCAGTTTGCTTTCCTTAAATTCCAACGAGCTTCTGGGTTGCTTTTTTTGTGATGCCTGAATACAACCCAGTAAAAGTTAAGAGTCCAAACTGATCTGGGGACTTTAAAATTTTTAAATCTGATTTAAGATGCTTGAGTATCCGCTACACATACTTTCAGATTATAAAATTTTGTTTAGCAATATAAAAAATTCAACTAATAGATGACATATATTTAATTAATTGTATAAATATAACCATATTTATAGAAACCGTTTGTTAATGTATTGAATTCTCTAAAAACAAGGGTAACTAACTGAATTGAACATATATATATGACATACTTTCAAACAACAACAACTACTACTTTCAAACTATGCGGTTTATGCTCTATTTCCTTTGTTGCTGCTGCACCTTCTCTGTTCCTTGCCCAGAGTTGGGATTGACCAATCAATGAAGGCAGCCGGATGGGAGTCACAGTACTTTATTTAGATGTATGGATCACACACCCACAAGCAAGTACATCCAACGACTTGACCTACCCCCTGTGGTATTATTTCACGTGGAGGACAATGCGACTATGACCTATCGACAGTGTCCCAGCTATCTTCTCCCAACTATGGCTAAGTCGGGATTCGAATTTATTGCCATCGATATTGAAAAAGATGCCCAAACCAACCAAAGCCTCTGTGGCCTTGCTTTTCTGTTTCTCATGTATTGAGCGCCGAGATGGCAAACGAATGGTAAGTGCTCTGGCCTTCGGCTTAACTGTCCGTGGGTTCAAATCTCGTATCCTGTTTAAATATTTGTAGTATTTTGAAACCTATATTAATAAGGGATAATTAGACTGAGATGCAGTCTAATTATCCCTTATGTGTAAAAAATGACCGTTGTTGACGAGATGGCAAAAGAAATGGTAAGTGCTCTGGCCTTTGGCTCAAATGTCCGTGGGTTCAAATCTCGTATCCTGTTTCAATCTTTGTAGTATTTTGGAAGCCAAATTAATAAGGGATAATTAGACTGAGATGCAGTCTAATTATCCCTTATGTGTAAAAAATGACCGTTGTGTGACGAACCAGCCAACCGAAATATCGAACACTCCTAAAGTAGCATAAAATGGGAAACCTTCTCAAAATAATGTCCTTTGCTGGAAAACAGAAGAATCTTTTTGGAAATGCATAGTGGACAACTTAACGGCCGATAGTGGTTTTATGGTTTCTCTTAGTATCCTAATTTCCTGCTTTTTCGTGAGAAATTTTCGCGTATTGTGGACCATACTCAGGTTTCGAAAGAAAGAAAAACTAGAAATTTCCCGAATCGTACATAACGGATGTGCAAAACACCACTCCCGCTATTCAGAAGTGATTAGGATCGAACCCGTGTCCCTCCCTACCGTAGAACGCAAATCTACTACACACCACAGTGATGCTAACATTCAATTCATTATTATTACATGAGTGTACATAGTTTAAAGTTTTGTCGAGCAAACCCGACTTCTGGGATTTCCACCATTCAGTTCTTGAAGGGGCGGATGTGATGGCAACCAGTGGGTGGGCCATCCTGCCCCCGAAAGCGCTCTTCCTAATTTGGAAGTTTGGTTTGGTTTGGTTTGGTTTGTTTGTCGCTCAACGGTCATTTTTTGCACACGAGGGCTAATTAGACCGGGACTTATGGTTTAAAGTGGATTCCGAACCACTACAAACATCCATGCCCAAAGTGGGATTCGAACCCACGAACTGTTGAACCGAAGGCAAGAGCGCTAACCATTCGGCTGCCAGCTCGGCTCCTAATTTGGAAGCAGAGAACTCCTAGACTTAATAGGACTCCACCTAGAGCATGGGTTCCCAAACTTATTTTCTCGTGGACCACTTTTAAACTTTTACTATTTTCGATAGACCCCCTGCTGCTGCATTTCTACTGTATTCCCAAAACTTCTAAAAAATATCACCCTAAATTGGGGGTGTTAAGAAAAAAGAGTAGCACTATTTTTTTTGTGTCCTCTTTATTAAAATAATACTTGTGGTTATACAAAATTATAAACATTATTACAAACAATCAACAATTGACAAAAAATCAACAATGAACTCTGAAATGTATATCAGCCATAAAAGATAGTTATACTTTTAATGAGACGGCACACGGGTGGCACTTTGCAACTCTCGACATGTGGTGTACTCTTGTACTATTGTTCTATTCAATTCTGTGTTTGAACTGAATCTCTAATATTTTTGAGTGCCTACCTAGTGAATGATGCTACCTGCCTACGTTGATAGGTAAATCCAAGCCAATTTTTTTGTTCTTTATTATGAAAACCAGAAAATTTTTCGTGGACCCCCACTTACAACTTGTAAATCCCTGTTTTCTTTTCACATCTAGGTGGACCCTCGTGTGGTCTTCTATGGACCTATAGGGGTCCACCTGGACCACTTTGGGAACCTATGACCTAGAGGTATCATTTCACTTGGAGGACATTGCGACCACAGTCTAGTTAGCGTGCCACACCCGTCATGAGCGAACATGACACGGATATTCAATTGAGTCGAGATTCGAGCTTTAGCTTCCGATGCCTTAACATACCAGGCCACCGCGGCGTTACATACTTTAAATTACAAGCAATCATTTTGTTACGTATTTATATTACATACAGCAAATTAATTTATCATAAGCCAGCAAGGGCTAAGATAACAATCAGATTTATGGCGAGCATTTTAAAAGCAGAAAAATATAAGACTAAACAAGATAACAGAAGAAATTTTTCTTGAACCATTAATCTTATTAGATTGAAAAATCTATAAATTCGCCAGGATTATTTTGCTTCAATTGATAACGCTTTTGATATCACGAAATTCCATTGATAGCTTGAGATCTAGAAAAAAAATCATTTACATTGATAAATCATTTGTGGATTTGGAAGCAATGATATTTAAAAGTATATATAAATTGACATTCGGAGACATGAAAAATAAAAGTAAACGAGTACTTCAATACAAAACTGAATAGATTTTTATTTTGTTTATTTTCAGATTTTAGAAGACTGTTATTTAGTACACTTTAAAGCATGTTTATTTTTTTTAATTTGATGTAGTTTGTTTGTATCTCTGTGGTGATGTTTTAAACCCGAACATTCATTTGATTAGGACTTAAAGGACTACTACAACATCCACACCCAAGGTGGTATTTGGATTGTTGAACTGGAGGCAATAGAGCTCACCATCCACCTGCTGGGATTGTTGATTTCTTTTTAAAAACACGACTGTTAAAGTACTGTGGTCAGTATTACAGTTACATATTGTTGTAAATCTTTTAAATAAACGTCTCATTACTTTTTGAAGATATTGGGTTATAGTAACGTATCTATAAACAGGAAGTCTGGAAAACTCCTAAGCACACACTCTGACAGATGCAAAGAGCAGAAACGCAATATCTAACCTTCGTTATTTAATTGTACTGAAGCTAGTCCCTTTAATTCATTAACCAATTGTTAATAAAATGTTAAATAACTTATGTTAAATAAGAATTTGGTTCAAATAATTATCTATGCTTTTCATTTTAGCTTAAAAAAGAGTTAATATGGATTTAATCCTTGGACTTCACATATAGGTCCCGATAGTTTCCAACTTTAAATCTGTGTAACAAGTTAGATTGCTTATTTTCTATTTTTTACCTTTAAATTCCGCAAATTCGTGTGTCGTCAAATTATGAAGAATTAAATAATCAAAACTTGTGGGATAAAGTAATTCGAACCAATAAAACATCCACTCACACGAATCTAGAATCGCCGAGCTGGCAGCCGAATGGTTAGCGCTCTTGCCTTCGGTTCAACAGTTCGTGGGTTCGAATCCCACCTTGGGCATGGATGTTTGTAGTGGTTCGGAATCCACTTTAAACCGTAAGTCCCGGTCTAATTAGCCTTCGTGTGCAAAAAATGACCGTTGAGCGACAGAGAAACCAAACCAAACCAAACTGAATCTAGAATCGAGTGTATGAACTATTGAACTAAAACCAAAGAACATCCATTTATTAATCGGATCAGTGTATAATTTGTTAATAACAGAAATACGTAATAGACTAACAGTTATAAAAGATGTAATAAATAATTGCAATGACAACATATCAATTACTCTACTATATCTTGTTAGTTTTACTGTATGGTCTATTATATGCAGTAATAATTAAGAATAAATTATTTATTCTTTGCTATAGTTCATAAAAAGAAAAATGATTGTGAAGCAGTAATATAGCGGCTATCTCTTAGATTTTACGTTGAATAGAATTCCAAATTTTCACTAGAAAAAGATACAGGAATTTCCTTAAAATTATACAAATATTTATGTGGTCTTAGATCCGGTGATCTTGATGGCTCATTCTTATTATTCAAGCTTTTTGGGATTTGACACATCTAGTTTCAATTAAGTATAAAATCATAGTGAAAATAAGTTTAGCGACAGATCATTGCAGAGAAGATACGAAAAAGGAAGATCTTATCTTTAAGAGTAATAACTTTCTCCATTTTTATTCGATTTCTGCTGTTATTTTTATTTATGAAAAAAATTGATGATATCAATAAATTTGAATTATCTATGAAATGATAACTTTAATGATTATTTTAAATCTAAATTTGTAATGGCTCTTGTTTTTAGTACTTATGTTATTTACATTTTTCCTCATTTATATAAATTAATACTTATAAAATTTTTATTCAAATCAGCTGTAAACTGATTTTCTATCGATTTTTAAACAATTACATAAAACTAGCTCTGACTCTTCCTGCTACGCTGGGTTCCATTGAAAGCATTTTACAATTGGTTCAATGAATTCATAACTCGCATTTTTCTTATAGAACAAATTGTTTCTTGGTTTATATTTCACCAGAAGGAAACCTGTATTAAAGTTTTGGGGATATTACGAATTTATAAAATGAAAACATAAGTATGAAGTTATATATATATATATATATATATATATATATATATATATATATATATATATATATATATATATATATATATATATATATATATTATAAAATGAAAACCAGCAGATATTTTTTATTACCAAAATATAAAAAAATAAAAAACCACTTCTGATTGAAGTTTTAAATGTGAAAAAACGAAATTCTGCAACATATTCGAACATAAAACGAAATTCTGCATAACAAAAAACATGCGCCCACATCAGAAAATGATTTCATTGATAGCTTCTAAAAACGATGATTTGCATCATGTTATGTGTCAAATGTGGTTTAATTGCAAACAAATCAAAGGCAGTGTATAATATTTGAAGAGGTTCTTAGGCACGATCTATATATCGCACGATCTATATAGGCACGATCTTAGGCTATCGAATACTAAGGTCAGAACACTTTTCATCAGAGCTCTAATAGATTCTTGATCAGTGACATGAAGGGAAAGGTGAAAACTCATTCGCTGAAGTTGGCAAAAACAATGCTTTTCCAAAATTGAAAAATTTTCCAAATATCATTATCCCTTTTAAAAATATGAGGGAATATAGATAGAGAAGGAGGAATCGGTTGCTGTAAATATCTTTTTCTACTGCCAACGATAATGCGTAGATTAAAAAAAGGGAAAAGGCTGGTTACTTCTTTCTTGAAGCGAGAAGAGCTCCTGAGCGAAATTTTTACAGTTTAAATTAATTACACAGTCCAGCTACACTAATATGGCCACCTGTCAAAATCTAGAATAACCACCTTTCACAGAGCGGACTGTAACGAGGCGTACAAAAAAGGAGTCCATTAAACTCCTGAAGATGTTCGCTGAGATTTTAAGTCATGGCGACTCTATTGCCATGCCCTGCTGCGCTAGATTAGGCGCGCCGCGTCCATAGTAGATAGACCATCCATAGAAATTCATAGACCATCCATAGAAATGGTTCCACAGGTATTCTAAGTGATGTGAGCGTGATTCTTAGCATGTCGTAACGTGATAAAAACGTGATTCATCAGAAAACGCTTACTTTTGCCAGTCAGTGGACATCCACTTGAGGTACTGGCGAGTAGACTCCAGCCCTCATCACCAATGAATAGCAGTCAGCATAGGTGCATGAACTAGACGTCTGCTTTAAAGGCCCAGACGATGGCTCGCTGAACATTTGTCTGGAAGACACTTGGGTAGCCCATTCCTTCATCTGGGCTGTCAGTTGCTTACAGGGAGCAACATCTATTCGCCCGAATGCATCTCTGCAGCCGTCATTCATCTCTGTCATCTATAGCCCGTTGTGTACCCATTTGCCACGTCGCTGATTTTGGGTAATTCCATTTTGCCCTGCACAGTATAATCTTAACACGGCGGCACGCGATCAGTTCACAAACTTTGCCGTTTCGGAAATGCTTCCCCCTTGGCCCGAAAGCCAATGATCCTGCCCTTTTAGAAGTCGGATAACTCGACCCGTTTCTGCATTGCGCCAACGATTACTGTTTTCCAAAACCATCGCACATCTTTTATATACACTCATTTGCACTGTACTGCCACCGACATCTGTAGGCCGTGGTGGCCTGGTTAGTTAGAGCGTCGTTCCCATTATCGAAAGGTAGTGAGTTCGAATCCCGTCTTAACCAAAGATTCGTTGTGTTCGCTAATGGCGGCTGGAGCACGTTAAAACTGGGCGTGGTCGCAATGTCTTCCAAATGAAATGATACCTCTGAGTGTGGCAGGCCAAGTATTAGGAGTCCTCGGCTTCGTCCCTGCTTCAAACTCACGAAGACTCCACTCGGCTGCTTCTATCTAATTGGTAGAGCCTCATTCGGAACTAGGTACAGGGAAGCATGCTGAGGCAACAACAACAATCTGCCTTCTGTAATTGATTATTTAACGTCGATGTTGAAAGCACTGGATGGTCACATTATTGTGTTTGAACTATGCATGTTTGGGAATAATGAACTACAGAGATTCTGAATCATCATTGATTCTATTTTAAATTAATAACAATTACTGTAATCAAAATTACAAAAAATGACTTATTTAAATTCCGAAACCGCTTTTCTGTGATACAACCTTCACTCCATCTCGTGAAGTCGTATAAATTTTACCCAAATATTCGATAAGCATAGCAAATATATATATATATATATATATATATATATATATATATATATATATATATATATATATATATATATATATATATATATATATATATATATATATATATATATATATATATATATATATAAACTCCATGGCACGACAGCCCTTGTGGGCCAAGGCCTACAGTGCCCATAACTGTTTTCATGACCGAGGGCCCTGGGGTGCGAAGCATATGTCCCAGTTAAGTGGTCAGCCTAACGTAAGATCCCCACTGTTTAGTTCCCAAGCATGCTTAGTACTCATGTTAATCGACCCACTGAAGGGATGAAAGGCTGAGTCAACCTTGCCCAGCCCGAGGATCGAGCCTCGGACCTGTTTCATGGGAGTGTGAAACGCTGCCACAAAGCCACCGGGCTTTTATATATATATACATATATATATATATATATATATACATATATATATATATATATATATATATATATATATATATATATATACATAATAGATAGATAGATAGATAGATAGATCATATCCTATGTTTATTTATCTGAATAAATATTTTTTGGGAATTCTGAAAAAATCTGCTATATAACTAAGACAAGAATTGAAAATGATTAAATGTCTCAAAAAAACCTTCCTCAACTTCCATTATTTATATATAGTGTTCTTAACTATTAAAAAATGTACTAAATGTAAAATAAAAAAAATACTAATTTTTAAATTATCGTGATCCTTTTTAGTCTACTTCAGAAAAAGAGATTAATATGAAAATAAAAACCGCCGAAATTCACTCACATCCATTTAATAGTCAATACAGCCTTTAAAAACCTTTTATCAAACCACCTGTCTCAAGTGGGAAAAAAGAATTCAAATTAATATTTTATTCTCTTTTGAAAGAAGAAGAAATATCATTGGACAGGATGGATGATTATATTCCTTTCTTTAACAAGAAAATTTTATATCGATTAATCTTGAAAAGAAGTCAGACGATTTTTATTTCCTAATTCATCGTGAAATTTATGAAGCAAATTTTTTATCGTCTTCCTCCAGCTCCCACTCCACTATTAATCAGTAAAATTGAAATTCTCTCAACAGTCGAAATAACGTGTGCTTCTCTTGAAGAGTATTAAGATATGTTAGCTTAAGTCTACTGTTATACTTTTCCGGCTGTCAATTTCTTTCTACAAAGGTATCTATACCCACCCAGCCATAATTTTGAATATTGGTCAAGTAATGAATTCTACAACTAAGCTGATATTCTCCTCTCTTAACCATGTCGCATAAGAAATTTTTAACGTATATAGAACCTCTTGCTTGCAAAAGCAATACAGGAGTATATTTGGCGCTAAATATACCCCTATATTGCTTCCAAAAGCAATGCAGAAGCGTATTCAGCCCTGGACATACTTTTTAATTCTTGCAAAAGCAATATAGAAGTGTATTTAGAACTAGAAATATTTCTATATTGCATGCAAAATCAATACAGGAGTATATTTGGCGCTAAATATACCCCTATATTGCTTCCAAAAGCAATGCAGAAGCGTATTCAGCCCTTGATATACTTTTTATTTCTTGCAAAAGCAATATAGAAGTATATTTAGAACTAGAAATATTTCTATATTGCTTGCAAAAGCAATGCAGAAGCGTATTCAGCTCTGGATATACATTTTATTTCGTGCAAAAGCAGTATAGAAGTATATTTAGAACTAGAAATATTTCTATATTGCTTGCAAAAGCAATACAGAAGCATATTTGGCACTAAATATACCTCTATATTGCTTGCAAAAGCAATGCAGAAGCATATTCAGCTCTGGATATACTTTTTATTTCGTGCAAAAGCAGTATAGAAATATATTTAGAACTAGAAATATTTCTATATTGCTTGCAAAAGCAATGCAGAAGCGTATTCAGCTCTGGATATACTTTTTATTTCGTGCAAAAGCAGTATAGAAGTATATTTAGAACTAGAAATATTTCTATATTGCTTGCAAAAGCAATGCAGAAGCGTATTCAGCTCTGGATATACTTTTTATTTCGTGCAAAAGCAGTATAGAAGTATATTTAGAACTAGAAATATTTCTATATTGCTTGCAAAAGCAATATAGAAGTATCTTTAGCACTAGATTTAGTTCTATACTACTTTTCAAACCACTCGTATCAGACAGCCTAACAAACTAAAGGCTGTTGTAAGGTTTTTTTTAGTATCCACCGAAGTTGCATTCTTAGTGGATTTTTCCTAGATAGATATCTGTCTGTATTCACATGCTGCAAGAGAGGAAACCAAGAAAACTCCCTAAAACCGACTGTGCGAAATGTGCAAGCCGAAAGCAGAACTCCCTTTCAGCTCCCATTATTCAACAGTGGCTGGAATCGAACCCAGCATATTTCTCTATGAAGACTGTTGTTTTATTACTAGGCAGTGGGGAACCTATTTATATTGTTTTCAACATCTCACACTAGACATCCTAACGACTTAAGGCTGTCCATGAAAAGTGGCCGTAGTCACGCGCAGCAAAGGAGGAAACCCGAAAAATTCCCAAGCACTCACCCCTAAAAACGTGCACACAGAAGGCAGAAGCAAAACTACCATTTCTCAAAACAGTACAAAATGGTAAAACCATTTATAATAATATGCCACAGTAAAGTTGCTACCGTCAGTTTCAGAAAAATCACTTCTCTGATATTCAGAAGTTAGTGGATTCAAAACTGTATCCAACCGAATACTGTAGTACTTAAACGGTGTGTGTGAATTAAACGCTCATTCAGCACCAATGTCTTTCCGCTAATGGAGCGTTGAGAAGAAAGTGCCAGAACAGATGTAGACGTCGTCGCTTGATAGTTCAAAATCTTATTTGGTCACCTGAAACACAGTTAAGGCGGTTAACTATGTTTCACGGCAACAGCCGGCAATAATAAACAATAATATGAAAGATGTATTTCATATAATGGCTAGTTTTTTTTATAAAATCTTATATTTAATCGCGTTATATATATTGTCTCTTAGTTCCATTAAGTTCTATAGTAAGGGCTCCACACTTGGCCCAGTGCTAGGGCAGTAAATCTCAGAATGGAACATTCTGAGTTCGATTCTGTACTGTCATGTATTTCCATTTTATGTGTATTTTTTGTGTTCTGTGCTACTTAATTGCATATTACGTGCTGTCACGTAGTTCTGCTGTATTCTATATTGAAGTCTCTCGATGGCTTGAGGATAGGAGAATACTTTTCGGGGTGGAAGATGCTTTCAGTTCGTTCTCAGTCAGTCTTGTAAAACGGGAAATTACTGTTGTGTTCTTCTTCTCTGGGTAGATGTTTGGGAGTTTTCTAGATAATGAGAGATATCTGATTATTTTTTTAAACATATTAATTATCAAAATAAACTGACCTGATAGCGTAAACTTAAATCGTATTAATTTCATGAATACCGTGAATACTTAATAGTCCCTTTTTGAATAGTCTCTTAGACCAATTTAATTGAATAATATCAAATAGAGAGAGAGAGTGGTATCGGTGGTCTGGTTGGTAAGGACGCCTGTTCTCATTATAGGCAGGTAGTGAGTTCGAATAGCGACGCAACTGACGATCCCTCGTTTTCGCCAATGGCGCCTAACGCACGTTTAATAAGTCGTGGTCACAACGTCTTTTGTGTGAAACGATACTTATGGGAGTGAGGGACCAAGTTTGTGGCTCCTGGTTCTAAATTACTAAGACCCCCTTTCGGGGCCACGATGTTACACCCCTTGGGTGCTCCACTCTATAGTATGCATTTTTTCCTCTTTTTGTATTGCTGAAAGGGGAAATCCTAATAGCCGGGCACAACGCAACAACAACGTATCAAATACAGTCGTATTTTTTGTCGAATAACGGTAATAGATGTTGCTTTTTTGACTACAGCGAATATTTCTGTCTTGGTGGGTATTTGGGAGTTTTCAACTTTTTTTTCTTTTTCTGCAACAAGCGAATAGGTATTTATTGAAATATTACTGGATCGATTAAAAATTTTTAAATAATTTTCAAGTCACGAGGAAGGGATATAGTTTGATTAATAAAAAAGTCATTCTATTTTCAAAGTATAGTAGTTTGATACTAGCCTCTGTCAGGGAACGAGACTAGAAGCTATTCTTTCTGAAGAGGATTATGGTGACCTATGGATCTTGTCTGACAGGCGTAGTTCTCTCCACCATCTTAGTAATTGGCTTCTTGTAGGCGACAAGATCAGCAACTCTATCCTGCTTAAATTAAAACTCATTTCACTTAATCATGATGTTCACTTGCAATGGATACCTTCACATGTGAATCTCCTGTGGGAATGAAATGGCCGATAATCTTGCTAAGGAGGGTTGCAGGATTTCAAATACTCCCTCTTCCACACTTACTTTTCTGGAGTTATACTCCCGGGAAGAATCAAAAATCTCGGAGGAGTGGAAAACACCCCCACCCATAATTGGTACAAGGGATCAAAACCGGGTTTGTCCCTTGACCTCCCGTGTGACAGACGTACCCGGACTGTTCTCTCAAGACTTGCTAGCGGTCATATTAAGTGCCTCACTTTCAACGAGGGCAGGAAAACTTTCGTCACCTGCACCAAGTGCCAAAATCATCAGGCTTCTCCTGAGCATCTTTTGGATTGCATGGGTCTCTCTAGGGAGGATCTCTTTAGCAATCCTCTTTTAGTCTTCGACTTCCTTACAGTCAACGAACTCGTGGATCTAGTCTGACTCCGTCAGACATGGAGGATAAGCAACAACAACAACAACAACAGGGAACGAGAAAAGAGTATTGAGCTTCTTTTTCTGTTTGTTTTTGTGGGGGTGGCTGTTTGAAAGTTTTCTAGGGATTCCTCTCTCACGACATACGAATGCGGCTTATTTTTTTTATGAAAATTCTTCGCGAGAGGTGATAATATGCGAGGAATACTAAAAAACTTATAATAGTCTTTAGCTATCAACCTGTCCAGTAAGCGATGTCAAAGAACCTGATGTTATAAGTTAACCTTTTTTTTTAACAACGGCGGGCACTTGGGTAACCAACCCTTTGCCACAACAAGGCCGGCAACTGCTACTCATTTGTCATTATTCAGCGACCACCTGTGAACCAAATCACGGAGGCCGGGGGCGAGTAGCGTTACCCACGACATGCCATCATTTATAGGGTGCGCCTCATTCATACATCATCACAAAAGAAAGGACAGAGAAACACAGAGAGAAAGTAACATCCATGCTTGAACAGGGATTCGAACCTGAGACCCACATCTCAGGAGTTGGGAACGCTAACCACTCAGCCATCGGTCTGCATGTTAAATGAACCGTACAAAGATATATCAACTCAGATGTCGACCTCATTATCTAATCATGGCTCAAAACTATATGTTGGTCACAGAATTTCTTTCAAATAATCATACAAAGTGGTAAAATTTAATTCATAGCGAATAACCATCATGATTATTTTGCAAATGGAAAAATCTTCCTTCTGTTGATATTCGAGTAACAATTTTGACCTTTCCAAAGACAGTCACAGTGATAGGATTTTTGCAGGTTGGACTTTCATAAAATCCAACATCCTTTGGTTAATGTAGTTCTGAAGATGAGGTAGGGAAGTGCCAACTCAGTTGTCGATCTTGTGATCGGAGTACAAAATAGCTAGGTCATAATTTGTGACAGGTAGAAATAAATTATAGAAATGTGTAGCACATAATAATCCAAATACAGCCACAATACCAAAGATTATGACTAGGGGGAAATGAAACAACTTACAGAAACTTTCTTTCTATTCCGCTTGTTCGAATCGGTAATGGAGAACATTTTGCGCCGGCGTACAGTGACACCGCAATCAAACAATAGAGATGACGACACACCTCTGGCTCTTAAAACAATTTCACACGCCTGAGTTTCAATAACAGAAAGAACCAAAAAATGGCGACTAATGTGCGATAAAATAGAATGAAGGTAAAGCATGGTATTCTACGAGTTGTGTTGACACAGGTGATGGAACTGAAGTTGCACATGTATTTATCGTTTGTCAGTTACGGATACAGTTAAGATCATTAATGAGAAGGATGCTTCTGCTCATTAAAAAACCTCTCGATTTTTTAAATTGAAAATTTATTTCTGATTTTTTAATTTTATCCGAAATTAAACATAATGTGATTCATAGAGACTTAAATTTTTGTACTTTAAAATAAAATAAAATAACTAAGATAACGTAACTGTCTCAGATTCAACATAGGCACATCACTTCTTCTTAGGTGGCAATTATTAATGTGCTAATTAATCATTAAATTTCTAGTTTACTCAGATTTATCAGTGATATATCATTCGATTTTAGTAGCGATTATTAATTTTCCAATTAATGATGACTCAGATTTAATAGTGACTCGTTACTTTGCTTTCAAGTAGCAGTTATTAATTAGTCAATTGATTAATTATGTTCCAAAATTAGTCAGATTCAAAACTGACACGTTACTTTTAAGTACAAGTTATTTTTCCAATAAATTACTAATGCTCCAAGTTTAGTCGGATTCAACAGTGACACGTAATTTACTTTGAAGTTGCAGTTATTAATTAGCAAATTAATTATTAATGCTCCAAAATTAAATTCAACAGTGACACGTTACTTTGCTTTTAAGTAGCAGTTATTAATTAGTCAATTGGATTAATTATGTTCCAAAATTAGTCAGATTCAAAAATGACACGTTACTTTTAAGTACAAGTTCTTTTTCCAATAAATTACTAATGCTCTAAGTTTAGTCGGATTCAACAGTGACACGTAATTTACTTTCAAGTTTCAGTTATTAATTAGCCAATTAATTATTAATGCTCCAAAATTAGTTTAATTCAGCACACGTTACAGTGACAGGTTACTTCGACTTTAACTAGAAGTTAGTGATTTCTCAATTTATTATTAATTCTCGAAGTTTAATCAGATTCAACAATGATACATCTCACTTCGCTTTTAATAGAAATAAATTCAAAATAATTAAACGCTTATAATTGATACAGTAGTATGAAAATTCTTGAAAACACACAAAACCGAACGTAGCTTAATAAAACTAAAATTATATTATGGAAAAAAATTTATTTTTTACCATCGCAGAATTTATATCTAAATATTGATTAGACATTAGCGAATAAATAACTAAATAACCAATAGATGGCGTTTTATATCTCATCAATAAATAAATTAATTCAAGATGTTAAATCTGAAAAATATGACATAAAAACCTTAAAGTACAACAATACATCCTTCAAAACGAATATTTTAAATCTGATTAAAATGAAATAGACATAATTTGTGGTATTTACAGACAAAATAGCTCTAGTTATTAAGAATTCTCTTTGTTGCCATTATTGTAATATACAACAGTGGAAGACATTTTGGTGGAGAATCTTTTTTAAATGATGCCAAGTTTATCTTACGTGGAGGGTAATTTGATTGACAGTACTCTCAACCCATAAGCTATTAGTTTCTCTGAGGAGGGGGGAATAAGAGAATTCCATACCTTGTGACATAATTTTGGTATGTATGCTATAAAAATATAAGCTGTATGAATCTAATTGAAAATTTTGTAATTAAAGGTGCAAAATTCTTCTCTAAATTTTTCTTTTTACTCTGTTTATGTGCTTAAACAAAAGTTATTTCACGGAAATTAGATGCAGATGTTATAATTTTAAGTATACTGTGATAATATTACTACAAATAGTTAAAAAATGCAAGACACGTTCTTAATTGCATAAAGTATTGTATGCAATACATATTTAACTTTAAAAAGAAAAGTTAATCTATATTAAAAGGAACTCTATGTGAAATATTGCCATTTTAAACAAACCAAACTTTGATCAGCATTTTAAAAGAAATATATGTTAAAAGAAATTTTTTTAATATTCTCTGAACGAAAATATTTTCGATATTCTGTGCAAATATATATATTTGTAAATAAATACTTCATATTTAGGGCTGCCATTGAATTATGGAGAAAATGCCATTTACATGATAGGGAGGCGGAGAGTTCTATACCTGACACAGCCAAAAACTATGATGCTTAGAGATCCAATGCACTTTCAAATTTGATCCAATGGAATATGTTCCCCTGCTAATATGATGTAACGTGAGTAGGAGGATGTAAGCTGAGGTGTCGACCTCACCACTTGATCATGGCTCAAAATTAGTGGGCAGTATGTTAAGTGGTTCCTACGTCGACACACAATTAGGCAGGCGAAACTGTATTACAATAGTCTATTAACATAATACTATGAGTAAAGGATGTCAGTTCAGCTCAGGTGTCGACCTCGTAACTTGACATTAGTTTAATGTAAAGAGGCGTTTGGTTGCATTTAGCATCTTCCATCGGAAGAACTAAGCAGCCATATATTTACTATAATACTCTAACTTAATATTTGAGAATATAAGAATTAAAATCCTTAACTTGAATAAAATTAATAATAGTTTTAAAAACTATATATATATATATATATATATATATATATATATATATATATATATGTGTGTGTGTGTGTGTGTGTGTGTGTGTGTGTGTGTGTGTGTGTGTGTGTGTGTGTGTGTGTGTGTGTGTGTGTATTTATACTTTTTGCTATATGGCATCATTTGAAGTTGATAAAATATAAAATGTCGATGAATGACATCAATTATAGCAAAAAAATGCTATATTACTCGATGTAATAGTTAAAAACAAAAGTTTATTATAGAAAAATTGATTTCATAACAGAATAAAAAAAGCGAGAGTAGTTTAAAAAAATAATATTTGTCACATATATTTAAAAAAAATAGAGCAACTGAGAGAGTTAAATTGCAGGAAAACATCGGGAAAATCCGGTTTTCCCTTTTGGCGACTAAACATTCTCATTTAATTTTCATCCATGCTGTGTGTGCAAATGTCATTATAAAATACATTTGCGGACGCCATTTTCTTCAAACACCCCCGTTCCTCTGCGAGGGAGAATGGAAAATGGGGGAGGACCCCTTATATAAGGTAAAAGTAAGCCAAATTCGATCTTTCTGTTTCCCTTCCTCCCTTTTAATCATTTACCGTTTGCACCACGTGAGGCTCTCGGATTTACCCTTCATTCGACCTTACCGTCGCCATGGAAACCGAATCGACCGTGTCCCGACGCTTATATAGATTCTGTTCTGCAATATCTTGTTTGCTTTGCGCCCATTTATTTTATTTATTTATTTGACGATGTAGTTATTGTTATTTCCTCCCCAATTTTTTTTCCGGTCGATCGTTTTCTTTTTTTCCCGATTCCACTGTTTTTGAAGTTTTATGAAGTTTCGCTTATTGCTCTATGATGATTCGTTATTACGGAAAGATTTGTTTAGTCGGTATGTCGCCTCGCGCTGATGTAATTGTTTTTTTTAATAACACGAGTCGTTAAAAAAATAAGGAGGGTTATAGATTTTGAAATATGCGATAAATCACGCGATATTTATTTTATGATTAATAACATAAAAACTTCATTAGAAAACCTTAAGTTATGTCTTCATATCTATAAAAATAAAAACTTTATTCTATTATTCGGCTTAATTTTTGTTTAGAAATGATTTGAAAAATCGGCACTGAACGGACAAGAGCTTATATGACGATGTCGGTCTGAGGTTTCATTATAGGTCTCGGATTTAAAGTAAAAGTTGTTTTAATTAAAAATTGTGATTTTAGCTTCTGTAATTAATTTAGTGCATAGTTAATGATGGTTTGAACTCCTTTTAAAGCTGTTAGACGCGCGATGAAATTTAAGTGAAGTGACATCCTCTACCGGAATTTTTGCGGCTTCAAGAACGAAGCATTTTATTTTCTTTCTTCTGAAATTGTGATCCATGCGTAATTTCCAGGACCATATTCAGGACAAACGGATCTTCTAGCATTTCCATCCTACTTTCCCCAATGTAATTAAAAAACAAATAATATAAGGATTATTCGATATTTTTTTTTCCATTTGCGAAAAAAGTATTATTTTGTCATTCAGTACGTGTTTCCACCTTTCCCAGTATATCACTGCTCGGAAATGCATTGGCACGCGAATAAAGAGACCCGACTTCAATATTTATTCATTTTATGAATAAAGATAAACTCAACCTTCAGCAATTTATCTTTTTTGATTTTTGCTGATTTGTGCACGAGATTTTATTTTGCGAAAAGCTAATTAATAATGCGTTATATTTTCATATCCCTCTTTTCTTTGAAAACTATGTTCACATTTTTTACTGGAAGCTGCAGCCTAAGAAAGCTAGTAGCCCGCTCACTAGTCCTATTAAAAAAATAATAAATAAAATAAAACTGAAGCAGAGTCCTTTTTTGCGCCACAAAAGCCAACCAACCAATTAGTCTCATAAAAATTAATCATAAATTTTTTTTTATATTAAAAACACATTTTGAATGTTTAGTCAAATATTATTTGTTAAAAGTTATCAAATTATCCTAAGGGCAGCCGGACATCAGAAGATGAAAAATATTAAATTAAAACGACAGAATTAAAGTAATGTTATGTACAAATAATATTTTGTTTTAAAGGTAATAAACTTTAGGTAAAATATATCTTATCCCCATTCCTTATGAATTCATCTCCTCAGCTTCAAACTCATTACTCCTCATTAATTCCCCGTAAATTGCTTTGTTTTCCTAAAGTTTTTGGTTTTTGATTTTCACTGACATATTTAAGCAATCTTTTTTTAAAAAAAATTAGAAATATATGTATTGCTGGAGACAAATTTCAAGCAAATCGATGAAGAAGTACTATTACGAAATATGGATATATTTTGGACATTTTCGAATCACAACGAGTCGCAAAATGTACCATTTTAAGCAAAACCAAATATTTTATTAACCGGAAACTATGGAGATACGCTTTAATCTCGCACTGAAAATCACACCGCAATTATTTTGAACAAAAAAGAAAACATTCAAAAGGAATTCAGCCTGATTAAGCTTGACCGTCCTTTGACCCTGCACAAACTGTAATATAAAGCTAGCTGTGTGTGAAAAAGAAAAGAATAACTCATTTGAACATTTTGATAACAGTAAATCACTCATTTTCCTTTATAACTCATTGCTCAAGCAAGCAGGTTATTAAAGGCAAGACTTATCCAAACTATCAGCGATTCCATTACCTTTCAGCCCAACGAGGAAGAGGATCCACTGAAACTTTATTGTGTGCTCACCAGAAACCGAGGACAAGAACAAACATATTTAGGCTTGTCACATCCCCTACAGTCGTTGACAGGCAGATAAAATGCATATGTCCTTGAAGATATATGTATATATATATATTATATATATATATATATATATATATATATACATATATATATATATATTTATATATATATATATATATTATATATATATATATATATATATATATATATATATATATATATATATATATATATATATATATATATATATATATATATATATATATATATATATATATATATATATATATATATTTATATATATATATATTATATATATATATATATATATATATATATATATATATATATATATATATATATATATATATATATATATATATATATATATATATATATATATATATATATATATATATATATATATATATATATATATATATATATAATCCTATGTCGAGGCAGAGGCCTTATCTCGGCCATGAGTCCTCTGGCAGCCCAATAAAAATTAGCCTTATTGTGGAAGTTGTTGGGTAAACAGTTCAAAAGAGAAAGCTCGGGACAGCTTGTCAAATGAATAAAGTCCATAAAAGCTCCTGAAGGACACAGGGTACAGTAGGGCGTGTTGACCACGCCGATATGGCTAAAGTGTCCCTGGAGAAAGTCATGTTGGCTGTGAAAATGGAGCGTGGAAGGCACATGGGGAGTGGAGAGTTAACAGGGAACCCCAAGCCTTGTCTTTAAATATATATATATATATATATATATACATATATATATATATATATATATATATATATATATATATATATATATATATATATATATATATACACCCACTGCTGGCCACCCAAATTGAAACAAGAAAAACAAGAGATATCTCAACAAAATTTATTTTGTAGACCAAAAGAATCAAACCAAAAGTATTTGACCAAAAGTATCAAATGATGTAATTCATAGACTTCTGTGAAGTGTGGTTCCTGCCAAAATCAGTAGCCAGAGTAGCCGTCATTGTTGGAGATCACCGTTGCCACACGCCTCGGCATTGATTCAAAGAGACTCTGGATGTATTATTGGGATACAGCAGATCAAGCAGCTTCCACACGCTGCCATAGTTGATCTGGTGTGGAAGCTGGGGATGTAATCCGAGTCAATAGTCGAGCAACCGTGGACCACATGTTTTCTATCGGCGAAAGATATGGAGAGTATGCCGTCCAGGGAAGCAATTCAATCTGGTGTTTGACGAAGAACCCTTGTACAATGCGTGCCACGTGTAGTTGCGCATTATCCTGTTGAAATAAGGCTGTGGGCAACCCCTGAATGTAAGGAAGGAAAACTAGTTCCAACACATCGGAGATGTAGCGATGGCTGTTTAAAGTACTTTTAATGCGTACTAGAAGAGTGTGAGAGTGATATACAATACCGCCGCTTACCATAATACCCAGTGCAGGACCAGTATGGCGGTGCATAACGCAGCTGTTCAGTGTCCTCTCTGCAGACTCAAATGCGACCATCATGGTGCTGCATTCAGAAGCGTGACTTGTCAGTTAAGGCAATTATTCATTCCATTCAGCCGTCCACACCCTTCTTTCATCGCATCATTCGCAGCGGTGACGTCTGTGGTTCTGCTTGAAGCAACGGACATCTTGCGGACCCGTTATTCTACTGTAAACGGCGTCGAATGTTACGCGCAGACACTGGATGATGCATTACAGTCTGACTGTGCTGTGCTATGGTTCGCGATGTGGCTGAGCGATCCGTCACTGACATGCGCACAATATGCCTGTCATCACGTGAAGTGGTGCACAGAGGTGGATGCACACGCACACGTCGGTCCATCGTACGATTACGTATCCGCATTACAGTTGTTTGATTTCATCCAACACGACTACCCATTTTCCTGAAAGATAATCCACAATCTCGGTAAGCCACTATCCTTTCTCTGTCAAACTCGGATACTTGATCAAAAAATGGTCGCTATTTTCTACAAAACGTAATTGATTTATTTTTTGAAAAAAAAAAAACACAAATCGCGAAATTTAAATGGTCGAAATCTCCAAGCCTTAAATAGCGCTTTGAAGTGGCGACACAGGCGTGCGTGATGGTGTAGCGCGTGCGTCAGCGCTGAAATTCTAATCATTTGCATACCTCAACCCCGCTAATACATGTCGTAAATTCCTTTAAAGTGTTGCATTTACGGCGGCCAGAAGTGTATTTACAATATAGCGTATTCTCTTCGCTTAACCTGAGTTAGTAGCTGAATTGTTAGTGACTGGGCAGATCGTGATTTCGATTCTCATTTTAGGCATGGATATTTGCAGTGATCTGAAATCCACTTTAAATCACAATCCAATAAAAAATTCATCGCAGAGCAGAACAACAAAACAAGCCTTTTTCAGAGTGTTATCTTTTAATGCCAGTTACGTTAATTTGTATTTGTTTTTTAAAGTATACATTTTTCCATCCAAAAAGCATATTTTGTGCCAAGAACAGAGAATTATTCTATAAAAAAATATTTAGATACTTTTAATGAAAAATCGGGTCATGCTTATTAGTAATTCCGTTGAAAATACAGATTTTATTCTCATTGATGCATTATTTTTATTTTTTTTTATATAAATTTAAATATTACATAAATAAAAACACGCGGTTAGATGAGATTGTCAATTTATACATGCCCCCAAGTTTATCGGAAAATTGATTCTAAATTTAGAAATTAAGTTTCTCGGTCAATTTCTATCGTACAAGAAACAAAGTACTAAAATAACATAAAGAAGAATAAATTTTATTACTAATAAATATAGGGTCTAGGGAACTACGTAAAAATTTTGATTTAGTAAATATTAAAAATGAAATTTTTTAAAAAAATACACATTGTTTTTTCCTTCAAGTTATTTTCTCAAACAGAAAGTTTGTCAGTGGTAAAAAGATGCAAAAAATAAAGTCTATACCAAAATTCATTTCACTTGTTATTATTATAACATCTGCTTGTTGTTATATCATGTTTTTATCATTTAATTGAAGTCTTAAATATAATTTTAAGATATGAGAATAATTAATGAATTCGCTTTACTTTTTGAAATATAAATATATTTGCTTTTTCCTTCTATTAAATTTGTGACATTTCACTTTACACATAATCTGGAAATATGTTCGATTTATTTGCTTGTCGTTCTGCGGCCACATTTTCCATTCTATAGCTAATTCACCTGAATCTGCGAGTTTTAATGAATCCCGAACATCCTGAGGTGGGAATCGAACTCATGACATGTTGAACTGAGAACTAGAAGTTATAAAAGGGCTGAGTGGTAGTTACTGGGAGTAATTCCAATGACTTCAGATGAATGTTGTGTGCTCCTGTTTTCTGATACATATCTGTCGGTGTGTGCTCAAGAATTTTCTAAATTTTCTTCCTTGTGGATACGACCTACTATACATGGAAAGTTCTCCCACAATGCAACACGTCGTTGATGTAATCATACAACATGGTTAAGTATAGGACTTCGCTGTTTAAAGTTAAAAGTTTCGAGTTCGATCTTAAGCACTATAGAATAACGAGAAGTCGGTGTTGCTTTTCTACAAGCGTTTCAATCTGGGTGCTTCCTCAGGAAATTTCAGGGTTTCCTCCTTTGCAATAAGCGAATGCATCCCCCTGTCTGTACAAATAATATAAATCGCGGTGGGTTTGGTTTTGGCTCAACGGTCAGTTTTACTAGGACATATAGGTTTAAAGTGTATTCCGAACTATTATAAACAAAAGTGCCTATGGTGAGAATCGAACCCATGAACTGTTGAACCAAAGGCTACAGCGCTAACTATTCGGTTATCAGCTCTAAATCAAGGTGAATGTTGAGAAATTTTCTCAAAATAAATTTTATCTGTTAATATTGTTACAAATTTATAAATAATGATTATATTTGTCTTAAAATATCTCAGACAGATCGAAAATTCTCACATCTTTTGCAAAAATTGCGGTATTTAGACGTGTTGTAGTTTAAAAGCGGATTTCCTAATAATTTGGCGACTTGGCGACAGTTGGCGAAATTCTTGGCGACTTGGCGACGGTTGGCGAGATTCTTGGCGACTTGGCGAGAAATCGATACTTCTGGAAACATCCATCACCTAAGCTCTAGGACCAATATTTTTCGAGATAGCCTAGAAGCTTCCAGAACCTTGGCGAAATTGGTAGATTTCTCCGCCAAGTCAGGTATAAATACCGCAGCCCGACATGGAAGAGTCAGTTTTGTGAAGATAGTCAGTTAGTGAAGACGATTAGTTGTGACTGCTAGTTGTTCTCTGTCTGAGGTATTTGAGACCTGTGATTAGAAGCTGTTTCTTATTGTATCTGACGAATTGTAGCTGTATAATTGTGATTGTTACAGCGGGAATTTCGTTTATCTAGTGAGATTTTTTTACGAATAAAAGTCTTGTGTTCATTAAGTGGTTGCTTTATTCAACTCTCAATCGGCACAAACCCGTGAAGCTCGGTACAATATGTTTGCTGCATTATCGCTTCCTGTAGTTCTTAAGATTCAAATCCTTAAAATGGTTAATGTTAATGACTCTGTAACCCTCTAGTTAATGATTGTGCTTTTTATTCAAGGCATAATTCTTAATTTTTTTTAATATTTACTGAATATTTTGTTGCAGTTTTTAGATAACTGTGATCATGTATTTTCATTGTTAACTTGGGAAAAAATGTTTATTATAAATACGTATTAAAAAAGACTAACCGATATTCCCAGACAGTATTTCGTCACGTTTCATTGCGACATTTTGCTCTCAGACTGCTCGCTGTTGCAATAAGGGCAGACACACTCCGATCTTTATTTTGACTGTTTGATTGTGCACTCATTTGAAACTATATTACAGAATTCTTGGTGAAAGAATCCCACTTATATTTAAAAGAATAGAAGTTTTAAGTAAATTATATATTCTGAGAAATATTTATTTGTGTGAGAAACTCACAAAAAACAGATGAAAATGGAATATTATTTTTTGTCTTTTAATGTGTTAGGTGATTAATTACCAAAATGCTCAATAATTTAAAGAAATTAACATTATTTTAAATCATTCGTTAAATTTAAATTTCAAATGGATTTTAAGTTTTAATTAAATTTCACTTTATTTTATACGGACATTCGTTTTAATTAGATTCCAAACCTACGAGCATTAGTTTAAATTAGTTTCCAAAACTTTTGACATCTGTGATACGATCATTTCACTATTTTCTATTATTGCAGCTAATAAATCAAGCATTTTGTCATTAAAAAGTAAAATCCCAAAAATTTCTTTAAAAAATTAATTGAGAGTTTTAGAATTTCTAAAAATTATTATACTTTTTTTATTGCTGTGTACCTCCAGCTGTTTATTTCTGTAAATAGAAAAACACGTATAGTTATGGCCGCATAACCGCATAGTTATGGCACAAAGGAAGCATTTGGATGATGTTTTGCGTGGTAGAATGAATTATCAGCCGTCTGGAATGTGGACGCACCCAGCTGGAAGTATCCGAAGAACTTGGAATCGCCCAGAGTGTCATCTCCAGGCTTTGGCGACGGTTCCAAGATGATGGTAATGGGAGTAGACGTTGCAGCACAGGTCACCCCCTAGTTACAACGCCGAATGAGGACCGGTATTTGGCAGTTACTGCCAAAACAAACAGACGGAGCACAGCATCAAACCTGTCTCGTCAGCTCTCTTCAGCTACCGGTATGACAGTTTCAAGTGAGGCCGTTACAGACGCTTAGGGCACATTAGTCTATATGCTCGTAAGCCTGTCAGATGTGTTCCACTTACCGCAATTCACTGTCGCCTGTGGTTAGCCTGGAGTAGAGAGCATGCATTGTGGAAACCATAACAGTGGTCTTGTGTGATGTTTTCCGACTAGTCAAGGTTTAACTTTCAGTCTGAATCTCGCCGGATTTTCATTTGGAGATGGCCAGGTACCCCTTACAACCAAGAAAACACAACTGAACGACACAGTTACGGTGGTGCAGGATTGCTCGTTTGGGGAGGAATAATTCTGGTTTCCAGACCTAACCTGCATGTTCAGAATGTGACGATGACAGGCCACATTTACCAGGATGTCATTCAAGAACAACATCCACATTTGTTTCGGAGCGCCAATGTTGCAGAATTTCTGCTTAGGGGTGACATCGCCCGTCTTCACCGTGCAAACATTGTAGACGAATGTCTTCAATCGGAGGATATCAATCGTATGGACTGGTTGGTTTACTCACCGGACTTGAATCCAATGGAGCATGTGTGGGACATGCTTGGCAGACAAATTGCAGCCCGTCAATCCCCTCCAACACCGAAACTTCGAAGAGCATTAGTTGATGTGGGTGGTGTAATATTCCCCAAGTTCAGATCGATAATTTGATACTCAGCATGCCTAGGCGTTGTATGGCCTGTATTGCATCGTCTGGGAGGCATACCCTGTATTAACCATAATACCAACTCTGTTATATTGGTGTTTGTAAATAGGTTGTTTTTTAAAATTTGCTCCAGGGAGTAAAAATTTCAATTTTTAGAAATGATTTCAAACATGTAGCCTCTTTTTTGCTCTTTACCTTTTGTTTAATAAATAGACTTTACAAATAAGTCACATTTTTTTGCTTGTCTCTTTCTTTGCCTGAACTTGCATTATCCTTAATTTATGGACACGAGTGCATTTTATGCAATCTTTCGCGCCATTAATGTTGCCATAATGGATCTTAACCAAGGAAATATTATTATTTTATTTGATTACATGTGACAGTCAATGAGTTAGTTTATATCCATTTATTTTGCCAACCAAATAACACCAAAAATTTCATAGCTTAAAATGATGTTGGTGTGATGAAGTAGACATCTGAGCTGGCATTCTCTTCTTCAAATGTCCAAACTTTATCAATGGTTTATGGAAATTGGCATTTGTTTTAAAGTATACACTACCGGCTTCCTATTTATACCAACTGAAATCGTTAAACAAAATTACTGATCCCGCAAATTTTAATAAATCGAAGAAATCGACATCCGAGTTCATATCCTACTCTCCACATCTTCCCAACATATCAGCTAAGAAGTTGAAAGCTGAAGAAAGTTTAACACGAATAAATTCTCTGATGACGACTGTCTTCGGTTGGAATCGGTGTAACACCCACAGACTTTTCTATAAAAAAGGGTCTTTTCCCTTTCATTTTACCGGATCCAAAAAAAGCACTTCATATGGTGTCTTTCAATTAAAACGTTTATTTTCACCTGCCTTTCTATCAGCAAAATTCTTAGAGACCTTTGTAGATATGACAAACCACCTCATTAGATAGAACTACAGTCCGATGACGTCATCCTCCGATGAAATTATGACGCTATACTAAAGGAGGGATATTTTTATGGAGCTTTTAATGCTTATAGTCTTTTTATTTTATTAATGCTTATAGTCCTTTTCTTTTAAAGATCTGGTATCAAACTCACTCACTTCAAGATAAAAGAATGATGCATTTATTCTCACAGCAGTACGTCCCTTAAAAGGTGTACATATTAATTCATTTTTGTACATATATTTATGTTGCTGCCCACCCTATTTAGGGGTCAGAATGAATGACTGCGGATGGGGAGGTCCTGGGTTTGAATCCCAATTCGGGCATAGATGTACTTTCTTTATGTCTATCCTATCTTGTTCTTTCTTTGTATGAATGGGTTGTGAGTGGTTGTCTACCCTATAAACGGATTCCTATGGCATATGTGTACTAACAAATTAGGACTCCACATTCAAATATAGTTCAGTTGAAAAAGTAGAGCAGCGCATCCCCATAATGCTAGCCTAGCTAGCACAAGATAACAACAACAACAATAGTTATGTTTAATTTTTTGCATTTAATTTTATTATTTTTTATAGATTATTGCTATATGAGGAATTCAGATGAATTAAATATGACATCAACACACTGTGTGAGTAACACGGTTGACAAAAACAATTATTGTGATCATTTTAGTTAGTTTTGTTGAATTTTTAATCGAAAAATATTCCATTTATTTATGATTCGAAGATTGAAATTTTATACAAATACAGACTCGATTTATTTATGATTCGAAGATTGAAATTGTATACAAATAAAGACTCGATTTATTTATGATTTGAAGATTAAAATTTTATACAAATAAAGATTCGATTTATTTATGATTCGAAGATTGAAATTGTATACAAATAAAAATTCGATTTATTTATGATTCGAAGATAGAAATTTTGTACAAATAAAGATTCGATTTATTTATGATTTGAAGATTGAAATTTTATACAAATAAAGATTCGATTTATTTATGATTTGAAGACTGAAATTTTATACAGATACAAACTCGATTTATTTATGATTCGAAGATTGAAATTGTATACAAATAAAGATTCGATTTATTTATGATTTGAAGATTAAAATTTTGTACAAATAAAGATTCGATTTATTTATGATTCGAAGATTGAAATTGTATACAAATAAAGACTCGATTTATTTATGATTTGAAGATTTAAATTGTTTATAAATAAAGATTCGATTTAATTATGATTCGAAGATTGAAATTTTGCACAAATAAAGATTCGATTTATTTATGATTTGAAGATTGAAATTTTATACAAATAAAGATTCGATTTATTAATGATTTGAAGACTGAAGTTTTATAAAAATAAAGACTCGATTTATTAATGATTCGAAGATTGAAATTTTATACAAATAAAGATTCGATTTATTTATGATCGAAGATAGAAATTCTATACAAATAAAAAAAATAGGACAAAACGAATTTCGTTTCCTAATTTAATTAGAATTAAGTATACAGTTTTGCAATTTTAAGGTACCCTAAATTTTTTTATAAATATAGAAAATTCATTTGTGAACACATTTTTAACAGTTAAGCATTTTCGACTCGTTTCTGTGTTACAACCCTTTGCAAGGTGCTGAAAACAGTGCGTACAGTGCTTTTGTAAGTGATTTACAGCTTTGAATAGGATGATTGTATATAAAACTATGTAAACACATTCTTTATTTTTTATTATAAATTTGGCTCAATTATTTGCCAGATCACGCTTTTTTAAAGTGTAAGGTCTTAAGTTCGATTCCAGCTAATTGTTGAACAACTTGATATAGTGTACATTTTTGTTTTTAGAATGATTATCTCTAGACTGCTCATAATTTTTTGCTTGATATTATTTCTTCTGCGAGATGTGAATGCGGCTTTGTATCTATGATAATTTCTCCTGGACGGTACACTGTAAACATTCAAATTTTTTAAAACATGAAAATAGATTTTTTTCAATGAACGATCATTTGATTTTAATTAGACCGGAGCCTAGGGCATAAAATGTATTCCGAACCACTACAACAATAAGCCCAAAGTGAGATTCCAACCCACGTACTGTTGAACCGAAAGCAAGAACACCAACCATTCAGTTACCAGCTCACCGACAGGAAAATGGAATGCAATTCCTCCTTCCCTATTTCTAACAGACGACATAAATAAAATGTTAGAATTTGGGCTTCATTTTAATATGATAAAGAAGCGAAATATTTAAGATAATTAAAGACACAAAAAGAATCACTGAACCATAGGGGTCACATTTTCAATTAGGTAACAACTGTACAAAGTACATATAGGTAATCATAGTCGTCTCTTTATCTCTTGTGTTTAGAAGGTGCCAGGTTCGATACCGGAGCCAATAAAAATTATTATGTTGATATAATTTATTCACCTTTAGTGTTCATTACGAGTCACAGATTTAGCAATCTCTGTATACATCTATTAAAAATTAATAAATTGTGATGGGGCAGCAATATTTGTGCTAACCAATCGTACAGTCTGTATCTTGTACACTTTTAGAGCAATCTAATGTCCAAATTTTCCCTTTTATATTGTTAACTGTTGTTGTTGTTACTAATGACACTTGGACAAGCCAAGCTCGATATGCCTTGGCTATGCGAATTAAAGTCAATTGAGAGCGTCTTTCGTTTTAATCGGAGCACCATGAAGGTGAAAGTACGACTTTGCACTGCACATATGCCATAGGTACCCGTTTATAAGGTAGGCAACCATTCACACCTCATTCATACAAGGAAAGGACAAAGAATAGATAGAGAGAGAAAGTACATCCACGCCCGAACCGGGATTCAAACCCAGGACCTCCTTATCCGCGGTCAGGCACGCTGACCACTAGACAAGTTGGTCAGCTTTGTTAACTGTGCAAGAAGATTGCCATTTGAGATATCGTTTTCGTTACTTAAGAGTAATTCAAAATTATTTAGCTTTGGTCGCAATTGCAAAGAAGAAATCTTAAAATATATTAATATTTTCATTTATATATATATTTTCGTATTCCTAACTTTCGTACTGAAATATAATAATTATTGTTGAAAAATGCAATTATATATAAATATTGTTCAAAAAAATTCTTAGCCTAATTAATAAGTAAGCCCCCATAAGTTACAAAATAAAATTAAAATAAAAAAGAACTGGATATAATTACTAGAGCAAAAAATTTACGAGTCAAAGATTCAGTTAAGGTTTTCTAATTATTAACAAATCTAACTCTATTCAAATAAATCATAACTATTTAATTGAAAATTTAATTTTAAAACGATGTCTCAAAAATACATTTTTGGCTTTTTTTATTGTTTTGTTTTTGTATTTAAGAAATAAACGGCCAAACGCACACAAAATCAAAATAGTTTTTTTTAATTTTTGACCTTCAGATGACCTTGTATATTTTATCATGGTAAACAAAATCCAATAATTTAACGCTCAATATGTTAAGCTAAAGAAATTAGAATATGATGGTTTAGTGTCAGGATAATGAAGAACATTTTTTCAATAAAAATACAACGCAATTAAATTATGCATTAATAATTCGAAAATTCTTTTATGCCGTACTCCATTTTTCTATTCCTTTCCCCCTTTTTTACGTCCCCCACGTCAGGAAGCGATCTCTGAATTTTAAAGAGCTTCATTATACTCTCTGCAAATAGCATCTTAAAACGTAATTTTATTCTATTGCAAACACTACTCCTCTTTTAAAAGAGGTGATCGAGGTACTCGGTTGCTATGGCGACCTTGTGCGTTGCCGGGGAAACCGTTCATTTATTCAGAACTGTATCGTCTGCAATTGGTAGGTTTTCGGAGTTGCGGCTTCAGTTAGAAGCATTTTTAAATCGTTTGAAATTGCGTTGGTGCCATGAAATTGAAATCGTATTTTGAGTGCTAGAATTTTAATTTTTTTAATATATATATATTTTTTATTTTTAAGAATTATATATATTCTCTGAGAGCCATTATTTTATCGATCTTCGCTTTGTTTTTCCTTAGGGACACTAGCATCCGAAGCAAATTTGAAATCTATTCTAAAAGCAAATGCTTATTCATGAACAATAACTTTAAATGATGGATTCCTATCATACAATAAATAATGAAGATATTAATTTTTTTATTTTCGCTTTTTATTTATTTGTTTTTTTTTTTTTTTTAGAGATAAAGTGTTTTGATTATTTTATTTTCTCTTAAAGCTAAAGCTAAGCTATTAAAATAAAATTATATTGCTTATTAATTTAGTTCTATTTGTCTATTTAACACGCATTAAATCTACATAAATTATTATTAATAAATTTTCAAATACAGCATGAAATAAACAAACTCAAACATTTTTTGACCAATGTCAAACAACGTATAACATCTGAGTTGAAAATGACATCCTTTTCTGGCTCTTCTAATAAATAAAAAAACGTAACGATTCATAAACTGTTATTTTTGTTAAATCATGGTTTAAAGTAGCAGACAGACAATAGGGTCAATAGTTGTTTCGAGATATTAAAATGCAGATGCATCGAAATTTTTTAGCATAAATAATTCATTTTTTCCTCAGATTATTTTTTACGTTGAAATTAGAGTTTATTTACTCGGTCATGGAGATACTTTGTTAATAAGTTTATTTTTAATGTTTATTACAAAATATAAAAACATGGTGGGTAAAAAGAGGTATCACTGACTAAGTTAGGAAGCAATTTTAATCTTTTCTTAACACAACAATAATATATACAAGCAGCTTTCATTTGTAAATGAAGTTAAAGGCGTTTGAAGCTATTTTTATGAGAAAACCATCTTCTACAGAATTAAATAATCATTAATTTTATAGAGCTTAAAGATCAGCAAATTGAAACATCATTTGCAGTTAATTGGAGAGTGATTACGTATTCTCCCTCTCAGGCTTATCTACGTTAATACGTGACGTCTAAAGCCCTTCTGAGAGTGTGGTGTATGTGTTGAGAGTAGTGTGCCATGTCAGGTGTGATCTCTTCACCAGATCGTGATTCAACGTTACGAGGCACCTGGTGATGGGCTAGTATTCCAAACCCATTAACTTTAAGTTAGGGCTTTCCAGCAACGCCATGTAAGTTATGCTTTTTTGTACACATTAATTGCAAACATTGTCTACTCCAACTATAGATATCAACGTGTTGTGGCAAATCGATTTGGTCCAGTCATAACAGGAATATATCAAAAATTGGTAGGAATGGTTGATGGATCCCTTTAGGTGATTGAACACTGGTCTTCGGAAATCTGAATGTTCTAAAATTGTTTCAATAAGCGTGGAATGATGGAATAATGTATATTAAATAATTTGACAATATCTTCAAACGATTGATCTGCATCAATACATCTGACAGCTCTGAAAATAATCCTTTTTTTCTGTGGAAGCCGTACTACAATGTATCTACAGAATTTTAAAGCAAATATTAATTTAACTCAATGACCCATACAGATGTCATATAAAAGTGACATAAGCCGAAAACATCACAATCAAAAGCAATTTTCAACATTTCGCTTCCCTCTCCTTTCTCCACATTTTTATTATCCTAATAGAAACACAATATATTGAGATATCAAATATATATAGAAGGGGTATTTATAGTCACCTTGAAAATCTATATGATCTTCTCACAATCAACGTAGTCAGTATAATCCACAAAAATGTAAAATGAATCCCACCAATGTTCTAGTTGTTTTTATGGGTACTTAAAAGCAATTCATGTAACCATGCACAATACTGCCTTCATGACTCCTCTGAATGTTTGTTGAAAGGAAATTATGATTTGTTGTTGTTGTTTACTAATGACACTTGGACAAGCCAAGCTCGCTATGCTATATGAATTAAGTCGATTGGGAGCGTCTTTCGTTTTAATCAGAGCACCATGAAGGTGAAAGTACGACTTTGCTCTACACACATGCCATAGGTACCCGTAGGGTAGGCAACCCTTCACACCTCATTCATACAAGGAAAGGACAAAGACAAGATAGATAGAGAGAGAAAAGTACATCCATTCCCGAACCGTGATTGAACCCAGGACCTCCTGATCCGTAATCAGGCATAATGGCTTCCTTTTAATATGATGAAGAAGCGAAATATTTAAGATAATTAGACACAAAAAGAATCACTGAACAATAGGGGTCACATTTTCAATTAGGTAACAACTATACAAAGTACAAAAAGGTAATCATAGTCGCCTCTTTATTTCTTGTGTTTAGAAGGTGCCAGGTTCGATACCGGAGCCAATAAAAATTATTATGTTGATATACTTTATTCACTTTTAGTGTTCGTTACGAGTCACAGATTTAGCAATCTCTGTATACTTCTATTAAAAATTAATAAATTGTGATGGGACAGCAATATTTGTTCCAACCAATCGTACAGTCTGTATCTTGTACACTTTTAGAGCAATCTAATGTCCAATTTTACCCTTTTATATTGTTAACTGTTGTTGTTGTTACTAATGACACTTGGACAAGCCAAGCTCGCTATGCTATGTGAATTAAGTCGTTTGGGAGCGTCTTTCGTTTTAATCAGAGCACCATGAAGGTGAGAGTACGACTTTGCTCTACACACATGCCATAGGTACCCGTTTAAAGGATAGGCAACCATTCACACCTCATTCATACAAGGAAAGGACAAAGACAGGATAGATAGAGAGAGAGAAAGTACATCCATGCCCGAACCGGGATTCGAACCCAGGACCTCCTTATCCGCAGTCAGACACGCTGACCACTAGACAAGTTGGTCGGCTTATGATTTGTTTTTACGAAATATATTTGCATACTTTTATATGCTTTCAGTATAGCGGCATGGCTATTAATTTAATATTGCTAATTGGATTTCGAAAGCTAATATTTTTGTTTGCGTGCAGAAGAATTCTATATTTAAACATGTGAGCTATTAAGCTTTATAAACTAGTTTACTTTTAATGAAGGTTAATGGAAATAAAAATGCTTACTTTAAAACTGGTAATAAACTAATGCATATTATATGAAATTAAAGAAATATAATACGTAATTTAAATATAAAAACATAAAGAAATATAAAATTGCAATTTTTTTCGATACTGAGAATAAATAGTTTGTATTTCTTAAGCATTGATTGAGAACATTTTGATGGAAATGCTCTAAAAACTTAAATTTGAAATGTAACAATCTGATGAGGAAATGGGCGATGCAGAAGTGTTGAAAACCTGATCGGGTTAGTGGTTACAGTGAACATTAAATATTTTGTTGAATTTAATGGCTTTCTATTGCTGTAATGTCAAAAAGGATTCCAGCTTAGATGGTAATATCATCCGTCAACAATATTTTAAAATGAAAAGGCGCTCCGTGGCTGAGTGGTCTAAAGCATCACCGCTAATCGCTTGAGAGCGTAGGAGTGTGGGTTCGATTCCCACCGTGGCCCTGGGTGTTTTCTTCGTGATTCTTCTGTGGTTGTACATCTGTCATTGTGCTATTTGTCCTATTATCGACGAAGACTTACAAGCGGATCTCAAGAATCAAGCATACAAGTCTGAATATATGTTATGTAATAAAATAAATAAATAAATAAAATAAAATGAAAAAGTGATTTATAAGCTTTAGTCGTCGCGGCCAGTAAAAGTTAGGTTATTGTGATGCCAGAAATGCAATATATTTCCATTGCTATTCTTCTACAGGTTTTACATAAACCCGGTAGCCTTCCAATTATGAACCACAATCAAGTGACGAGGTCCACATATGAACTGGCATCTTCCTTTCCACTTCAATATAGCGGAGGAATACCAAACCTTACAAAAATGTTTAGTCCTTTTTAACACTATGGTATTCAGCTGAGATGGTGTCCAATATATAATCTCTTTCTGATACGAGGTGGACACTATTTCACACCAGATAATCAGGGTTTCACGGCAGAAGTACTATTATTGTACTATTATTAAAAATTGTACTATTATTAAATACATTAAAATGGTTATTTATTATTATCCTGAGAGAGTGCTACTTCATGAGTAATATGTAATAATATACATATTACTTTTTTCACTAACATTTTTAAAAATTAATTTTTAAAAAGATCTATACAAATATATATTTCCAATAATTATTAAAATATTCGACCCAGATGCCATATAATCCAGGATTCCAAGTTGTGAATTTTTTGGGCGATGAAGAAATGTTGCCAAGATGACGTATTGTGGCGGGAGTGATGACGTAAATACTAGCGTAATTTTTATAGGTCTTCATACCTATGACGTAATAAAAACTTGTCAGATACATAAGAAAATCCGCTAAAAGATCACCAAAGTCAGAGTTTGGCATCATGGAATATATGGCATCTGTTCCAGAAATTGTACGCATACTGAAATTATTAGTTACAGAGTGAAAGTCTTATTTTGTTCCAGGAAAATTAACATGTACTTTAAAGTAATAAGTTAAGTGTCTTTACGCATTAATTATGTTTTGACTTTAATAAACATACACTTTAAAACGAATTTATGATAAACAATATACATAAAAGTTCAGTACATCTATATTCAACAAACATTTTATTGTAAAAGGCAGAAAAAATGCACATATTTAGTATAAATTATCTCTTTAATATGTCAACATTTTCTTCACTTTATGTTTTAATATTTTTTTATTTCAATTTTTTCATTTATTATTTTATATTCCACATAAAATTTTTATCTTCCACATTAAAAGACGTAAAATGTTAATCTTTTTCATAAATGAGTTAGGAGAATTGTAATGCATCTCTGTTTTATATTAGAAAAAATTTAAAAAAAGGAAAAATAAATACAAGAAAAGAAAACGAGAAAAGCAAAGGGTTAATTTCTTCTCTGTATCCTGATTAAATATTTCTCTAAACTAAAAATGAAACTTTTTATGACTTGACATTGTGATTTATTGCCCCAGTCGCAGGCATTTTATTGGAATGCAATGATTTATTCGAACAATTCTATTTTTTTCTAAATGCCCCCTATCTAAGTTATCGCTTATAATAATCTATAAAACTCCAACACTGATATTATTTCAAGTAATCATTTTTGGATAAAGTAAAATTATTTGGTTTTAGTTTTCAAAACAAACTTTATTTATATTATTTTATTTCAATAAATCGTAATCTAAAAGGTTAAAAAAACTAGTTCGATTATACACTAATATCTAATATAAATAAATTAGTATGATTAATGATACTGGATTACATATATTTTTTATATCTTAAGTTATATGTGAATTATGTTTAGATTACTAAAAGATTAAATATTTAATGTATATGTATACTTGAGATTATATAAAAGATAAAATTAATATAAATATATTAACTTTATCTTTATCTAAATTTTATCTTTAATTTCATACTTCTGTTTAATCAAGGAGCTAAAACAGATTAATGAGCACATTTGATAGCTGATTAAGTAGATGATCTTAAGGCGAAGGGTTAGTGGTTCGAATCTCTCATTCGAAAAAAATATTTATTAATGTTGCTGAGAATAGGATTTAACCCTGAGTATTAGACAGATTGATCTTTTTATAGCAGTTTTCAGAGATGCATTAGCACGCCTTTCGTGGAGGGACGGATTTCCGAAACAAAGAAAATTCCCGAGCACCCACTTTAGCCAGTTGGAGTTTTATTAATTTCCTACATACTTTAACTTAATACATTTTCTTTTTTTATATTCTGTAAGCAGATAAGAAGAATTTTTTTCGGCAATAGGATTTTAAACAACTCATTTATCTTGGACTATGATTTGTATAGTGTTGGAGAACAGGCAATATTTCTCAAGTGCCACAATAATATTATTTTCATTTATATTATTTAATTTAATTATATAAAGTGAGGAGAATCTTAGGATTTCGGAAAAAGAGCGCTTAATGAATCAGTATAGAATTTAATTTAATTAGATACCCGAATATCCGGAAGCTATTATGAATCATTTGAACACACTTATCCTGTTGTCTTAAGGAAGAAGTTTCATGGACACTGGATTTTATTCATGTGTTACAAGGGAGAAAACTACGAAATCTCAGAAACTCTCGCGTTGGCATATATGCATGCTGAAATCAGAAATACGACATTGGCTGACATCAAACTCAAGATCTTCTACTTTGAAGAACATGGCCCTACCGTTCTTCAAAGTAGAAGATCTTGAGTTTGATGTCCTACCATGGAGCTACGAAGAGTTTGGGAGGGTTTTTTTAAAAGTGGTTTAAAATACTCTTTTTAGCGGAAAGTTTAGGTGTTCTTTTGGATAAAAAACAACATAGAGCGAATAGCTAAATCGAGTTTCAGTGGCGACTCATAATCGCCTTATTTTTGTTTCATTTTGATATCTATTTTTGTATGAAATGAGTAGGCAACAGTTTGAAAAAAATGGGGAATTTGTCAACATTGTAGTAACAATACAACATCGCCTTTCATATTTCAGTTTTATTGTCAATAAATATGTGTACATTAAAATGTATAATTATTAACTACAGAACCACAACATTTCTATGAATTTTGCAAAACTTAAGAAGGTGGTTTCCTTAAAAAATTTGCTCTATTGGACTATATAATATGAAAACATATAACAATATAAAACGTTGATTCGAAAAGGATTATAATTGTATAATATTAAGTTACGTGTAATTTCTCGAAAGAAAGTAAACAAAAACCGAACTTTTTTAGTTATCATTGTATGGTTACTGTTTTCACAAGAATGATTTTAAAACGAATTACGGTTTGACTTTAATTTCCAGTCTCTATAAATATCCATGTCCAAAGGGGGTATTGAACCCATGAACCACTAAACTGAAAAATGAACATCTGACAATCCATTTATAAGCCCCGCCAGTTCTATTAATTTGAATTTGTGTTAAGTGAAATGTCTAACGACATAATACATCTATGACTTATACAATGAAAAAAATATTAAATATTAAACATACAATAATTATTAAAAGTAATCAACGATAAAACCGTTGTCTGAATAATACAGCTAATGATGAAACCAGCGAAAAAAAATATGTGTGTGTGTGTGTGTGTGTGTGTGTGTGTGTGTGTGTGTGTGTGTGTGTGTGTGTGTGTGTGTGCGTGTGTGTGTGTGTGTGTGTGTGTGTGTGTGTGTGTGTGTGTGTGTGTGTGTGTGTGTGTGTGTGTGTGTGTACGTATGTATGTATCAGCCGACCGATGGCTGAGTGGTTAGTGTTCCTACCTCCTGAGCTGTGGGCCCCGAGTTCGAATCCCGGTTCGGGCAACGATGTTATTTTCTCTCCATGTCTCTGTCCTTTCTTCTGAGGTGATATATGAATGTGGACCAACCTATAAATGGGTTTGTGGGGTTATGGCGTGGGCAATGCTACTCGCCTCTGTGTCTTGGTTCACAGGTACCTACTGGGTAACGATAAGTAACAGTTTCCGGCCTTGATGTGGCGAAGGGCCCAGTACGTTTATTAAAAAAAATTGGATAACATCAAATTTTTTAACTTAATTTCCTAAAATTATATTTATTAACATTTTTTAAAACTATAACTTTAAAAAAAAATTATTTTCTCGTTATTTGTAAGCATCATATTTCATGAAAAATGAACTGTGTTATTTTCTTGCGAAAAGTGTGGGTTCTTTTTATCTTAGTTCTAATTGTATAGTTTGGGTAGAGCAGCGGCACACTACTCTTTCGTAACAACCCGCCTATGGAAATATTAACAATGAAGACATCGCTTTAGAGAGGTTTATTCGAGGTTGCGATGACGATAAATACATCAATTGTTACAGCAGCCAGCATGACCTTGAGAAAGAAAATAACAAGGTGGTTATGAGCACGGTGCGAGAATGTCGTCACAACACGTGCCTTCGATATTGCAATATTTCTTTCCAGATATGGACAGCAGTGTGATAAAATTATTCATAAAAAAATTCATTTTTATCCGCATGTTTATTTCACACACATTAATTTTTTAAATGTACATTAACCGCGCATGCTCTGATTTCTCATATTTGTCAGAAAATCCATTTGATTTGGATTTTTATTTTTTAAAAAAAATCGTTTTCTGAAAATTCGTTTTCTAATACTAATAATTTTGTATTTTTTATTTGAAGAAAAACTCGTTTTTTCTTAAATATTTGCTATATAATTATCATATTTCATTATTTATTATCATTATATATTTATTTTAAGTTATTTATTTTAAGCTTTATTTATTATCATTTAATATTTACTTTATTTATTATCATTATATATTTAATTATATCTCATATTTGTCAGAAAATCCATTTGATTTGGATTTTAATTTTTTTTAAAAAATCGTTTTCTGAAAATTCTAATACTAATAATTTTATATTTTTTATTTGATGAAAAAGTCGTTTTTTCTTAAATATTTGCTATACAATTATCATATTTCTTTATTTATTATCATTATATATTTATTCTAAATATTATCATATTCTCATCCATATATATCTATGTTATATGGTTTTTAATACACAATCAGTACACGCGGTTTACTTGTGAATGTACTTGATTTTAAATTTCATTTTTAAGAAAACCTTTTCCAATTATTAATGAATTGTTCTCTCTTTTGGAAACATATATCTAAATATTTGCAACAGTATTTATATAAAAATTATCTTATTCCTATCTGAATATAGTTATTTTACACACGTTTCTTTCAAAAATATATTCGATACATGTGCTCACATCGAATAAATATGCTTGCAATTGTAGCTTCTATTAAATTAAATTTTTTATGAAAAACCATTTCAAATAATAATTTTATAAATTGCTCCCCGTTGTAGAATAAACCGATTGCTATATATTTGCTATGTTGTTGTCGTGTGCTAGCTAGGCTGGCAATATGGTGTGCGCTGCTCCACTTTTTCAACTGAACCATATTTTGGTGTGGAGTCCGACTTCTTCAGTACACACATGCCATAGGGACCCGTTTATAGGGTAGGCACCCATTCACACCTCATTCATACACAGAAAGGACAAAGACAGGATAAATAGAGAGAGAAAGTACATCCATGCCCGAACCGGGATTCGAACCCAGGACCTCCCTATCTCTAGTCAGGGACTCTGACCACTAGACAGGGCGGGTGGCTGCTATGTTATTGATAAGTATGATTGCTTTATTTTAATTCTCATGTTTACATATAGACTTACTTTTAAAAGTACAACTGAATTATGTATTCTATTACCATATTCAAATCTAATTGAGTGCTATATAATCAAAAAAACTTTAATTTTTATTAGTATAATACACTTTTTCTGTGTTCTCTTTTTAGATATAATTTTCTTTCAGAACAGAAAGCTTTTGTTACGGTATTCATTTAAGGTATAATTTTTTTCTAATATTAATAAATCATTCCATTAAAAATTGTTTTTACTGAATATTTGCTATATTTTTAAATATTATATTATATTTTTCTATCCGTATATTTATTTTACATTTACTCGTGTTTACAAATGTAACTATTAGAATATGCTTGTTCTTAAACTTTCACATATTTGCTTGCGGATGTTTTTTCTATTAAGTATATTGATTATGATTTATTTATTTATATATTTATCTCATGTTTATAGTTTTGCAAAATTACACATTTTTTTAATAAATATGTCAATTAAACATTTTCAATTTGCACATATTTATGTACCGACTCATTTATTACTTACACTCATTTTTGAAAAACAATTATAAAAATTTTGCAATCATTTTCTTGAAATAAATTAAAAAGTAATTTGCTATAGCTAATTGTCTTCATATGATAGTATTTATTTCTTATCATAACTTCATCACATATCTATTTTATTTACATTCATTTTTAAAAATATATTCTCCATCACATCTATTCTAGTTGCCCATATTTGCTTGCAATATATCTGATTTTAAATTTCATTTATCAAAAAATTCGTTAAGTAATTTGTTAAAAATTTCGTAAATTATTTTATTGAAAAATGTCGTTTGCTTAATTGTCTCTGCATTATTTATAATTGTTTTGAAGTCAAGTACAGTGCCTTTTTTTTTGAAAGCATCGAAGTTTGACGGGAAATGTTTTATATCAGAGAAATACAAAATTTAATCTATATGATTTTAATTTTAATAACAATTATATAAATTATCAGGTTATAAGTGTGAGAGATGCTGGTAATAACTATATCAACACAAGCGAAGAAGAAAATAGATAACAGAAAAAAGAAGTGGAAACGTTGAAAAAATACATTGCATAGGTGGTTGGCTTGAATCGAATTTGGGACCTTCCACTTCAAGGAGTATCATGAATATTTGATGGCCATCCTGGTGTTGCAGTTTAAATCCAATAATTCATAAAGCTCGATTAAAATATCATGCGCTAAACCAGAATAAATACTTGCGAAATTATATTTAAAAATTAATAAGTAGAAATATGGAATGAAATGATTACAAATTAGATAAATGAGATGGATGAAAGAGGGTAATTTATATAAACATAAACCAGTCTCTGTTATTTGGTTGAAGCATGGTTTAAACATAATATAATAGGCTGGTTGGTTAGAACGTTCTTTCTCGTTATCGAAAGGTAGTGAGTTCGAACACCGACACACCCAAAGATCCGTTGTATTAGCTCATGGCGGCTAGGGCATATAAAATACGTCGTAGTCGCATTGTCCTCTATGTGAAATGTCGTCTTTGAGTGTGGCAGGCCAAGTCTAGGGTCTTTTGCTCGGTTCCTGTTTCTAATTGACGAAGACCCTGCTTTCGGGGTCCACTTTGGCATACCCACTGAGTGCTCTACTAGAGAAAGTGTCATCACCTTGTTGTGCTGAAAAATTGGTTAAATGACCATAAGCAGCTGGTCATTATAATATTTCTAATTATCTAAATTATCTCTAGCTAAATATATTCATCACCATCAATAAAAAAATTAATTTGTTTTGATAATTTTGAAAACTTTTATTAAAAATTGACAAGCAAGAAAAATGTATTATGCATCGTAAAAAAGTAATTTTTTATAACAATAAATATTTAAAGTGTTTTTGAACTTTTTTTAGGTATGTATTTATTTAAACCATCTAACCATAAAATAGTTCAGACGATAAAATGACAAAGAATAATAAAAGCAATGAGAGAAATTGCCCACAAGAAAAAAATTAGAAAACGATCTTTATTATTCAATTTGATCGAAGTCCCTAGTTACCCCATCACTGATACAATTCAGACTATTTCGAACATTTAATAGGAAAAAAATAATACATGACAAAACGAAAGCCATAAAAAAACTAAAAAAATGTGGTAGTAAAAAAGTGTGAAAACGATAATAAGAAAAAACTCGTAAATTAGAGTTAATCATCTATGTATAAGTACGTTGTTTAATGATCTATGAAGGGAAAAAGACGATATATTATATTTGTTTTATTTTTTACCCAAAATAACTAGATTTTTACCCACAAGATGAAAGCAAAGAACAATTCCAGTTATTTAAATACTAAGATATATTTGTAAATTTAATGTGTTCGTAATTTTACATTTTTCAATTTTATAAAAAGGTTTTAACATTAAAATTAATTAAAGTACTTATCATTGTAATACGTTTAATAAATTTAAACTTTAACAAATCAATTTAAATAACAGGTCAGTTAAGTCAATAATAAAAATATCGCTAATGTGGTATTGTGTGTAGAGGAATATGCAACACAGGTGTTGACTTCGTCTCTCAACAGTGGTTCAAGTTGCCGTTTTTATTGGATCTTTAGTCAGAAGATATAGGCATCCTGAAAGGTATCAAAATCAAACAATAGAAATTTTGTTTAAAATATAAAAGAAATCATTCGATTTTCTAGTAAATTAGTTTTTCTAGTAATTTTGATTTTCTAGTATATAAAAATATGTAGATAATTTTTTAATCTAATTGCGCTAGCATAGTAGGCAGTCTAGGAGTTGTAAGTTGTTGTAAGGCTGCATTGAGCTCCAATCACATGTTTATTTTCAGAGAGGATTTATCCAGACAGTGTCATATTCATGTCTTACAAATGAGGCAACCCGGAAGATTTCCAAGCACTCACCTCGATTATATATATATATATATATATATATATATATATATATATATATATATATATATATATATATATATATATATATATATATATATATATATTCCTTACTTAACTTGCTCCTCTAAGAATAAAATATGAATCTTTCACCTTCCACTTGCTCTGTTTCAGTTTTCGGATAAAGTTAAGCTTCAAACTATGAACCATGAACTTGGGCACCAATTAATGGGCCACCTAGCTGTTAAAGACCGTTGTTAAGCGTTTTAATATATTCACAGGAAAATCACCTTCCTTAAGGACTTTTTTTCATAACTAGCGATCCATGCCGACATTTGGCTGACTGGGTAGCATTTCTGACTCCTGATCTGTGGGTCCCAGGTTTGAATCCCGGTCCGAGCATGGATGGTACTTTCCCTCTGTGTTTCTTCTGTGATGATGTATGAATGCTCTATAAACGGGTTTGTGGTGGTATGGCGCGGGTAATGCTACTCGCCTCCGTGACCTTGTTCACAAGTGCCTGCTGGGTAACGACAAATGTGTAGTAGTTTTCGGCCTTGTTGTGACGAAGGGTTAGTCACCCAAGTGTCCTCCATTATTAAAAAAATAAATATTGATCACACACATCTCGCAAAGGTAGAAACCCGAAAACTCCCAAGCACGCCCCTGTATAAAATATGCATGCAGAAGCGCATCGAACAAGGCAATCTTAAACTTGATTGGTCCTATAGAGTTTCGCTTCCAAATTTCTTTATTTTTAATTTGCGCAAATTCCTTTCTTATAATTTCTTTTCACTGTATGTTTAGAGAGTAAATGCTACTGTATAGTTTTATAGGGATGTTCTTCCCTATATTATTTAGTCTAGTACCCATGATTTTTGACATTACAAGCTCGTCACTAAAGGTATAGTATTATCTGCGACTAAATATGAGGAAGGGCTACTACGGTAAGCGGATTCTCATTTTTAGTGACATACTTTAAAAGCGCTCAGTTCTTTCGAAATCAAATCTAAAATGATTTTGGAATGTAGAAACCTTCTTACAGAACTGGCAACTAGAAACAAGGTGATCCTTGTATGAGTGCCAGGGCACAAAGGTATCGAAGGTAAGGAAAGGGCTGATGAACTTGCTAAACAAGGATCGTCTTTTGCTCCCATTGGTGCAGAACCTTTTGTGGGATCCACTTGAAGACCGCAAAAACCAATGTTCTTAGAGGGGAAAAACGGAAGATGTATGAAGCTTGGCTCAACACTCCTGGTCAAACCCACGCTAAAAGTATGATCTGTGGATCATCAGCGAGGATTGCCTCTAAAATTCTAAGATGCTCTAGGCAGAAGATACGTTTAATCGTAGGCTTCATAACTGGGCACTACTATTTTAGAAAACACTTCCATAAAATGGGACTGTTTCAGCAAGACCCTATCTGCAGGAAATGTCATACGCAAGAGGAAACGGCCAAGCATATCATTTACGAATGCGAGGCCCTTGCCCTCCCTAGATTAACCTCTTTAGGCATCATCCATACTAGAGAGTTGCACCTAGACTCCATTAAAGGGTTATCGGACTTTATTAATAAAGTGGGTGACCCGAGCAACTGGAACTAGGAAACATTGGGTTTGGAGTTAGTGGTACAAAATGCTGATAAAAGCAGAGATGCCCAATGACATACAAACCCAAATCTAAGAAGAAGAAGAATGGTATAGTAATAATATAAAACTTTCTGTGTGGAGAATTTTTCAAAGGTAATAGTTCATAAACAGAAATTAAAAGGGAGAAAACCCGAAAATCTTATACGAACCCATCCTGTGTGACAAAAAAATTGCACCAAGTAAGCATTTAGTACTCGTGGTGTTAAATGTACCGCGTAAATTTCTTCTATTGCTTTGGTATAAACATGAAACCTGTTGATATATGACCCAAGGTCAACTCTTGTATATATATTAACGATACGTCTATTGCTTTCATTTTCATTGCTCTTCTGCCAAAAAACGATGAATGGGCGATATTTTGCATTACGTTTTAATAGTTTGTGTAACCTTGACGGAAGTTTTTTCATCCGAAAAAAATATCTCGAAGAATGCATTGTTAATAAAACACCCTAAAATGAATATACAGCTTGAGATATTTAATACATAAATTAGCCAACTGTAAAATAAACACATCATCACAAATCATCCGCACGTAAAAAAATTCTGAAAATGAAGTTTGATAGCATGCATCGGTAATGCCGAAATGGGCACAAGATACAAATCTCAGAAGCTTATATACATCGCACCTCAAAATTATGAGGAAAGCATGATTTTCACCTTATCTATTCTTACTAGAAATTTGTTTTGCATATTGAAAGAACTTAAATAGCATTTGATCGCCTAAGAAAATGTGTGTTTATAATACAACACTCTGGTTCTTATCAATAAATTTACATAAATATAATAAGTTCCAGTGGCTCAGTAGCTTCACGCCGCTTCCTGTAAGCTCAGCAAAGTGAAGGATCATTTGCCGCGGGCAGTGGTTGGGAGGGTGACCACGGTGTATCTCTCCTTCACTGGGTTGCTGGAACTCCGTGAGTTGGGGACGTGTCCACGGACGTCCAAAGTCTTTCCGCTGGTGTGGCGTGGATGGGGAGAGGAGGGTGCCAGCTCAGGTGTGGCCTCGTCATTTGACAGTGGTTCATAATGACAAGGCACCTTAAATAGAGCAAAATCGTCTTTTCCCCTTTGTGGTGCCCTGATCCAAACGAAAGACGCTCCCTATTGACTTAATTCCCTCTGCCAATGGCAAAAGCGAGCTTGGCTTGTCCAATTGTCATAGGAAAACAACAACAACATAAATATAGCGAAATTGTGTGTGCGTGAGCCCCGATCTAGTCCAGAGTTGGGTTCTACCAGTTAGGAGGAAACCCCTGGGTTGGAGTCATCATCATTTAGAAGCCGGAACCTGGAAAATGATTCCCAAATACAGATCTGTCATCCCCAGAGAAAATATTTCACGTGGAGGACATTGCAAAGATAACATATTTGTACCTGAGATTCTTTAGTGAATTCGGCGGATACTCGGCTAAGCCGGGATTCGAACTCACTGCATTCTGAACGATGTCCTATCTAAGCAAGCGAACAAGGAAGTCAAGGTTCTAGATTGCCATCGTTTGTTCTATTTCTCTTAAAGAATAAGTCTGATGCCGGATTTTGAAGTCTAACAAATGCTAATTTCTCAGACAATCTGTAACATGTTCCCAATGGGAGCAAATGACCATATTGATTTGTTGTTGCTGCTTACGATAGTACGTCCACGTTGAACTTGGCATAAAATGTTCTAGTTCACATACTTTTCAAGACAGGAGTTTAATGAGACGGGGTAATTCCCTTTTTTAAAGCAACGTAATATGTTTTTCAAAATGGAGTGCAGAGTCAACGTAGCCTTGACCACCAGCAAATATTTACTTTCACGCTGCTCCATTGGACCTCGTTTGGACTGATATTATCTCCGCAGGGAATCATGTTGACACGGTGATGAAAGACGTTTACCAACAAGAAAGGTCCCCCAGAAATGAATTAACCTGTACATTATGGTAAGTGGACAAATATTATAAACGAAAAGAATCGGGACGAATCTGAAATATGAGATGTTTGAAAACAAGGCCACCTACAGAATTTTTATGCTTTTACTTAGTACATCAATAAAAAATTTCATTTCAATTTCTTAATAAGGTAATGAAAAATTAAGTATTTTACTGAAGTGTTTTTTTTAACGTAATTTGTAATCAAAGATAAGGGATGAGATCAATTTATGAATTCTCACCATGTCTCTACGTCACTTCACACCGATCACTAGTCTACCATCGACCTTCCGTCTGGAAAAAGGAGTTCGATTCCCAGTGTAACCAAAGACCCACCGAGTACATGTGATATACGTGCGCGTTATTTCAGTGGAATAGAAAATCCTGTGGTCGGTCGTTGAGCACATTGGGTGTAATGGTCTGGTGAAAATTTCCTCTCCTCCAGATCAAATTCAAAAGTGAGGAAGGGGATCCTCTGATGCTGCCATCTATCGGAGAAGTTTAGAGCAAAGTCATAGTTTGACATTCGTGGTGTTTTGGTTAAACGAAAGACGTACCCGTCTGACTTAAATTTGCATAGCTATCAGCATAACGGGCTTGGCTTGTCCAAATATCATAAGTAACAATAGTAACTAAGCACCGACGACAAGACAATGGACTACATGGTTTTTAACAAACAGTCCCTCCCAGAAGGATACTCTTCATCTGCTTCAGGTATTGAACTCGCCCCCTCCTGATTATAGACGCAAACATATCTAGAAGAGCTCATGTCGTCTGTACTTTCTGTTGTCAGGTACTGACTGATTCTACGTACATATCTCTGAGTTATGTAAAGTAACTTGTTATTGCAGATATATTACTGTTATAGTGTTACTGATATTGAAAAATAGAATTGCAATATTATATTTCAGTCGTTATTGTAATATTAGATTTCAGATTTTGTTATACTCGAAATTACAAAATTAACATAGTTAAAATATCAATTACAAAACATTTGCAGATTTTCCCGAATCATAAAAATTCAACCATATATATATATATATATATATATATATATATATATATATATATATATATATATATATATATATTATATATATATATATATATATATATATATATATATATATATATATAGTCAAAAAATTTTAAAATTATATTTCTTTAAACTCTAAATAATCCTGATTATAAAAATCCAAATGTATACACATATTATAAGCAGAATAAAGATTATCAAATATAACAAAAAATAAGTCTAAAGCAGTAGATTGGCGATGTATAAGACACGTATGTTGCGCTATCTAGCAATCCAGTAAGTTAGCTAGATACAGCTATCTTCCTTGTAATTTTGAAACTCTCAAGCACCCGCCATATTACGTCACAAAATTGAAAAAATTTTAGATCCCCCTCATAGCCATTAGTATGTACGGGCCTGATGCGTACTGCTTTCAGTATCGAATCCTCTCTTTAAAAACTCTTCACCTTAAAATGGGTTAAGGAATATTTATTGCTTATTGATTTATTTTTTGTTAGTTAAGAAATTAATTTAAACTTAAAATTGATTAAGTAAAACCATGCTTTTAAAGAGAAAGCAAAATATATTGAAAATTGAATTGATTGCATAATTAAGAGCATTGATAAAAATGCATTACAGCATTTTTGTTTTTTTCGTTTTTCTCCATGCATTTTTTATTTATTTCCCACCCACCCCAACCACACTGTATAATATCATTATTCAAAATTCCTTAAAATTGTTCAAATCTTTATTAATGGTGAAGTTGAAAAATCGATGAAAACCAACCATTTTTCTCTATTTGAGACATTTTACGTATTCTGTAAGTAATCATAAAAAGCAAATTATATTTTTATCGAATCACTTGAATTCAATTAGTAATACTACGTGAATTTGATTTAATAAAAATTAATTGTTATAAAACTAAAGTAAAATATTTAAATCTCGAAATATCCTGTAAATTTTCTCTTTATATTTAATTTTACATTACTTAATTATTTTAAAAAGGAGAAATTAAACACAAATTTTAATATTGTTCGTTTTGATATATATATATATATATATATATATATATATATATATATATATATATATATATATATATATATATATATATATATATATATATATATATATATATATACACACTCTCAACCCCAAAAGTTAAGCATGCAGAGAAAAATACTTATTTCCCAATGCCAATCAGAATTGAAGAGAATGCCAATTGCTGCAGAGATAGATGGAAATATGCAAATATGTTAGGTAACACCTAATCGCCTTTTCATGTCAAGAAATATGCAAAAAGGGCAATCTTATAAGATACCATCTTTATGAAGGGTTACACAAGTTGATTGCAACTGCTGATAGAAGGTGATTAAAATTTTCGTACAATTTGTTTTCAAGACGTACGTGTTTATTTGACTTCCAGAAGACGAATGGAAGATTCTGAGCGCTGGCGTGCTGTGGGGCGCATTGAAGCAGGACAGTCGATCTCAGATGTTGCTCTTTTCATTTGTAATTTTACGTTTATGGAAACAATTCCAAACCACACAGACATATGGGTCTTCTCACGCAGCGGACACTTTCAGCCTTAAACGCGAGTTGGTTGTCCGGTTGCGGCGTCGGAAACCACACAGACAGTTGTCCGAAGGCCCGTAGACGGTCGTCCAAGGGTTACAAGCTCCGCGGAAAATCGATATATTGCGATTTTAGCCAAGCGGAACTGCAGAACTACCTCCACACTTGTGACATCTATGGTTACAGCGTCCCTTGGTTAGGTGATATCTGCAGCTACTGTACGCCGAAGATTACATATGAATGGACTGTACACCCGGGTACCTCGAGTTTGTGTTTGTCAATCCGTCCAATCAAGAGGGGCACGATTAAAGTGGTAATGGAAACATGTCACTTGGACTGTGCCTGACTGGGGCAATGTCATGTTTACTGAGGAGTCAAGATATGCTCTTGAGCTAGATGACAAACGTATAAGGATAAGGTGTGAACAAGGAACACGCAATCAGCCACAAAGTATCATCAAATATCATGCATTCCGAGGCGAAGGCATTTTGGTGTGAGCAGGGATCTCATAAGGATACCGCACCGACCTGCACTTCCTTAAACGGGGTTCAGTGACGGCTGTCTGGTATCGTGATGATTTCCTAGAAACCATTGTGAGATTCTACGCTGCAGCAGTTGGCCCTACTTTTGTTTGAATGCACGATAACGCATGTTCCTATAGAGCTGACATCGTTGATGATTACCTGCACGTATGGAGTGGCTAGCATATTCACCCGACCTTAATCCCATTGAAAATCTTCGGGATGCTCTCGGCCGCGCTGTTTCTTCACGTTTCTCACCTCCAGTCACTCATTTTCAGCTGGCAACTGCTCTACAAGAAGAATGGCTATTGCTTAATTCTGCGGTGGTTGACCCCTCAATTGGAAGCATGGTCACAAGGTGTAAACTTTGTATACAGATGAGGAGGGATCACATACCCTATTAATGTCCTTTCTTTCATTTTATACTACTATTATATTAGTCAAATTAATAACTATTTTTAAATTAACTTAAAGTGAAAAATTTTAAAATTTACATGTCTAATTATTAATTGTCAATTTAGGAAGTTTTTGTAAATTTTAATAAGTTGGAAACGTATTTTGATTTTTTGTTAATTTTTATATATTTTAAAAAGCTTCCTCTTTCAAATTTTTTTGAAATTTTCTGAAAAATTTGAAAAAATTATAGAGGATCACTTTTAAACATTATACAAGAAGGAAGCTACTTTAGTCCGATGGAAAAAAAACATCATTTTTGTATCTAGCAAATAATGAGTTCGAGTCTAACCAATGCCGACAATTGTTGTACTCAAATGTCTACGCCTATTAAAAGTTCCATAAAACAAAAATCTCTCTTGCAGTTCTAAATCGTTATAGTCAAGGACGCCCAGCTCAGATGTCGATACCATTACTTGATTATGGTTCAAAATTACGATTGCTGACAAAGCTACTGTGGGCAGAAATAGACACTAAGAACCTATAGCAGCAACTTGGCCTACTGAAAGATTAAAAAATGTTTGTTCTTTAAAGAAAATTATAAAAAAATATTTAAAAAGTTGCTAACCAGTATATTTTTTAATGTAATATTCTACGATTGAAATTTTTTATTACCAAATATTTACACCATTCTACAATATAACTTTATCTAATACGATTTAGTAAGAAAAAAATTATCGATATTTCGCTATAAGCTGTGTGTTTAAGAGGTGTTTTGAAATAAACGAACTGCATTCTAGGATTTTAAGGGAAGTATGTTGGAATCGAAATCACGAATTGTTGAATCGAAGAGAAAAGCTCTAATCATTCCGCTTCAAACCAGCTTATAAGGGGAGGTAGGAGTTCATTTTTATCATTTATATCTCAATGACACCAAAACATCCTACGTCTTCAACAACTTTCATTTATTACAACCTAATAAGACATTAAGTGCATCCTTATGGAAAAATAACTTTTTTAAACTATTAAAAACACATTAAAAGACTCTTTACTTTAATTTTTTATTATTTATCGTTTACAAGATTGCTTTGATTCATTTTATCAATGAAAGAAATCACTATCACACAATAATATATCATGTAATATAAAAAAAGTTAAAAAATTGAAATACCTTTTAATATTCTAACGCTTTGAATAAGATATATATATATTTTTTAACCCACACAAAATTATTTCTTATTTTAAAGAAATGCTACTTTTTGAAAATTAGTAATATCTTATATAATGATACATCAAAGTAAGACGACGTTTAAAGTAACTTTTTACATTTTTTTCAACGTTTAGAAATAAGTAGGAAAAATTTTGAGACGTATTTGATCGTAAACTTGCAATTAATTTCTTTGTTTTGAAAGCATGTCAATCAACTACTGTTATCAATTATCATGTCACATAATGGTACGTTCTAATATAATGGTAATGAAGTTGTTTTGATGAACATTGTGTGTAAAGATTGGTGTAAATGTAGGTTAAAGTACATTTAAAAGATAGATATCAATATATATATATAGGTTAAAATAGACATTTAATTTCATTCTCCAAGTCCTTTAAATATATTTTATTGAAGATCAAACGGTATCAAAGAATATAACACAGAAAAGTGATTTCTAAGTTGTTATAAGTTAATAAATTTTTTTGCATATTTATAATAATGAGCTGTTAATAAAAATATTTAAAAGCAATTTTTTAAACCTCATTAATTTCTTGATTCGTTTTAAAAATAAAGTTACCCTACAACCGTAACTATACAATGCAACAACCATCATCAATTAAAATATTATTTAATGTAAATCTCATTAGCTTCTTTCTCGAGGCATTTTTTAAGGTAATTTTGCTATCCAACACACACACACACACAACAACAATCATCAATTAATTAATATTTTATATTTTAAACCTCATTAATTTCCTTCTACCAGCACCTTTTAAAAAAGACGTTTACTATCCAGAAAAAAAATACCGTCATCAATTCAAATACATTTGACATTAAATCTCATTAACATCTTTCTGATTGTAGCTTTTAAGGACTACACAGCAGTTTATCAACCCCGTCATCCATCAAGAAACATTTTATTTTAAATTTTATCAATTCCTTTCTCAAAGCACTTTTTAAAGATATGTTACTAGCCAAAGAGCGTCAGAAATTAAAATACATTATACTGTTTTTACTTATGACACTAGGACCAGCCAAGCTCGCTGTGCCGTTGGTGTTGCGAACTTAAGTCAGTAGGGTGCTTTTTTCTTTTTACCAGAACACCACGGAGATGAAAGTACGACATTGTTCTAAAATTCTCCGATAGAGGCCACCACCAGAAAATCCAGTTTCTTAATTTTGGCTGGAGGGGCACGAAATTTTCTCCAGACTATAACACCCATGGTGACTGCTCAACGACCGACCACAGGACATTCGATTCCACTGATTTAACAGGTACGTACACCATATGCACTCGGTGGGTCTTTGGCGTCATTGGGAATCGAACCCCACCCTTCTGGACATAGGGCCGATGCTTTAACCATTAGTCTACTACGGTCCATATTGTTAAACCCATTAACTCCCTTCACCTTTTAAAGATATAAGTTATATAATGCAATTGATACCATAACTACACTGCTCAAAACAATTAAAGGATATTGTAAGTTTTACATAAAGTAAAGATATAGACGAACTGTTTTTGCTGAAAATGGAAGAAGAGAATCACAAATGAAAATTTTCCTGATTTTCAAATTATGGAGTATGCTAATTTTGAGTTCAACGTCTAAAACGTCTTTTCAGCTGCAGTGAATGAAATTTGACTTTCAACTGAATAAAAGACAATGAATACAAAGATGATCGGTATTCAGTGACTGCTTTTTTTCGATGAGTACGATGTCTCAACGAAGTCATTTAACCGATTCAGAAGCTTGGAGAGTTATTGGTAGGTTAGAAGGGGACCAAACTCAAGCCGAAGTAGCGCAAGCCATTGGAGTGTTACAAAGTGTGATTTCCAGGATCTGGAACCGTTTTTGGAGACTGGAAGTGCAGGCCGAAGACCAGGGCAAGGTCGTAGACGGGCAACAACGCCCAATGAAGATCGTTATTTAGTGTTAACGGCTCGGAGACACCGAAATATGAACGCTACTTTTCTCCAACAACACCTTCGCTCTGCTACTGACACCACGGTTTCAACTCAGACTGTCCGAAACCGGCTCCATGGTGTAAGTCTGTATGCTCGCCGACCGATGGTATGTGTTAAACTAACATCAAGGCATCGTCGTGACCGCAGGGAGTGGGCAACAGAGCATGTGAACTGGAGGAGAAATGAATGGAGCAATGTTCTTTTTTCTGACGAGTCCCGTTTTTCTGTTCACCTTATAATAGGCGTATTTTCATCTGGAGGGACCGTGGCAGTAGGAATAATCCAGTGTTCGTGCACCAAAGTGTCAGATTTGGTGTGGGGGAGTGTTGGTGTATGTTGGCATCTCCATTGACGGACGCACAGACCTCTATATCGTTCGAGATGGACCTCTGACTGGTCGCCGATATAGGGATGAGATCCTCAGACCTATTGTAATCCCTTACGCTGCAGCAATCGGAGATGACTTCATTTTAATGGACGATAACTGCAGGCCACATCGTGGTAACCTGGTGGAGGATTTCCTTTTCAAGGAAAGAATCGTACGAATGGAATGGCCAGCGTGTTCTCCAGACATGAATCCAATAGAGCACGTTTGGGACGCTCTAGGAAGACGAGTTGCTGCCCACCAACCACCCCCACAAACTCTCCAAGAACTGGAAAGAGCTCTTCTGGAAGAGTGGGACAGAATACCCCAACTCGTGATTAATAGCCTCATTGACTCATGCCTAAAGGTGTTCAGTGTTGCTGGCCTCCGTGGAAACCATACCTCCTACTGAAAATGACTTCCTTTGAAGACAACACCTTTTCTTATTCTTTTTTCTCATTTTTTCTCATAATGCAAAAATTGTGTTTTTTTTTTCCTTTTATACACAAATGCGCAATAAAATGCATTTTTTTCTGCCAAACATGTGTAATTTATTCTCATATAACCTACTACGTCTGTCGACCATGTATCAATCAGCTAAAAAGTTTCCCAGCCAAAAGATCCACCTAAAACCGAAATATCCTTTAATTGTTTTGAGCAGTGTATAATACTATGTCTAAATAAAGTGGTAAAAATTACTTTTAAGAATTTGCTTCATTATTCAGAAATAAAAATATTTAAAATATTTTAAATAAGAATTCGGCATTTCATCATCGTCTTTCCCTGTCGCTTACATGTGGGGATTTTCAAAAGATTTTTTAGTATTATTTTGATTTGTTTTGGGAGAAAAAGATTTATAAAAAAACATTTCTTTACTAAAAGTTAATAACACAAAATAAATATTTAAAAATTTGATGTTTTCAGTAGACTAATATAAAATTCTTTGTCACTTCTACAATATAATAAAATTTCGGAAAATGCTTATTAACAAATCAAAATTATTTGACACCACACACAGGTTACTGCTCTTCACTTATTTGTTAATCTACATTAACAATTAATGGGTTTAAAATAAAAATTTTAAAAAAATCTTTTTAAAAAATTTTAAACTAAAAGTAACACTGACGGCACATTAATATGTGTCTAAAGTTTATTTCGAGATACTTTTAAATATAAACTGAAGATTTTGCTATGTATTTTATTTCTGTTTTTGCATGCACATTTGTCACTGTGAGTCCTTGGGAGTATTCCTAATTTCCTCTTTTATGAAACGAGAATAAGGCGCGTTGGATATTAAAATGCCTTATTATCTTCGGCCATTAGTCAGTCCAGTACTCAGTATCAAAGTAATCTTTATCAAGATTGATTAAGGTCTAATAGTAGAACCAAGTTGTCTGGAGTGAAAGCTCAGAAGTTCAAAACCAGCAACTGTTAAAGTGCCGATAGATGATGCCTTTCTGCTTTCAGCCTGTTTAACTGTTGTAATGATGATGTGATGGATGTGAGAGTTTGGAAATCTTCCAGGTTTTCTGTATTGCTACATTTTAATGCGATCACGTTAAAAACTATCTTGGAAGCAAATATTAATCACAACAATATTAATAAATCCTGTAGCCTCCTTCATCTGCAAAGATATTTATTATGCTATGCTAAATTATATTTTAACTTTCAGCTCACAATGGGCTGGTGGTAAAACTGCACGGTTATATACTTGAATTCTTAACTGCTTGTTGAAATGGAAAATGAAACAGAGCTGATGCAACTGACTGGATGCGTATCTGTCAAAGGGGATGTTTAAGAAGAACAGATACATAATAATTTGTGACGCATAAATACAGTTATCTGTGAAAAGATCTTCCCAGAAGTCATTACTCAGCGATTGTTAAATGCTTTAAAATATCATTCAGTTATTACTCTTTGCAATGTTGGCAATTAAAACTGAAATCCTGGTTTAACCAATGTTCTTCATTACGCTTAACCCGCTCGTTAAGAATGCCGCAAATATGCGTCACCGCTAGATGCCCTTCAGGGCCTAAAGCCGCATCCATGCGTTAAGGTGAACTCTATGTAGTAAGACGATCGCCTCACAGTAGCGTCGTGCTTCTTAGGGACGAAATATTTACTACCAGATGGAATTTCTATTCCATGTTCCATTCAAAAGGTTGCCATTGCATATTAGTACTTCTTCCTGTGTGATCAGAATGGGGTCCGTCAAGTGTTTGTAATTTATTGGATTTTCGTGAATGTAAATATAAACACGTGCTAGTGAGTGAAAAGCGGAACACGTGGTAAAGAGCCTTTTAACTCATTTTGAAGAAGTTGTTTATAGTTTCGATTCTACTTTAGGATTTTGTGGGAGATTTTCTATCATGTGTTTTACTTTTTTTTAGATTTTTTTGAGTACTTTATGGTTACTAAAAAGTACTGTAACTAAAAGTATTAGTTTCTATTGTTAAATATTAATTACTTAAATTAATTTTTTTCTTATGATTGAAATTATGATATTTTTAATCCATATTTAAAAATGGTTCCATTTCTACGTAAGGTATACATTTTATCCATTACTATGTGCTGCGTACTTTCCGAAGTTGCATATTAGACTTAGCAGGGGAAGATGCCTGGAACTGTAGTCACTATCAGCTTGTACCAGCTCCATCTTGGGAGAAAGCCTATCCCCCGCTGATGTACCCAAAGGGTTAAATGTTTCACTTGTGGCGCATAAAATTTGCTTTATTGGTTATTGTCACCTTTTCTGATAATAGTAAATTCTTTCAACTGTGTAATAACCAGTTATCATATTGGTACGTTTATATAGTTATTTATATTATTTATTTATTACATATAAAATTTACTATGTGCTAAACTGTTATTGGGAAATGAAATTCTTATTTGTGATCAGGTAGTGAATTCGATACCAAATAAGTGCTAGGAATGGTTAAACACACTAGAATTCACATAGGGTTCAACATCCTTTCAATGGCGTTTCATTTGAGGGCAGAATGCCAGCTCAGAGGTCAATTTCACTACTTGATCGTAGTTCAAAAGCACAAGATTTTTGGCGGTATGAAGCGTTTTGGTTGGCAGAAACAGTAAGCAGAAAAAGTTTTGTGATATTCTATCTTACTATATTTTTCATGAAAAATTTTTGTCAATAGTTTAAAATCAAATTCTAAGATTATTATTGTTATTTTACTATTATTAATAGTAAAATATAGTTTCAAAATCAGAAGAACAGGAGAGTAGAAGTGAAATGTAGACTTCTGAGTGACATGAAACAAACTTTCGATTTCAGAAAAAGAAGACACTCAACTTTCCTTTACGAAGAACTGGCACTACAATAATGAGTGTTGGTTCATCTGAATCCGACAATCCCCCATAATTTTGGACTATGAGTAAACAAAAGTCGGTAGTACTTAAATTGATATAAGTACTTGAATCTCCGTACTTGTCTAATAAAAAAAATGAACTGAAAAAGCCACTTCGACACAATGATCTTTAGTCAGTAAAGAAATCGTAATTTCTCAAAAAGAAACGAGATATTTTGACTGTTACGTGAGTCCTCCAAAACTATCCAGGGCAAAGTGACACATCATTTGCCACGGACAGTGGTTTGGAGGATGACCACGCATTCACCCCCACTGGGTTGATGGAGCTCCATGGGCTGGGGACATGTCCATGTGAATCTGAAACTTCCAAAGTCCTTCTGCTGGTGTTGCGTGGATGGGGAGAGAACGATATCTCTGGCATGGCCTCATCACCTAACGGTGAATCCAGAAAATTTCAAGCACCCACTTTGATATGTGTATTGTTGTTGTCACTTATGACACTTGGACAAGCCAAGCTCGCTATGCCGTCGGCTATGGGAATTTAAGTCAGAAGGATTCGTTTTTCGATTAATCAGAACACCACAAAGGCGAAATTAAGACATTGTATTAAACTCCCCAGTAGATGGCGCCACTAGAGTATTTACTCCTTCAATTTTGACAGTGAATTCAAGGGAGAGGAAATTTTCTCCAGATCATTACACCCATGGTAACAGCTCAACGACCTGGAACCGTGTACGTGTACTTTCCTGGGGCTTGAGCAGCCACCAGGCGCGTCGGCAGGTGGTGGATCGCCGAATATCCTGTAGAAATGACAGGATAGCCTTGAATATTGAATCAGAGGCCGCGAAGCAGCTCCCGTAAACCCTGGTGTTATGCGACCCGTGCCTAGGGTTATTTGGCATCGCGGTAATGGTGTCTTAACGGAGCCTCTAGTTGCCTGGCGAATTTCTAGAGTAATTTGCCTTGCCCAGTAACTCAGGCAGATGGGACTGTTTCAGCAAGACCCTATCTGCTGGAAATGTCATACGCAAAAGGAAACGACAGAGGATATCATTTACGAATGCGAGGCTCTTGCCCTCCCTTGTTTAACTTCTTTAGGCATCATCCATACTAGAGAGTTACACCTAGACTCCATTAAAGGGTGATCGGACTTTATTAATAAAGTGGGTGACCCGAGCCACTGGAACTAGGAAACATTGGGTTTGGAGTTAAAGTGGTAAAAAATGCTGATAAAAGCAGAGGTGCCCAATGACATACAAAACCAACTTTAAAAAGAAGAAGAAGAAGAACAGCTTAACGACCGACCACAGGACTTTCGATTCCACAGATTTAACGAACTCGAATATCGTATATACTCGGTGAGGCTTTGGCGGAATTGGGAATGGAACCCAGCACTTCCGGGAGGAACGCCGATACCCTAACAGCTAGGCTACTATGGCTCTCGATATATCTAAATGCTAAAAATGCAAAACCCACTCCACAGTGTTTCCCAGCTTCGACACACGTCATCGAACGGCTGGTATCAAACCTTTGACCTTCTACCCCAAAGAGAACAAGAGAGTTTTTTGTTGACATTTCGACCACGACATTTAAACGCGGTTCAAAATTACGAATCGTTAAATTATGATGTTTAGGAGGATCAGTAGAAATAGATAACTGTAAAAGAATCCTACAAAATAAGAGAGCAATCGTGCACTATTGTATTTCTATTTCAGTCTGGGATTCATTTTGGGCGAGAAATACTCCCCATTTCATTTGTATCCCCCAGGGAACAAGAACGGAAATAATCGGGATGAATAAGTGATTGATTTCTTTGCTGCTTCCCACACTCGTAACATTTCGAGACACTCACTCTCAGCAAACACGTTGGACCAATGAATTGCGACACACGTCGTCATAGCATTAACGGAAGCAAGGATTGATTTCACTTTCAATAGATGTAAGTAGAGTCGACTTTTTCCTTTCTGCTGAACACCAAAACTTTTAATGTCATCTTTTGAAATAGATTAAAACAGTATCGTGCTAGATATGCACTCAAAACGAAAACAAAAATCGACGCACCAAGAAGCAGTTATCCGATGGAGACAAAATTCATTAACGGAAAAATGATGTACAGAATAGAAAATCGCTAAAATTTCATAATAAAATGATTTATTTCAAAATAACTAACGTAAGAGCTCAATCAAATGATGGCCGCCTCTAACTTAAATGACAGCTGCCACACGGTGTAACATAGAATAAATAAATCTCCCAGACGGGGTCCTGTGGTATTTCTTGCCAAATGTGCTCAAACTGCTCGAGTTGGATCATTGAAATTACATGATAGGTGCAGTCGTCTTCCCATCATATCCCATATATGCTCGGTGGAAGAGCAATATGGCTGGCTGGCCAAGAAAGTGTTTGACAAGCTGTAAGATAGTTCGTAGCAACACGTGCCTTATGTGACCTGGCATTATATTGCTGAAAAATAAGGCCAGCGAACTGTGAAAGGAATAGTAGCAAAATTCAGTCGTCGATGTACCATTGTGCTGTAAGTGTGCCTCTAATGACGACCAAAGGGGTCGACAAGGACTGATCGAGGGAAATTGCACTCTAGGCAAAACTACAGGTTGAGGGTGCAATAGTGAAAGCGTGATTGATGTCTCCAGACGCGTCTTTGATGATCGTTAGGACACAAATGGAAGCGTAATTAGTCCCCTGTCAGTGCCTCCTCATACATGTCTGCCACGGTGGGTACTTGCAAAATTCTCTGAATTTCCTTCCCTGGGAAACGTGAATATGGCACACTGTTTTGAATGAATGAGTCCTGCATAAGGATGATTTACAATGTGGATGTTAAAAAGGGTATTAAGGTACTTTCTTTATTTCCAATGACAGGACAAATACAAGAAATAACATAAATAAAACCCATGAAAAATCACAACATAGACATGAGACGAAGACAGGACAGTACATAAACGTAAACGAGAAGACTGGACTCATGGCCCCAAAAGTTCTCTCGCTAGCCGATAAAGCGATAATTCAGAGCTGCCATGCAGTGCAGCACAGCGGTGGGGGTGGGTCCTATTCATGGGTTCTGTCGAGTTGCGACGCAGAAATTCTATATACTTAACGGGCTCAAATACAGTCATCAAATATTTGTATTTGATGTGGGAATCGAAGCCATAAAATATTTATCTGAATGTCATAATATTACCATGATATTGAAAGCTCAACAAATCTAATATGTATTTTATATATACAGGGTGATCATAATTAAACTGCAAATTTAAAAACGCTGTAAAAAAAGAACCACTGGTCAGAAAGACCTGAAATTTCATCAGAATGTACTTCAAGCAGGGGGATTTTGTCTGGCGTGTTAAAAAAATTAGGAAAATTGTGGCCAATAGATGGCGGCGGCTGTAGGTTAATTACATGAATTCTGACATGAACGATAATCAATTGTGGCTGTAAGCTGAACGTTAAACCAATTGTCCTATTGTAAGTCAGACAGATGTTGCGGCACTCTTGGTGTAAAGCCTATACAGAGCGACAATGTGGTGCCACATCGAATAGGAAAAAATAGGTTTTTAATTGCCCTGTGGCCAAAAACCGTAGAAAAAGTTTACAATAATTCAGTTTTTAACTGTCCTTAGTCTTTTTCAAGAAATTTTCAATATGGTGTCCACCATTTTCTGTTAGGAGGTGTATACGTAAAACGGTATTTTCCACAGCAGCTTGGAGTGTATCAGTGCTGATGTTGTTACCGTGCTGAGTAATACGGCATATCAAATCCGCTAAGGTACACAAACACTGTACACAAACTGTGTACAGTGTTTGTGTAAGGTCACTGTACACAAACACTGTACACAAACTTTTTCTGAAATCTCTAGAGCCAAAAGTCACAGGGAGTGATGTCCGGTGATCGTGGCGGCCAGGGAGTTGGAAAATACGGTCATTTCCGAAATGGCGTTGCATCATCATCGACAATTAACGAGAATTCAAGCTACTCAGCATTTTATACAAGACGTTAGTTTGCATGTAACCACCTGTGCAGCGCCATCTATAGGCCACTTTTTTTCCTAAATTTTTTTCCCACGCCAAACAAAATCCCCCTGTTTGAAGTACATTCTGATGAAATTTCAGGTCTTTCTGACCAGTGGTTCTTTTTTTACAGCGTTTTTAAATTTGCAGTTTAATTATGATTACCCTGTATATATATATATATATATATATATATATATATATATATATATATATATATATATATATATATATATATATATATATATATATATATATATATATATATATATATATATATAATCCATTTTTCTATAATGAGTATATTTCTGATTATGTAGGAATTGATTTTGTTTAAATAAGGTAAAATAATCTGGAAATAATTAATATATGGAAGATAAAAGTTCCGAAACATTTTACACATAAAACAAACACAAAAACATAAATACTAGACGACATTTATTTTTATTTCAAACTTACAACAAAAATATCCTTCCATACATCATTTTAAATGAATACATCGAGAAGGAATTCGTATAATGGAAACAAATGCATCCTCAAAAAGTAATAAGCAAAATCATCTCTCGAAATAATAATCCGATAAAGGAAATTGAACGAGTACCTATATTTAAATTCGCGCGTTATCAACGAAAAACTAAAATATTCCTTATCACATCCAACTTATTGAAGTGTTGAGGAAAGAAAAGGAAGGGAATAATTCTTTTCCCTTTTATTTATTTTTTCCCCAGAAGATATGATAGAGGGAATCTGCAACGAGCAGTATTGGAAGGGTAGTAATTTTTTTTAGTTTCTCATACGATTGCCAGAAGAAGAATGGGAAGTTTGTATTTCTTTTTTCTTGTCTTGTGATAAAAAAAGGAATACCCTGGGAGATATTTTATATCGATCAATTCGATATTGCCGACAGTGGAAGGGGGTGTCGTCATGGCAACGGACACAAACATCTAGAACGCATCTTTCTGGGTCCTTAATCCTGTGTTTTTTTCCAAGTGACGTTAATTGTCAATTTCCTCTGCGGTTTTAAGGACAGGTGGTTGAGAAAAAGCGATAAAAATGTGCTGCATAGAATAAAATCCACAGGTTCATGACCTCCCCCCATTGGTGCTAGAATTGGAGAAATGTAAATGTCTTGTTTATTTCAAAATCTTCTAACTTAAACCATATGTGTGGGCTATGTTTATAAGAATTAACAGAGATGTTTTCTTATAAACCTAGTATAGAAGGGGTTAAGGAGAAGATACGCCGTTTCCTCGATCAAATTGTCCAGTGATTTTGAATTAGAAATTGTGCTTCTAAATCCACGGCCCGTGAGAAACATTTTGAGCGGAAATGGCAAATTATCAGCCCCTTGAATCTTGACATCTATCTCCGAAAACCGTGAAAATTAATTTTTCTAACCTTATATCTTAAAACATTTTTCCTTTCCGTTTGAATACTATATCTCTAAAGATATTATGTTAATAGTGAGATTAGACATTGCAATGTAATATTGGAAAAACTGGAAAAATAATCTTCAATTCCCAGAATTTTCGGCTTTCCCAAAATTTTCGGTTATTTTATGAAGAAAAATATTTTATTTATAAGAGTAATTTAATCTAAATCTCTAAACAGCCTATATTCATCAAACAGCTAGAAAGTAATTACTTTTATATTCCAGTGTGGTTATTTGTCAAAGAGAAATTTCAGGGTTTCCTCCTTGTGACACGTGAATACGGCCCACTCTCTAACAAAAGGTCTTCCGAAAAGCAATAATGTATAGTGGTTATTAAAAAAGAGTTTATATTCACTCGGTCATTAATATCTATATTTCTATCTCTTTCATGGTCATTTGTTGAGATTTTCTTAGATGGGTATGTGGACATATTAATATGCATACAATACACGTAATTATGCTAATGATTTAGGTACTTCAAATGACACTGATGAATATTACCTAAACTTTCATTTAAAATAGAGTCATTCCTAAACTTTCATTTAAAATAAGGAGTCCTTCCTAAACTTTCATTTAAAATAAAGAGTCCTTCCTAAACTTTCATTTAAAATAAAGAATCCTTCCTAAACTTCCATTTAAAATAAAGAGTCCTTCCTAAACTTTCATTTAAAATAGAGAGTCCTTCTTAAACTTTCATTTAAAATAAAGAGTCCTTCCTAAACTTTCATTTAAAATAAAGAGTCCTTCCTAAACTTTCATTTAAAATAAAGAGTCTTTCCTAAACTTCCATTTAAAATAAAGAGTCCTTCCTAAACTTTCATTTAAAATAAAGAGTCCTTCCTAAACTTCCATTTAAAATAAGGAGTCCTTCCTAAACTTTCATTTAAAATAAGGAGTCCTTCCTAAACTTTCATTTAAAATAAAGAGTCCTTCCTAAACTTTCCTTTAAAATAAAGAGTCCTTCCTAAACTTTCATTTAAAATAAAGAGTCCTTCCTAAACTTTCATTTAAAATAAAGAGTCCTTATTAGTCTGGTCGGGAGAACCGACGTTGTCACATTTCCGGATGAAATGGATTAGATGCATGACCGATAGTCTTGATGAGAAGGATCTTGTAGATTAATTATACATAGTCTAATACAATTTCTTGGGTGAAAAGCTGTTATAATTAATCACTGAGCTTCTAATTGATTCTTCAAAATTCAGCCTTCCATTCAACAGTTCAGAGGCTCGAAACCAACTACGAACAACGATGTTACAAATAGTACTGGTTCCATTTATAAACGTAAAATCAAAATTAAATTTCGTACTCATTACGCAACCGTAGAAAGAAAGAAAGAAATGGAATGTGCAAATTATATAAATTATCAATTCTTTGTGAAATTCGAAAAAAAAACTGCTACAGATGTCGACCTTCGTCACTTGACAAAAGAAAGTGAAACAATATTGATTAGAAAAATGGAAATACATAAATTGAGATAAAGAGCAGCAGTTCTTTATACACAATTTATTCAAATATAGTTTATCAATTAAATATAATTTATTACAGATTATTAATGAGCTTAACTCTTAATGTAATTGAATGGAAAAAGATTTAGTTATTATTAATAACTATTACTTCTCATAACTCTTTAATATTATTATTAACTTAAACTTTAATCAATAGTTTTTTATTCCAGTTTAAATAGATATTAAATATAAAGTTAAAAATTGATGACGTTAAACGTTTTTCGTTTTTCATTAAATTTTTGCCACTGGATATTATATTATGAATAAACTATTTTCACAAGAAAACAAGCTTTTTTGAGAATTTAAAGTATATAAATTAATTTGCACTGCTTAAAATCATCGTTATTCTATAGTAACAGAAATATGCATCCATATGTAAAAAAAATCAAAAATCATGAAAAACATTTTTATCGAGTAATAATTTTCACTTGCAGAAAAAAATTATTTATTAGATATAAATACAAACGTTAATAGTGATAAAAGCAAAGTGATAAATTCTTGAAAAGGAAATAATTCGTAATATTAAATATTCTGTAAAAAAAATTCTCATTCCTATCGAAAGTTCTTGGAAGTTTTCTTTAAATAGCTCCAAACCTATATGTAAGCTAAATTAAATTTGGGTAAAACCCCTTTAATAGATACAATTTTGAGCCCTAGAACACCGGTAATGAAACATTTAGATTTCTGAATATGGTAATTAGGCGTTGTTAAATTTTCATTCGAGCGGGGAGAATTTAAACTCCGGTGATAAATTGTATTTTATAATGGGAATACATAGATCCTTCGATCCGACAATGAAGAATGCGCATTTTATCTTAATTTACGTTAAATGCATTTGTCTTAAAAACTAATGTGTTTGCGTGGCGATCTTCTCATAAAAATTTTAGCGAGAAAACACTACTCGATAAAAGTGTCAACATTTTGCGTTCAAATGTATTTATGTAATGAATTGTTGATTTCTCAAACTTTAAAAAGAATGCATTTTTGAGCTGTTTATATAATATTATTTCCCATGACACTTTCTATATTATCAGCAAAATAAAAATCGAAATAAAATGTAAAATTTACGTTTACGTTAAATTATTTTTTTATTAAAATAATTTCTAGATTTTAAAATTGTTAAGCATAACAAGTTGCAGTGTAGTTTAAAGGAATGTCAAGGGACGAGAAACAGCGCCCTCTTTTTCCAGATTAGCAGGTGGTTCAACATAGCAGGTTATTTCTTACTAAATCATATTTGCCGGTTGATGGCTAAGTGACTAGTGTTCTTGATTCCAAGGCTGTTGGTCCCGGGTTCGAATTCCGGTTCGGGCATGAATGTTCCTTTCCCTATTTTTGTTTCCTTGTCCTTTTTTCCTAGAGTTGCAGTGGCTCAGTAGCTTCACGCCGCTTCCCGTTAAAATCAGCAAAGTGAAGCCTCATTCGCCGCGGCCAGTGGTTGGGAGGGTGACCACGCCATACTCTCTTTTACTGGGTTGCTGGAGCTCCGTAGCATGGGGACGTGTCCGCGTTAATATGTGATGTCCAAAGTCCTTCTGCTGGTGGGGTGTGGATGGGGAGAGGAGGGTGCCAGGTGAGGTGTGACCTCGTCACCTGACCGTGATCCAAAATGACGAGGCACTTGATGATGGGTGATTATTCCAAACCATTTAACCTAAAGATACAGTCCAGGGCTAACCTGCACCGCTGTGTACGTATGTATGTCCTTTCTTCTGCGATGATGAATGAACGTGGCTCACCCTGTAAGCGGCTTTGTGGTGGTGTGACATGAGTAATGCTACTTGCCATCGCGACTGGGTTCACAGGTGCCCACTAGGTAACGATAAATGTGAGTAACAATTTCCATGGACGCTCCGTGGCTGAGTGGTCTAAACCATCACCGCTAATCGCTTGAGAGCGTAGGAGTGTGGGTTCGATTCCCTCCATGGCCCTGGGTGTTTTCTTCGATATTCTTCTGTGGTTGTACATCTGTCATTGTGCTATTTGTCCTATTATCGACGAAGACTTAGAAGCGGATCTCAAGAATCAAGCATACAAGTCTGAATATATGTAATGTAATAAATAAATAAATAAATAAACAATTTCTTACCTTGTTGCAAGGAAGGCCAAGTCACCCAGCCCCACCCTAGGTTGGTTGGTTGGTTGGTTTGTCGCTCAACGGTCATTTTTTGCACACGAGGGCTAATTAGACCGGGACCTACGGCTTAAAAAGGATTCCGAACATTCATGCCTAAGGTGGGATTCGAACCCACGAACTGTTGAACCGAAGACAAGAGCGCTAACCATTCGGCTGCCAGCTCGGCCCACCTTTAAGAACAAAAATAAAAAAGTGGTATTAGATCTTACAGAGTTTTTAACGTTCATGAAGCCTGTAAGCATGACGTTTCCTCATCTACGTCAAGTATGGAGCCCGCTAATTCCAAGTCATAAGAACGATTTCTTTCCTCCCCAATCCACTGAGGCCGTCCGATTTGGAAAGGCTCACCAGGTTGAGTTTTCGAATCCCAACTCGGGCAGGAATATTTTAAATGGCTCGGAATCCCCTGTAAACTGTACGTCCTGGTATAAATAGCCCTCCAGTGCAAAAATATGACCTTTGAGTGACAACAAGCCAAGCGACCCACTCAAATTCATAAAAGATCTTGTCAGATTTATAAGTTATAGTCACCGATGTGATAATGGCTGTTGGGTTGTTTTTTATTCTCATAATGCTAAGTTCGCATATGGAGTCGTTATTCCTTTTTGTCGGGATACTAATTCCTTTAAAGTAATTTTCAACTAAAAATCGTGGGTCTGGTGGAACCAGCGAGTGTGGAACTTGTATTTTTAAGGCTCTTTCTTTAATGTGATAATAATGTCCAGAACATAAAGAACTCATTACCAGAGAGATACCATATTACTGATGAATATAGTCTTAAATTCCAATACAAAACTGGGTGTGATATGTATAAAGATCATGCTAATCTCTATACTGATCATAGATCAATATATCATAACTTGACAGTACCATACCCTGTCCACACACCACTCTGAATTAACATTATATTTTCATTGGTTTTTATGTGTTTTTTTAATTGTAACTGTGTGTGACGTTGAGAAAAGAGTCCTGGCTCAGGTGTCAACTCCATCATATGAACCTAGTTCCGAACAAAAAGGTAAATATCTGTGTTTAGAAATTTCCATCGACAGAAAAAAACAATCGGAAGCGTGTCGCAGCCGTCTAAGCTAAAAAGATCCGGCTGTTAAACATCCTTGTTTTTGTTTTACCGAATCAAATTAATTTCCTTAGAACATCTTTTAAAACTGCATCGTGAACTCAGAAAATCGAAACAAATAGGTTATTCAATAGCTCTTTATTGTCATCTCTTTAAAAGCAGAAACCATAAAAGTGCAGGCTCTACTGGAAGCCATAGCAAAGACCTATTCTACCGACTAGGCTATAGCGATCGAACAATAGTAGTCTTCTCAACGAAAATATTCAAACTTCCCTCAAAGTAGAAAATGGCGGACATGAATCTATTCCCAGTTAGGATTGATTGCTTGAAAGAAAGAGAATGAAAAATGATTATATTTCGCTCTTAATGTTTAATCAACAACAGTGAATCGCATTTCTAATACACAAGTAAGCTCTCATCGTACATTTGTGAACCGATCATAAATTAAAACTGGAATCTACAAAATAATTCCAATTATGAATTTTGCAAATCAAGAGAAGGAAAATAAACATCGTGTTTGCATTGTATTGCGTAGTATTGTTAACTGACTACATGAAGGCTGTAGGATACAAAAAAATAGGACATTCTAATAAGAAACACTAAAATTATATCTATAATTAAATCTATTTATCTGTCTGTCTATCTATCTATCTATCTATCTATATGTATATATATATATATATATATATATATATATATATATATATATATATATATATATATATATATATATATATATATATAAAACACTAAAATAAACTCCATGGCACGACAGCCCATGAGGGCCAAGGCCTACAGTGCCCATAACTGTTTTCATGACCGAGGGCCCTGGGGTGTGAAGCATATGTCCCAGTTAGGATGGTCAGCCTAACGTAAGACACCCAGTGTTTAGTTCCCAAGCATGCTTGGTACTCAGTTAATCGACCCACTGAAGGGATGAAAGACTGAGTCAACCGTTCCCAGCCCGAAGATCGAAACCTCGGACCTGTGTCATGGGAGCGTGAAACGCTGTCACTAAGCCACCGGGCTTATTTATCTATCTATCTATCTATCTATCTATCTATATATATATATATATATATATATATATATATATATATATATATATATATATATATATATATATATATATATATATATATATATATATATATATATATATATATATATATATATATATATATATATATATATATAACCAACTGAAGTCATCAAACACGCAATTTAATATTTTGTAATTTTGAACAATGATCAAGTGAAGGACGGGTTTGACTCTTGAGTTTGGTCCCTATTATGAAAAATACCACCTCAAGAGAAGCAATCGTTCCTAACAGATGTTTTATCTCCATAATACCTTACATCTCATTGATATTCCTTGTAATCAAGTATTGAACCAGTTAGTATTTGGATACGAGAACGACGAAGTCTCTTTCCCCTCCTAATCTAATGCGCCCTTAATGCTCTTAGTTACAAATTACAAACATAGGTGTCTGCTTTGTTGCGTCCCTTTCCGAATGCCTGCTACTACCAACTGAAAACGCTGAACGAAAGTACCTGCTTCGTGATTTTAGACAAAAATCAAGTGACGTGATTGACACCTGAGCTTATACCCTGTTCTCCGAATTTCACATTACATCACTGGAGAAATACAAGGCCTTACAAGGACTAAACTTGAATCGTGACGTGGATGTGAAGAGGAGTGTGTGCCTGCTCAGATGACAGGGTCACATTTGAGCTGGCACCCTCTTCTCTACACCCCCGTCACACCAGCGGAAGGACTCTGGAAGTCACAGATGAAGTGGAGCGCGTCCCCAACCCAATGAGGGCGAAAGTGATCAAATCTATGCCCACGGCAAATCATACTTTCATTTTCATTTTAACGAGAAATGGCGTAAAGCTACTCAGCCTTCGTTATTACAGCCACATCAAATTATTTTTAAAATTATGACAAGACCTTAAGATTATTATAAATCACGAGCATCGAATTTACTGTGGCTTTGGTGTTGTTGAACCAGAATGCTTCTCTGTACCTGACCTTGAGTTAGACTATCCCAGATAGATAAGAGCAGCCGGGTGGAGTCTTTGTGATTCTGAAGCAGGGAATAAAACCACCAATGCTTGGCCTGTCACCCTCAGAGGTATCATTTCACTTGGAAGACATTGTAACCACGATAAATGTAACATGCCACAGATGCCTTTAGTCAGCACGACGGGTCTTCCGTTAAGCTGGGATTCGAACTCATCCGATATTGACACGACGCCCTGATCAACCAGGCGATCACGGCTTTAACTGTAGCTTTGTTGTAGATAGAGTAGAAAATATTTCCGATTGGCAACCGATTCGATTTTTTATAAATTTTTTACTTTATAATACTTTTTATATTACTTTAATATATACGTTTTACTATTTACTTTTTATATAAAATAGACAAAATAATTTCTCAGTGTAATAGAAAATATTATTCGAGAAATAAATGGCACTTTATGATAATTTGAAAACCCTGTAAAAGATAATAAAAAATCGAATATAATACGAAAAGTACAAAAAATGTTTTTCATATTATTTGTGATTTTCTTTTGCATGTGTAAAATCTGGTTGTTATTCGGTACTGGATATGAAATGATATCGTATTATCCACATTCAAAGCAAATTATATATTGGCAGTCATCCAAATTAACATCGTTAGTAACTAGATCCATTTTGTCGATATATAGGATAAATCTTTACATGAAAAAAAGATTAATAGACAGAGACACATGGTTCATTGTAGATTCCGAATCACAACAGACATCCAAACCTGAGTAAATGTCGAACTTATGAGCAAATGGATGGTATTACAGAGAAATTTTTCATCGACCAGTTTAGCATTAATAATTTGTTTTACAGTCCCGCGTCCAATATTATATATATTATTATTATTATACAAGAATTATATATATTACACTCTTCAATATATTTTCCTGCGAATGTTGAAATTCACGTAATTTTTGGTAAATAATTCACTAATGTTTGGTAATGATGTTACAACTTTAACATCTCTCTCTCCACTCTTCAGCCTTCAGTTCAGCTGTTCATGGGTTCGAGACTCACCTCAGACTTTGATACTCGTTATGATTCAAAATCCCTTTTTAATTGTTGGTCACTCAGCCCTCGTATTTAAAGTTTGACCGTTAAGTGTGAGTGTATGTGTGCGTGATAAGCAAATTCTCTCTCCCTCAATTACACAATATGATAATTTAAAAACATTGAATTAAAATACATGAAAATAAAATAAGCTAACGTCTATTAACATGCATAAAACATGAAAACAATAAAATACAGGAACCCTTAGAGTTCTGATTTGACCATCTGTGGTCAGAAATCATAAGGAAGTCAATTCAGTCATAAAGAAGTTGTTCTACCATATGCTTGACTTTGGTATTGTGTCGGGTAACCGCACTATGATACTATAATGTTTGAAACGTATGAGTTGACATCATACTAATAAATATAAGCGAAAATTTTCTGTAATTCAGCTTTAAACAAGTTGTTTTTTTCCGGCTGTCTGCTTGCCGATACAAGTTTCTCAGAACAATTGATCTCTTAATTGGGTACTGCATTAACTGACGAATTCACCACCGGAAACTTCAACTTCAAAATGGTTAAAATAATTAAATCCAATTATTAATGAACCCAATAATAAATTTAATTTCTACTCAAAAATAAATAGAAAGATGAAAAAAAACATTTTTTTAATAAAAAGTAATGGCATTCTGTGTAAATGTTATTTTATTGATATAAAATAGTGTTAAAAATTGCGATAAGATAAATATTAGAATTTTCCAACAATGATTTGTCTAAAAATGATTCCAAACAACATTGCTGGAAAAAAAATTATTCTAAAACTGTCATAAAAAAGGAAGAAAAGAATTCTGAAGTCGATTGTCACGTGTTAAAAGAAAATTCCAAAAAAAAGAAGGAAAAAGAAAAGAATTTAAAGACGACAAACTTTGAAAAGACTCCCCATCTTTGTTAACTCTTTTTCTTTCTTTCTGTACAGAAGATGTTTTTCAATATACAATGTTCTTAAAATTCTCTTTTATTTTTAGATTACCGTAAATGTAAGCTTTCCATGAAAAAGATAATTTTTAAATTTTTTAAGTAATCAGTCATTGTTACTGTTGTTATTTTCAAAGTAATTGGATAATATGTGTTGTCACCTTTTTTAACAGTACCACAGAAGGTTCACCAAAATGGTCTTGAAGTTTAGTAAGTAATATTTTTTAATCTTCCGAAAATAATTTTATACCACCTTATGTATTTATAGTACCCAATGCGGATAACCTAACTGACTAAAAAAATTCAAACTCATGGAATTTAAATCTTTATTATTAAGAAATGCAGGGGTTGTACTGTTAGAAGTGGAAGGTCTGAGGTTGAATTCCAACCTCTGTCGAACAGCGAGAGCTAGATGTTGTGTTTCTACTTTCAATGTGAGTGCTTGGGAATCTTCCGAAGAGGAAATAAGAATTACTGTCCATGAAAGCCTACCCGGAAGTCTATACATTTTAAATTGTAAAATTTTAAAAATAACTTTTGATTTTTTATAAATCCGTTACTCATTATTAAAATAATATGAATTTGAATTAATTATTTGAAATTAGAAGGACTTGAAATTCTATAATTTTTAGCAATTTTGTTTTTTATTCTTTGAATTGTTGCACCTTTCATGTAAAAAGCAATAAAGTGATTGATCACATGACGTTAGTAAACATTTAAGTAATGTGTGTCATTAAAAATGAAAAGCAAGAGATGGCTGATGTGTTTAAGGAACTCTCCTCTCAGATTTCGAAAGTAGGGACTTTGATACATGACCGCCAACTCAGGTGTTGACCTCGTCAGTAAACGAGGTTCAAACTGATTGCTTTTTACAGATTTGATCAGAAGATACACGTACCCTCAAATGTACGCAGCGAATAATTTTTTTAATTTCCTAATTTTAAATTCTGTAGAACATGTGTGGGATCATTTGGGAGAGAGAGAATACATAAAAAGCAACATCGTATCCTGTGGAATGCGTACAGTTGAAATAGATACGTTATGAAAGGCAACTTTTATCGCAAAATCTTCAGGATAATTTGGTATTGAGTATCAATAGAATTTCTCACGCAAACAGAAGAGATTATATTTTTTACTAAAGAACATTGGTTGGTTGTTATTCCTCTTGGCTACACAAAGTTTTCTATTAACGTCATTCTATCAATAAAATCTTTTCTGCTTTGATCCATGATGTATACAAACATTACAGTTTTTGGTTACTAACCGTGGTGGCCTGGATGCGAAAATAGTTATTCATGCAATCTGAGGGAAGTGAGTTCCATACTAACATAGCCGATGATCCGTTGTATTCACGAATAGTAGGTAGTGTGCGAAAAAACAAATCGTGTTTGCAATGTCCTCCAAGTGAAATGATACCTCTAGAGCATAAGTTCTCAAAGTGGTCCAGGTGGACCCCCAGGGGTCCATAGGAGACCACACGGGGGTCCACGTAGACGTGAAAAGAAAACAGGAGTTCACAAGTTGTAAGTGATTGTCCACGAAAAATTATCTGGGAACACAAATTTTGGCTTGGATTTACCTATCAATCTCTAGTATCATTCTAGGTAGGTACTCAAAAATATCCGAGACTCAGTTCAAACACAGAATTGAATAGAATCATAGATAATAGTACAGTACTGGCCATTAAAATTGCTACACCAGGAAAGCGGCACACCACACACGTGAAATTTGCATGACAGGTAGAACTTGCTGTAATATGCAAATGATTAGATTTTCAGCGCATTCATACAAAGCAGGCGACAGTAGCGACACCTACAATGTGTATAAAACCAGAAATTTGACAGCAGTTTTCTCATACTCAATTTCCGTTTCAACGTTGTTTTCGGCAAAGAAAGATGCCTCGTGTAAGAAGAAGAAATGCCTATCAGCACGTGTCTGACTTTGATCGAGGAAGGATTATAGCCTACCGGGATTGCGGTTTATCGTACCGCAATATTGCGGCTCGCGTCGGTCGAGACCCCATGACTGTTAGCAGAATATGGAATCGATGGGTTCAGGACAATCATACGGAACGTCATGCAGGATCTCAGCGACCCCCATCACTAACAGCAGAGAAGACAGACATCTTATCCGCATGGTCAAAGGGATCGTACAGCCACGTCACGAACCCTGAGTCGAGAAATGGAGTCATTTGCAAGGCAGCAAGTTTCTGCTCGAACAGTTCGACGACGTTTGCAGCAGCATGGATTGTCCTGCACGGCGACCGATGCTTCGGCTACCATTGACGCTGCGTCACAGACAGGAGCGACTTCAATAGTGTGATCAGCGACGAACCTGGACGCGATCATCGCATCACGTCACCTTTACAGATGAATCTCGGTTCTGTATACAGGACGTTGATGGCCGCATCCGTGTTTGGAGGCATCGTGGAGAACGCACATTGCCAGCTTGCATTGGACATCGCCATACTGGCCAATCTGCTGGAGTGATGGTATGGGGTGCCATTGGATACACGTCTCGATCACCTCTTGTTCGCATTACCGTTACTTTGAACAGCAACCGATACATTTCTGATGTGTTAAGGCCCGTGGCTCTGCCCTATCTTCGAGGCCTCCTTAATGCTTTGTTTCAACAGGATAATGCACGACCGCATGTTGCCCTTACTGTTCTGAACTTCCTTGATACAGAACAGGTTCGACTGTTACCCTGGCCAGCACGTTCTCCTGATCTGTCACCAATTGAGAACGTGTGGTCAATGGTTGCCGAGCGATTGGCACGCCATCACTCACCATCCACTACTGTCGATGAACTGTGGCCTAGTGTTGAAACTGCATGGACTGAGATCCCCGTACATGCCATACAATCTCTGTTTGACTCCATGCCTAGGTGGATAAATGCTGTTATTGCAGCCAAAGGTGGCTGCTCTGGGTACTGATTTCTCAAGATCTATACATCCTAATTTCCTGTAAATCTTATCCATTGTTCTTTCCACAATAATGTATGTGTCCAATAAATATAGTTCTGTTATTTGCATTTCTTCTTGGTGTAGCAATTTTAATGGCCAGTAGTGTACAAGTGTACTTGGTAAATTGAAATTAATGAAGCAAATTATTAGTCGGCACGAATTCTCCCAGTTTCCGCACTTGTCACAGATAGAATGTCTTGATGAGGATATTCAGACTTGCGCTCAGAACATTTAAATACCCTGCATGATGACTTCAAAAATAGATTTAAAGATCTTCTAACGTTGGAAATACCACCATGGATCATAACCACATTTGATGAAACGGAAGAGGCGAATTTTGTATTACAAGAGGGGCTACTTGAGCTCAGCATTAAATGAGGAACTGAAGGTGAAATTTAAAAAAGGATACAAAATATTTTGGCAGCAATCAGAAATCCCCGAAAAATATCCTTGGCTGTGGGAAATTGTGACAAAATTTTTGATAGCGTTTCCCTCGTCATATCTTGTCGAAAGAAGCTTTAGTGCCACTACTCACCTGTTAACAAAAAAAGGAACAGAACGGGGGGAGATTTGAGATTATTTCTTACAAAACTGAAGCTAAATATTGATAATTTGCTGTCAATTCATCAAGTACATTTGTCTTATTAAAAGTATGACTATTTTTTATTGTTAGTTTACATTTCAGAGTTCATTGTTGATATTTTATCAATTGTTGATTCTTTGTAATAGTAAATGCTTATAATTTTTTTATAATCACACGAATATTATTTTAATAAATAGGACACAAGAAAATGTCTAGCTTTTTTTTCTTCTTAATACCCCCAATTTAGGGCGATATTTTTTAGAAGTTTTGGGAATACAGTAGAAATGTAAGAGCAGGGGGTCTACCGAAAATAATAAAACTTTGAAAGTGGTCCACGAGAAAAAAAAGTTTGGGAACCCATGCTCTAGAGAATACTAGTCTGAGGGTCTTTTACTTGTTTCCTGTACACGTACTAGGACCTATTAACCTTCGTAGCTTTAAAGCACTTCTACTGGGTGATCCAATATATAAATATGTCATCAGTCTCCATATTTTTGATTCAACAGGTTAAACATTCCAGGTGGCCTGATACTGAGAAGAAAAATTCTTTTGGATAAATTTATTATTTCATTGATTTTTAAGAGCTATATTGTGATTCTGTAATCTGTGAATTTCATACCTCCTAATTAATGTTTCCAGAATTACGGAACGATTTTAAGTTTTGCACTGTAATGAGCGAGGTTATATATATATATATATATATATATATATATATATATATATATATATATATATATATATATATATATGTATGTATGTATGTATATATATATATATATATATATATATATATATATATATATATATATATATATATATATATATATATATATATATATATATATATATATATATATATATATATATATATTCAATAATTTTATTGTTACTTAAATTACTATTAAAATGTTAGCAATATTTTTTTGATAATCAATTAACTATATATCGATATTACATTCAAAATAAAAAATTATATATATATATATATATATATATATATATATATATATATATATATATATATATATAATTTAGATTATGTTTTTATGCCGTTCTCTACACTCCCTTTTGCACATGAGCTTTTTTATGCATCTATAAGAAAAGAGAGAGTTAAATACGCGAACTAAAGGAGGGTTCAGTAACCATTTAAGTGCCAGTTCCGTCATTGAATTAAAAACAGCGAATGAAAAAGATATAATTAAATATTTTCTGGGCAAAACTTATTTATTTATCCTTTTATTGCTGTTTTCGTACTCAACAGATAATTCCATCTAGATATACATTTAAAAAAAGCTTAACATCCACAACCAAAGTCGGAATTGAGTCATGAAAGTTTTGAACCGAAAAATAAATTTACAGTTCAGATATCGTTTTATAATCACGTTTTTCACACACAAGGGCTAATTTTACCACTACAATCTTCCAAGTGATATGTTGGAATCAAACTCACAAATGTTGAAACGAAAGCCAGAATGGTAACCTCTAGACCAACAAACATGATTAAAATATAAAAAGTTGTTGAAGAAATTTCTAAAATGTTTTATTTTATATTTTCGTTTTAATAAGTATAATTTTTTATGAAAGGGTTAATTATTTCCCAGAAAACAATTAACTGTCTTACAGTAAAAAGCGATGAAGATTTTGCATTTGGAAATCAGCCGAAATGACACATATTGATCTGTATTAAGATTAAACAACAAGTAATATTTAAACTTTATTGAGAAGAGCGAAATCAATATATAGATACATTTTTCATCCTTATTTCATATAAATAAAGCAAGTATAGTTTACCATACATATATTTAACTACAGGGTGATTATAAAAAAACTTTGCCAACATCTGCACTTTTAGCGTCCATTCTATTTAACCGATCAAGATGATATTTCAAATATAGTTCTTTTGAGATATGCGCTCGAGATTCTGTGAATGGCAACACAGTGGCCCTCGCGGTTACAGTTATAGTGACAGAAACAAGAAATTTTCGAATGGCAACGTCTACTTTTTACCATCGCAAAATGTTCAGCACATGCGAAAACCCTAAATAGCGTTGAAACGGTACCGATATGTCTAAAAACGGACGTGTTCTGCAAACACAAAAAAGAGTTCTGAAAACCGGCCAATAAAACACGATCTGGGCGCACGCAATAAATTTACATGTGACAGAGTCAAGAAACCAATCACAGAACGCCGGTCGCCAGATATTCAGCGTAGGAAACCTATAAAATACCAAGCGGGTATGCGAAGTCGTCATTCGGGAACTCGCACATGCCGACGATATGAGTCTTCCTAGGAAAGTTCGCGGTGAATTGATCAAACTCTATTACCAAAATGGGATGAACTCTGCGGAAGCCTTGCGTGTGTATCGCCGCAATCATCGACAAAGACGCGGCCCATGTACTCTGCAAGCTCTGCGTGATTTAGTGCGGAAATTCGAAGATACAGGCTGCACCTGTGACAAACAGCGCTTCGGACGGCCAACTGTTTCTGAGGACGTTGTCATGGAAGTGCACCCTACAGTGACTGCAGGACACACAGAAACCGCAAGAGGCATAGCGCGCGTGTTGGATATTCCGAACTCAACGGTCCGCAAGCTCTTGCGCTCGGTACTTCACATGTTTCCCTATCGGTTCCAGCGCATCCAGATGTTGGAGCCGGGTGACCCACAACAACGTCTGGACTTCGCAAATGCATTTTTGTTACGATATGATGCGGATAAAGACTGGCCACTTCGCATACTATGGACGGACGAGGCGCATTTCACCTTAAATGGCAGCATTAACACAAAGAATTGTGTGCACTGGGGAGAGACGAATCCTCATGCTGTGGCACCAGTACCATTATTTGACGCCAAAGTGACTGCGTGGTGCGGCATTACAGCTACATTTGTTCTGGGCCCGTTCTTCTTTGAGGAAACGACCCCGACTAGCCCTGCAACATGTTCTGTAACGGGCAGCCATGCTGAAAAATTATGTCTTACCGGAGTTGCGTCGGCTGAATGCACTCAATGACATTGTTTGGATGCAAGATGGCGCACCTCCACATATAGCGAGGTCAGTTAAAAGGCTCCTGGATCAGCATTTTGGTGATCGCATCATCTCACGCTATTATCCTTTTCCGTGGCCTGCGCGATCCCCAGATCTGACGCCTATGGATTTCTGGTTTTGGGGCTATCTCAAATCCAGAGTTTATCTGTGCAATCCTCAAACATTGTCGGACTTAAAGGATTCTATACGGCGTGAGATTGGAAACATCCCTCGTGCCATGTTGCGTGCAGCGACATTGTCCACCGTCTCCCGCATGCAATGCGTAATTGCCTGTGATGGCACTCATGTGGAAAATGTTTGGAATTAATAAAGATTTTTTCTCTATGTGTTCTCATCATTGAGCAGTGTCTTGTCTCTGTCGTATGCATTATTCCTCCGTGCGCCTTGAAGAACTGTTTGTATGTGTACAACACGTCGGTTTTCACACATATCGGTACCGTTTCAACGCTATTTAGGGTTTTCGCATGTGCTGAACATTTTGCGATGGTAAAAAATAGGCGTTGCCATTCGAAAATTTCGAGTTTCTGTCACTATAACTGTAACCGCGAGGGCCACTGTGTTGCCATTCACAGAATCTCGAGCGCATATCTCAAAAGAACTATATTTGAAGTATCATCTTGATCGGTTAAATAGAATGGACGCTAGAAGTGCAGATGTTGGCAAAGTTTTTTTATAATCACCCTGTATTAATCCCTTTCAATATGCAATTAGTTTTCTTTATAATTAAATATCGAGTCGTGTCTCTAGTATAAAAATAACAAGAAAAAAATACAATTTTGAAAATTTCGATATTTTTATGCTACGATTTTAAAAATATCGGTATTTATATTGATATTTATATCTATAAGCAAAAATATGTTATTTATTTAGTTTTGCTCATGCTATGATATTTATTTCTGTTTTTTCATACCATTAAAAGAGGACACATAAATCAGCTAAACTCGAATCAAATAAAATATGGAATTCTTGAAAACTCCTTTAAGTAATGAAGTTGGAGTTTTTTTCTTTCGCATTACAATGTTTTCCCAACCAGCGACGTTCTGGAATAATTTTCGAAAATCAAAATATAAAAATATCGTTATTTATATAAAAAAAATACTTCGGAAATGTAGACAGAAGAGAAAATCCAATTCTATACATATTTTTCTCTATTTCCTGTGGTTATGCACAGAGGGCAATTTAAAAAGGAGCGAAAAGAACCCATCACTTCATTCTTGAAGCGAGCAATGTTCCGGAATAATGTGTATCGCAGCGTAAATAACTTTACAGTGCACTCAAGGTAGAGTTCATTACACTGTTTGAATGAAAGGTAAACAATGTAAATAAAATTCGGAAATGAAGCAAATGTTTCTGTTAAAGACACACCTATGTTCTGATGTGACATTCATTTCATTTTATCTCGCAATTCTCTGATCAAGCACCCCTGTGCAAAACAGAATAAGAAATTTCTATTACATTTTCTTATGTATGTACCAGAGTTGAAAAATTATTTTTTTATTTGAAGATTTTAAATAAATCCCAAATTTTGTACTTGTGTAAAAGTAATTTGTACTAGTGAAAAAGTCCTTCAACAGGTGTCCCAGATTCATGAACATAGTCAAGACACATTACATTCTCAGACACTAGTCAAGAGAGTTTATAGGGCTGGAGTCTATCCCTAGATGGACCTCTTAAAAGGATGAAGCTTCGTCTTATTGGTCGTGTTGAGTTTACTTTTCTGTTCTGCGATATTTTCAAAAATGGGAATCAACCCATTTTATCTTAAAGACTTCAGAAGAGATGATACCTAAACAGTTAGTGCCAAGGGATTACATTCGAAGGTTTGTAAGTGCGATTCCGACCTTGGATAGAAATACTTGAGTCATTCGAAATATAATATAAGCTGTAGATTTCGACTGAGTTAGGAAGGGAGATGCAAGCCAATCATTCTCAAATATTAGGCAGTTTTTGCGCTTATAACCATTCTTTAGAGGAACAAAAACAAGGAGAGATAGATCTGATTTAATTCTAAGGAATGACCTACGCCATGGTAGTTATAATCATTCAGCACTGGTTTATACCGAAATTCTGTAATTTTATATAAGTTATGTTATTGGCACACAGATAAAGGATGTCTATTTTTGCTGATCTATGCCAATAAGCCCAACGAATCATCCCAAAATGGGTCCATGTTACACTGATAAGGTCTACAGCTAAGTTGGATCCCGCTTCTCCATATTATCAGCAAAGCATTTAACAAGCAAACAATCATGGTAATGGTTTTTGTAGTGTACCTGGTAACAAATCCTTTACCTTCTAAACTGAAAAACGGTACCTTCTCTGGTCAGTTAGGTCTTATTCAATACAATATATGGCCCAGCTTATTGTTTAAGCAATTTCATAGGCCTCAAGAATACACACAGTAAGAATCTTTAGAATACATCTCCTAGATGACAGGCGAAATATTAGCGTTCTGGCCTTCGGTTCAGCAGTTCACGTGTTCGAATCCCACTTTGGCAAGGATATTTTTAGTGGTTCAAAATACACTTTAAACTGTAAATCCAGGTTTCATTAGACTACGTGTGCAAAAAATTAACAAATAACCAACCTTGTCATGTATCAACCCTTTTTAAACATAAATGTAAAAATAATGAATAAAATTTATTAGAACTATAGTAATCACATTAAAAAGTCTTTTTTTAATTAATGTGTTTAAAAGTATTGGAAATGCAATAATTATCTATATAAAATATTCATTTTTTTTGCATTTTTCTTATATTAGGAAATAATGAAAAAATAATTAAATACATTGGTCAGAGGATTCAAATATCATTTGGATAAAAGATTTTCAATCGATTTTGTCCATCAGGCTTCAACTGTCTTATCCTGCATTAGCCAAGCATTTTCTTTTACACCAAGAAATTTTCTTTACATGTATTAAAATCACGTAGTAATCTTATATTTCTGTATTCCTCGGGACGAAATTCCAGTGTCAAAAACCATTTTCCTCGCACTCTGTCCCCGTTCTTTGGAGGAAGGCCAATAGGTTTACGACCGCCCAGATACATTTTTTATTCGAGCCGGATGCATTGAATCTTTTAAATCGAGCCATAAATCATACTTTTATTTTCTAATATTTTAAGATCTCGCCAGGGAGAAATAATTTCGGATTATTTCGGATCCCTTTTGGAGAATAGCGGAGAAAAATATTTTTCTTTCGGTTGATTTCTTTTATTAATTGCTAGAAACTGGAAAACTGAATTAATTTATTACCAAATGAAAGTTAGGATGCTATTAAATTTATTATTAAATGCAGGTTAAAATCACCAAAAGAAATTTAAATTATTTTTGCGAAGTTATTAAAATATTAATGATAAAAAATTAATTATTTTTCAATTCGATACTTTCTTTGTAGATTTAAGAAAAAGAAATTATATATATATATATATATATATATATATATATATTTATATATATATAATATATATATATATATATATATATATAAATATATCTATACATATATAAATATATATATATATATATATATATATATATATATATATATATATATACACTGCCCGACATTGAAAATGCAAAACCGAGAAGGAGTGGCTATAAAATTATGCAAATTAGCAGAAAATTATACAATATCATGGTTTGGAGGGTCATTGCGTATGATTCCAGGTCACCTCTTGTTCGTATTCTCGGCACCATGACAGCCCAACGTTACTTGGATGATGTGCAGCGGCCGATGACACTTCTTTACCCTTAAAGGGTTGCCCAATGCCCTTTATCAGCAGGGTAACGCTCGACCGCACAGGGCTCTTATCAGCCAACATGCCCTGGAAGGTGTACAGCTGCTTCTCCGGTCACCGTGATCGCCGCATCTCTCACCAATCGAACACGTTTGGGATGTGATTGGACGCGATTTGCATACTCTGCCACTGCCTTCTTCAAAAGACGCGTTTCGGCAACTGGTTGTCTGGGAATGGAGAGCCATTCCTCCGGACGCCATCCGTACTCTCATTGACTCTGTGCCTAGACGTATTGCTTTGTGTGTCACCGCCCCCGGTGGTCTTACAACTAACTGATCCGATCTTGTTTTCGCTGTGTACTGTGCATATCATTTCGAAATACAGATCACTTATTGTCCATTGCTGTCTCTTTATGTTTGCTGAGTTTCGTCACTTTCTAGCAACTCCTTCTTGGTGTTGCATTTTCAATGTCAGGTAGAGTATATATATATATATATATATATATATATATATATATATATATATATATATATATATATATATATATATATATATATATATATATATATATATATATATATATATATATATATATATATATATATATATATATATATATATATATATATATATATATATATATATATATATATATATATATATACATATATATATGTACACTGTAGTATCGCTGGAAATGACGCAGCTGACAAATTGGCAAAGACTGGCTCAGATCTACAACAGCTTTCTCCAGCCTTGGAGTACCATACTGTTAAAAGGCTTATTAAGTCAAATATAGCCTCTTATTGTAGAAATGTTTACAAGATGTGCACAAAAGGGAAAGCATGGGTTCCTTACTAACAAAGCCTATTCCGTGCAACCTCCACAGAGCTGTGGGAGTGGCTAATTTTCGCCTTAAAACTGGGCATGATTATCTGCAAAAACACCTTCACCGTTTGGGTTTGAAGGACTCTCCGATCTGCCCTTTTTGTGGACTAGAGGACATGACTGGTGACCACCTTTACACTTGCCCTGGACTTTCGGACGTCGCAGTTAGAAATTCTGCGGAAGATGACTTTTCATTCACCTCAAGATTGTATTGGGCTGCCCGACAGAGACTGATGGTTGAAAATCCAAGGTCGGGCGTAGGATAAAAAAATGTATGTATGTATGTACTGTTTGATACATCGTGACTGTGATTACCTGGTAAACAAAGAGCTACTTTTGTGGTGCAAGGTAGAGGGTCAATGCCTTTCCTTAAAAACCCATCGTTTTTAAAGATCTTATAGCGATTTAATATTCCTAATCTCGTATGTTTTCAGTTCGTGTGTCATAAAAGTTGTAAAGTATGATGCCAGCTCAGATATAGACTCAGTTACTAAAACGGAATTCAAATTTACCATCGTTTATGGATGTTAACTACTTTTAGGAAAATTAGGCATCTAAAATGGAAAACAATAATATTATATCAATTCTGTTATGACATAATATGATTAAAAGCAATTCTCGTCTTACAAGCCACAAACTTTTAATTATTATTCTGATTTATTATCGGGTGGTTTAAGGACTTCTCTATTCTTAATTTTTTTGACTCAGTATCCGAATTCAATACAGTATCTTCTTAATACTCTCAACGTCTTAAATACTCTCATCGACGTCTTAAATACTCTCATCGACGTCTTAAATACTTTCTACATATATATAATGATTTTAATATCAAATATTTGATTCAGTTTACATAAAATCTATCCTAAGTGTGGCAAAAAAAATAAAACAACCCAAACTTTTTTCCACTAGTGTTCGTACACTGAAATGAATAGCGATTGCAGGAGTTTATTAAGTATTAAAATGTAACTAAAGAATAAATATGTACGCGCTATGTGCAATATATAAAGCACGTAAAACCGTTTTGCATGAATAATTCAAGCTAAAGCTGAAGGGATGGAAAAATGACGATATGTCACGAAATAATGAAATCTTTCTAATGCGCGGGAAGGTTGTTTTCATGCTCCCAGCGAGATCCGAAGGGATGATCGGCAGGCAGCTAAGATTCAGGCTCTCTGAAAGATTCTGACACGGAGGCTGCGTTCCTGATCGTAGACATTAAACTCCTGTTTTAAATATATTTTTATACACCTTTTAATATATCTTCAACAACAAAGTAATAATTTTTGTGAGAACTAACGAATTTCCTATATTAGGTTTTAATTCATATTTTACAATATGTTGGCGAATGTAATAAAATAATAAACAAAGTGATCACATAATATTTCATACAAAAAATGGAAAAGTGTTTAAGTATTCTTAATTAATAATAACCACAGTTACTTTCGTAATATTAGTACCAATTAGGAAAGTAACTGTGGTTATTATTAATTAAGAAACTGAAAGTATTATATTATAAAAAATAATACTATTCACATAATTAGAAAAGCTTGTAAATTCTAATTCATCATTTAATTAATGGGTTTAAATTAAATTTGTCAGTATTTATTGTTTAGAGGTATTCTATACACAGTCTATCATTTTTCTTATTTAATAATATACATTATGATTACAAAAATTTAACAAATCAATAAAATGGATGACTTACTTTTACATAATTATTCTATCTTTTGTTTCATTTTCATAATTTTATAGTAAAAATATATTTCTGACTCACCTCTTGTTAACAAGTTTGTCCCCACAAACTTGTTAATGTACGATAAACGCAAAATATGCGCAACATGAAAAGAAGTCCAGTGTTTAATTCAAAACTAATTATTACCTTTTATTAAACACATTCATAAAACAAATTCATTTAGTTTTTTATTTCAAATATTTAAATATTCGAATAAATTGTACTAGTGTCTTCATGTAATAAAGGAGGAATTTTCCTAACTTGTAAATAATATTGAAATTCATATACAGTTATTCATTTAAAATTTTTCAAAATTAATATTGATAAAATTAATGTCATTGTGTATTATTTATTATAATAAGATTTCAATTTTATTTCTTATTAACAACTTATTAAAAATTAAAAGTATTACTTCAAATTTACGAATTGTCATGAATTAAAGCAAATTTCAAGTACACAATTTCACTTTTGTTATATTATTTTGAAAAAACTTTTGACAATTTGATGGTTGCAATAAAAACAATCAATTCTTTCTTTAGATTGTATTACTAGAAAAAGTTAACACCTGTGACCTTCTCTCTCTCTCTCCCTCTACGTGTCCCAATTAAAATGATGAAATAAAAAAATCCCCACTCATTTTAAATCAGAGTCAAATGAAGTAGTAGACATCCATAGCAGTGAAAACGAGCCCAAGATTGTATCTTAAGGTGAAAGTGTTTGGAATATTCACCGGACACCAAGCGGTTCACAATCTTGAAGCATGGTTGGGTGATGATGTCACACCTGATGCGGCACTTTCCTTTCCACATCTAGAAGAAGGAATCTGTGGGTTTCACAAATTAACGTAGACACGTTTCTAATCCACGGAGCTCCAGCAACCCAATGAGGGAGGATGTGGTCACCCTAACAATCAGTATGCAATCAGTATGCATGGCAAGCGAGGCTTCACTTTGTTAATCTGACGGTAAATGGCATGAAACTACCGAACCACTGGAGCTCCATCTGGTGGACAGCTGAGTAGTTTCTTCTCCCAACATCCATGATACCATTGCAGAATGACACTGAAATGTTACCGCATTGAAGCGAAGAACTAAAGCGTTTGGCTGCTTTTTCCCTCGCATCAATTCATTTATTTAATTAGGCTTTGAACAAATTAATGTGTATTGAATACACATTATTTTTATCATGAACAAGTGACTCAACGTGGCGTGATTATAGACACCGCTCGTCAGAGCAAAAGGCCCGAGTTCGATGTTAGCAGCTGTTGGACAATGGGAGATGGATATTGCGCTTTTGCCTTAAACGTGCATGTGTATCTGAGTGGGTGCTTGGGAGTTGTCCGGGTTTCCTCCTTTGCGACACGTGATTATGTTATACTTTCTATGAAAAGCTCTCTCGGGAAGCTATGAATGGGGTATATTGTTATGACCTACGACCGTTAGGCTGTCGACTATTTAAATCATGAATAAGTATTTACATCCTTCATTAAACACAAAACATGGTCACTAAATTGATACAAAACTACTGTTAAAGCTAAAAACACTAACTAAGGGAGGCCGCGGTAAGGCATCGTGCTCTTGGCTTACAGGTTAAGGCTCCAGAGCCTAAGACAAATCGAAAACCACCGCATACACTAATGGTGTTAAGCATTAGTGAATCCGTTGGTTCACCAAGACGTTGTCACCAAGAGGATGTGGTGACAATGAAAGCCAATCATTGTCACCACGTCCTTTTGCGTAAACGCTGCCAGTGTTGTTGTAGACCGAGTCTTCTGCTTGGCCTTTAGTTCCCAGAGTGAAGACAGTCTTATACTCTTGGCTGTATACTGTAGACTCTGTATGCTATGACAGAAGCTCCCGCCAATTTTCCTGTGCCTGTTTGTTGCCATGGAAACAAGATAAGTTCCATTACAAAATAGCCGAAAGAAAAGCCCGAACTTTGGCTTACTAATCGTCGTGAGAATAGTATGAAGTACACTAAATACCACCGATTCATAACACCTTTAAATCCAACTGGTTACTGTAGCAACCGTCACTAACTAGACTTCTTGACGCAATCTATTCTTGCGATAGACAGACCTTCCTCCATGACAATTATGCATTCACGTACTTGGCCCCAACCCAATGGCTAACTATTAGAAATAACAGAAACAATATATACATTATAAATAAAAAATAAAATTAACAGCAAAATTTGAATCAGGTATGGAGCAGTTGCTTAATTGAAACTTTTCATTTGACTCATCTTACAATTTTCTGTTTTCTAAATTATCTATGCTGTATAGGGTACTTTGATAAAAGCGTATTTCTTGCCTCATCGTAGCTCTAGATATGGGACACTGGTCTTCGGAGCATAAGGTCCCAGGTTTGATCCCAACTGTTGTTCCGGAGTTTTCTGACTTTCCTTCTTTGAAACTTGTAAATACAGCTTACTATCTACGGAAATTCCTCCCAAAATGATTGCGAGGAGGATGTTTAAAAAAATAGTCTTATAACACCCTTTTCACGATAGGCTCTCCAACATGCGATGTCAAATGCGTATCGCATGAAAAAATAATTTATATTTTATGAAAAAACCTCAGTAACCATATGAAATCTTTAAATTATTCATTTGACTCAAAGTGTAATTCTTTTCTCTTTAAGGAAAAAGCTCGACATATGTTTTCAATCAAAGGTGTCATAAAATTTTCATAAAAAAGCGAAAGTTTTTTTTTATTTTATGTTTCAATTGAAAATATATATATCTACAGTTCTCGGAATATTTCAAAAAATACTTAAAGAATAATAGTGGTGCGCCGATTATTATTTGTTTGATTTCCGATCATAAATTCCTTTTAAAAACAGTTATTTCCCCCATTTATTTTTTATGGGTCTCTGCATATTTCTTTTACATAAAATGAATTTTGAATATTTTCAATAATTCGTTTTATGCCAAGAAGGACACGCATATAAGGATTACTTGGAAATCCGGATTCTCCAGAAAGGTCTCAGAGATGTTTTACTGAGTAGTCAGCGCTGTAGTTCTATATCATTAATTTCAAAAATTAGAAACACTATGATACTACTTCTAGTTAGGGCTGATGAATAAATAAAAATGAATTTTAGGCCCTTCTTTTATGTGATAAATTTGTCTTCAGATTCTTTCGCCTGATTTTCTGGGGCACCGTTTATAAAGTAAAGACGAATTTTAAGATTATTTACAAGAAGGTAATTGCTTATTCAAATGCATACTTTTTGCAACAAATTCTAATTATCATTTTACTTAATTTATATTTTTTTTAAAACTTAATTCTTTATTAGGAATAAAACTCTCATTTTAGTGCAGATTTCTTTTAGTACGATCGTTATTCGGTAATTTTGTCCTGTTTGAATCTATCTCATTATACAAGCCAAGTAAAATCAGGAAACATTTCAAAGGTTGTTCCTCCATTTTTAGAAACAGATATAAAACAAAAACTTTTTATATATTTCTAAGATAACTAATTACTGATGTAGTATTGAATAAGATCATAGGGAAAACACACGTTTAAAAATTGATATCATTTATAAGAAACCCAAGGTTTATAAATATTAGAAACGAGTCTCGAAACTGCTCATTTCTCAAAATTCATTATGCTATGAGCAAATTGTGTTTAAGAACATTCATGCAGACATTATTCATGAAATATCTAGAAGTAAAAATCAACAAAATCAAAAGAATCTGAAGAATTATTTTTGTAAAGAATCAAACGATTATATCGAAATCAATTAAGTATTTACTAACTGGTATGGAAAAAAGTTAAAAAACGCTATTACTGTGACAACTTATATAACAAGCGTAAAAATATATATTAGAGAAAATCTAATATTTTTTCATTTAGAAAATTCATATTTTATTTTTATTTGGATTTTTCCAATTCTCATTTGGCATTTTCCAAATAAAAAATTGGCATTTACTTATTTAGAAAATACAAAACGAGCATTTCCCAAGCAAAAAAATCCAATTTACTTATTTTTCGGATACATTTTTATGTATCTTTTTGAAAATACTGATTTGGAAATAGTGTTGATTTTAATGATAGTTTAAAAATATTCATTTGGAAAATAATAAATTGTTTCCTGAACGAATGCTTTTTTCATCAATTTTCTTAAAGTGCCAATAAAGGAGTCAGATCATTCGGACGAAATATTTTGTAAAGAACAGAAAGATATTTGAGTACCCAAACTATAAGCAATTAAAAAAAATTGCATTACTTTTATAAATTCCAAAAATTTATAAATATTAGAATGAATCACAAAACTGTCTATTTCATTACGAAAAAAAAACTTATTTGTTGAAAACATTCTTGCAGACTTTATTTATCAAACTTCTTAAAAATAAAATAGGAAAAAAATGACACTAATAATTATTAAAGTGAGCTACAGCCGAGATGGAATGGCCACAAACGACAGAGAGAACAGCTAAATAAATTTATTCCGCAGCCAATGGCAACAGTTCAGTGAACCACACGACAAATCTGGCATTTTTCAGACGACCTCATTAGAGACTCGAGTGCTTTCTATTTTACGAAACGCCATCGTTGCGCAAGGTAGAGGCAGGCGGCGGTGTTTGCCATCGGTGATGTCGTCGAGGCCGAGACGCAAGCGACTTTTTCGTGACGACCTTCTTTCGCCACGTTCCTTATTTCCAGGAAATTCTGTTCCTGAAGTCACTCCAACATTCCTTTATCTTTCTTCGTTTTCGGGCTCTTGGAAAAAAGGATCTTGCGAAAAGCCATGAAATCTAGGCGAATTTTCAACATGCATGCGATTTTAAAAATCGTTCCACATAAAAAATTCAAAATATTCGTTTATTCTTAAAAATACCTTTTATTTAAATAATTATTCTTATAAATCTTTTTTAGCAATGTTTTCGTCTGCCTATTTTTTTACCTAATTATCCTCAATTATTAAAAAAATTCAAAAATTTGAAAATTCTGTTCCAGAAGTTAATTTAATATTTTACATATTATCGTTTTCTGGAATTTTTAAATCTATGAAGCAAGAGTTTCAGAGTATTGCTTTATATAATTATTGTAAAAATTTAAAAAAAATCAAAATTCGAAAATTTTATTCTGGAAGTCATTTTAATATTTTTCCACTTTTCTTTGATTTCTGAGTTTTGAAAATAAGGTCGTAAAAAAAACCATCTGAAATTTGAATCGTTTTTAAACATTTAAATATTGTAATTTTGAAAATTGTTCTGAATAAAAATATACTCATTTATTCAAAAGCCATTTTATTTAAGTAAATAATTATTTTTTAATCTATTTTAGCAATGTTTTCGCAAATGTATATTGATCTGTATTAATACTCTTAAGAACAGGAAAAATCAGAAAAATGGAAAAGAAATCAAAAAGGGAAAATTCTGTTATTCAAATAAATCTTACATTTTTCTTTCACTCTAGGTTTTTTTATTCGTTTTTGATTGTTGTGAAGTTACGGCAATGAAAAAAGTTATGAAATTTGAACCCTTTTTCAACATTTATGTATATTTAAATATTGTTCTAAACTGAAAATTAAAAGTATTTTTTCTTCGAAAAATCATTTGATTTATGTAATAGTACTTTTTAAATAGAATAATCTTAGAAAATAAATATTATTTAGCTCTTTTACAAAAGTTTTTTCATATAAACTTTATTGCATTACTCATAAAAATTAGAAAAATAAAAAATTGAAGAAAAATTGGGAGAACACTCCAAAATTCTTTTGAGCATACAGCTTTCTTAACGTTCCTTTCATTTTTTTACGTTCCTTATTTCCAAGAATTTTTTTCAGAAATCAATCGAGTACTTATTTTGTCCTCCGCCTTTTTTTTCTGAGTTTAAAAAATGAGTTTTGAGAAAAGCCATGAAAATTGAATCAGTTTGTAACCTGTACTTGTTTTTAGAAATTGTTCAGAATAGAAAATTAAAAACGTTTGCTTATTCGAAAAAACATTTTGCTTAAGTAAATATTTTTCTTATGTCTTAACTTTTTTCGTCAACTTACTGCTTTAAATAGCTACTTTTAAAAAATTTGAGACATAAAAAAAAGTATGACATGCTGCAATATTAGCGTTCCTCATACTTCCTTTTTACCTTCTTTATTTCCGAAGAATTTTGCTCCAGAAATAAATAGAACACTCTTTAATCCTTTTTCCATTTTCTGACCTTAAAATAAGCTCTGCGAAAATTTATAAAAAGTCAATCACATTTATTTTTGCATGTGGTCTCAGAAATTGTTTTGAATAGAAAATCTAAAATATTCTTTCTTTTTTAACAAATATTTAAAAAAGAAAGAATATTTTATTAAAAAATATTCTTTCTTTTTAAATTTTTATAAAAAATATTAATTTTTCCTAATTTTAATATTTTTATTAAAGCCGTGTAAATAAGTTAAGCTTTATGTAAGTACTCATAAAACTTACGAGAATCAAAACTGTTTTATGTACAGCATCACTAACGTAACTTGCACATACAACTTATTTCCCAGGAATTTTCTTCCGGAAATCAATCCAACATCTTTTTGAAAATACCTTCATTTCCTGATGCTTGAAAAATGGCTTCACAAAAGCTATGGAATAAAAATAATTTTTGAATATACATGTGATTTCAAAAATTGTTCTGAGGGGAAAATTAAAAAATACATTTCGTTGATTCAAGAAAACATTTTACTTAAGTAAATATCAATTTTTCTCTTTACTTCATCATTCAAATTGTTTGTGCATTTTTAGCTAATTAACTATTTATAATATTCCTATTGGAAAAATTTAAAATAGCTTAATACATTGAATTTTTAATGTTCCCACTTTTATTTGATATTAATATACAGAGAGAGTCTAAGCGCATTCGTGTGTTGCAAAGAAGAAAACCTGGAAAATTCCATATCCTTTACATCAGGAAATACACATGCTAGAGAAAAAAATACGACGCATTTCATTTTGTTCAAATTGATCAGAATTAAACCTGCAACCTTCCAATCCAAGGTACACAATCCTTAACCCTATGTTCTCTAGTAAACTCTTTCAGTAGTAATAAAAATTTCAGTCAGCTGACCTTGACAATATCTATCTTTTAAATTCGTTATTGCTATTAAAACAATTTTTGTGGGTGATTTCCGACATTAAATTATCTTTGAAACATTCAAAAGCATTAAGTAATGTTTTACTGAAGTCCAAAGGAATATGAATGGTCATATGTTACAGCGAAAAATATCCATTATGCAAAAGGAAAAAAAACAGGAAAAATTGTTTTAAAAATACTAGGAAAAATTATGTTAAAAACATTATACAGTTACCAGAAAAAAAGACTGAAAATTTTAAAAGAAACTAATTAAAATGTGCACCTTGTCATTTAAATAACCCTTAAATACCATACATTGTGAGTAAAAGCTAAAAATGATATAATTATGCAAATATAAGGAGTTAAAAATGTGTTTTTTTAGTTTTCTATTGTTCTTCTCTTTCGCGTAAAAAAAAAGATAAATAGAAACATTGACTAATTACCAAAAAAAAATTCTAAAATTCTGTTTTTAGAAAATAAAAAAATTTCAATAAAATTTTTCAATGACTTGAAAAAATTCGTGTATCATTCATTATTGTATACTAATGAATGTTTTTTTTTTTTGGAAAGGAAATAATAATAAAAAGTAGGATCTATTCTTAGTTTGTTGTCACTAAAATCCCTTGGCATTTTTAGAACATAGAATTTATTTTTGTGTTTGTGTGTGTAAATAATGACAGTATTTTTTTACTCGGAATATTTCATTAACTCATTTCTACTGGTCTCAAGCAAAAGTTGACAAAATAATTTTTAATTTCATATGATTATATATTCTTTTAATCTTCTTTTAAACAGAATTTTTAATCTTATTTTGATATAAGTTAAACAACATTTTCATCAAACATTGTGAACATAGTATATTTGCTTATAACTCCCGGTTTACATTTCCCATTTCTGATGGCATAAAAGAAGCCACTGAGTACTGTCAACTGTTTGGTCATTTGAATCAAGGTCAAGTCAAGAGGTCGTCACCTGAGCTGGCACCCTCTGCTCCAGACAACGTTAGTAGAGGAATATTTTGCAATCGAATCTTATTTTATGTCATCCATTTGCGATTATTGAATATGTTGAATCTCCATCTGCGTCGGGTATAGAACTTATCACTTCTCGATCATGACTGCGACGCATTACCCAAAATACCCCCTGGGTGACACTGCCTATTTTTAGAAACTATTAGCAAGGTATTTTATTTTAATATTGGCTTGGTAAATATGGTATAAAACCCAATGGCGTAATGGTAGTGCTTCTCACTCTTAAGTCCGAGGTTCGATCCTAGAGCTGGGCTAGGTCGATCCACCCTTCCATCCCTTCAGTCGGTCGACAAAAATAAGTACTAAGCATGCTTAGGAACTAAATACTGGTTGTTTCGCGTTAGGTTGACCACCTAACCGGAACTTATGCTTCGCACCCCAGAGTCCTCGGTCATCAAAACAGATATCGGGCACTGTACGCCTTGGCCTCCATTTTATCTGTCGTACCACTCAGTTTAGCTTAAATGTGATGCTTGCAGCAGCCTGTTTCTGCCAAATGAACGCATTAATTATAGCCAACTGCATCATTATTTTTAACCAAGATCAAGCGATGGAAACTATATGCCATCCTTTCCTTCCAATTTCAACGTCTCACAACCAAAAGCATGGAACTTTCAGCATGTATATAAGCTCTATAAATATGGTTCGCTTACGTTGAGTCAAGTATCAAACTTCTTACCTTCCACATGTAACGCCGAAGATTTTCATCAGCAATTACATAGCGGCGTTAGTATTACATTATGGCGTTGCATTTACGGTTGCCCGTAATTTCACCAATGACAGCATAAAGTTGAACCATTGTCAACTGATGAGCTCAATCCCTGAGTTGTATTCTCTTCTCTAAACTTGTTTACCATACTGGAAGATGCAAATCAGATTTATATACATATAAAGTATCCAAGAGTAATGAATTTCCATTGCGTCGAGTATTGAATCTACTGTTCCTCAACACCAGAGAGATCCTTTCAGAAACAAAGTAACTGTGGCCACTTTAAAAATATTATTTAGCTTTTATTACTGCTTGCTTGCGTACATATATACATAGAGTGGGCCGACCGATGGCGGAAAGGTTAGCGTCCCTAACTTCGAAGCAGTATATTCCGGATTCGAATCCAGGTTCGAGTATGATTTTCTTTTTGTATTTGTCCTTTTTTTATCACTTCACTTTCGGCGCGAAGATGGCACATCTACTGGGTGCCCCACTGTATGAGATGCCCTACCCTTCGACTTTTATAGAACTGAATAGGGCTAAGGGCAGCTGGGCATTAGAAAGAAAAAAGCACAAGTAGAATTCAAATCTGACAAATTTTAGCCATTTTCGATCCAATTTGTACGGTTAAGTTTAAAATGTATGCTGAATTAACTTTGCAAAGGAGGAATGATTTAACTGCTAATATCACCTTTTTCTGCTGGAACACAAAAGACGAGCAGTGAATGTGCATGACAGAAAAGATGGAGATGCACTCTTTGGGTGTGCTTCTCGTAGATTAAGGAGATGAAGGCCACCCAACTTGTCTAGTGGTCAGCATGCCTGACTACGGATATGGAGGTCCTGGGTTCGAATCCCGTTTCAGGCGTGGATGTACTCTCTCTCTCTATCATGTCTTTGTCCTTTCCTTGTATGAATGAGGTGTGAATGGTTGCCTACCCTATAAACGGGTCCCTATGGCATGTGTGTAGAGCAAAGTCGTACTTTCACCTTCACGGTGCTCTGATTAAAACGAAAGACGCTATCAATTGACTTAAATTCGCATAGCCAAGGCATAGCGTTCTTGGCTTGTCCAAGTGTCATTAGTAACAACAACAACAACAACAGAAGGAGATGAAGTGTGATTTATGGTGTGGTTGAGTAAACTGATTTCCTTACAGTAATCCGTAATTTACTTTCGGGGTAAAGTCCTGATTGAATTAGTGATTGTAATTACAAAGTAATTGTTGAGTAATTTACTCAATCAAACTTCTGGTGTAGTGTTGATGCTCGAAGTACAGAAGTCAATTTCATTATTTGAAATAAGTTCAAAATTTAACGGCGACAGGCTGTGTTTAAATTTTGGTTGACAGAAACATGGAGTTAGAAGAACGATGCAGGAATACCAGAGAGTACAAAATACCTGATTCTGAACTCTTGGGCAAGAACATACATATCTGAGTACTTTAAATGCCCATTATTCTGCATTTCTAACATGTTTTGATTTAAAAATATCTATTATATACTTTTTGGGCTAGTAACTGCCTGAAGTTCAGATATGCATTGAGTTGTGTAAATGTAAGGTACATGTACCCTTCTAAAAAGAAGTTAAATGGGCACAAATGCCGTATAATCCACCATGCTAAACTCTGAGTTTGGTGATTTTTTGGCGTATTTTCTTATGTATCTAGCAACCTGGTTTTTATAACATCATAGAGAAGAGACCTATAAGAATTATGCAGAAAATTCTATTTTTAATTCCTAGCATTTACGTCATTGCATACGTCACAATACATCATTTCTTCATTGCCAAAAAAACTCAGAATTGGCATGCCGGATTATACGGCATCTAGACTGTTAAATGCAAGGTATTGATAAATTATTATATATTGCGTTTGTTTTATTGCAATAAGTCATATTAAACCACATTCAATAAAAGAAGAAAATACATGTGATGTCACTGCCCCCCATGCTTACATACCACATCAATTGAAAGCTATTTAATACAAAAAAACGAAAATTTAATTTAAAAAAACCCCTTCAAAACGATATTTTTTGGCATGATCATATATAATATTTGTTATCTTCCCAAACCAAAATGATGAAGTTTCCTTATAAATTTTTAGACCCCAAGTATTGTGTAATATGAGAAAAATTAGATGCGATTTATAAAGATTAGATGCGATTATAAGCTGAAAAAAATTATTGGTCATATTAGATTATTGCAAAACATTTTTGACAATCTTATTCGTCACTAAACGCATCCAATTTTCTAGTATTTTATACCACCGATCAAACGGCGAGGTCGACACGTGAAGTGGCATCAAACTTCCTCAGCACTAATAAATGGGCATTGCACTCAACCGGAGAAAATTATGTATAAATCCTCTGATTGGAACAAACTGTGACAGAATCGGGTATCAAACTCGCTACCTTTCATGTGGAAGAATAAATACCAGTTGAATAATAATCATGGTACTGTATCATGATTTTAACAATTTAATTCTTATTATAATACTTTTTAAATGAACAACATAAATAATTTTTGATACCCTATATTTGATAAACTGGGGTTTTTGTGCGGCCTTTTTAATATTCTCCACATAAATCATCTTTCAGTAGAAATTTTCATAATGGTTCACGTAATCATGTGTCTCAAGGGAGTAAACCCGGAAAATTCTAAACACCCAATTTGTCAGACATGCAGGCAAAAAAAGAAGGCAACATCCATCACACGTTGTCAACACAGATTAGAATTGAACTCAGGGTCGTTTGATATTAAATCTTAATCATCTATCCTATCATTAGACCATGATGCTAACTGAGACTAGTCTTTAAAATAGATTCCAGTTCTTAGCAAATATATTTGGACAAGGCGGGAGTTGAATCCACCAACTTTTAAATAGAACACCATATCATTGACCATGCAATTAACAGTTTTCAACACTTAATAAATGATTATGCATGTTATATATATATATATATATATATATATATATATATATATATATATATATATATATATATATATATATATATATATATATATTTCTTAAACTAAAATAGATTTAATGAATTTATTATGAATTTAAAAATGTTAAGTTACTTTTAAAAATTTTCTTTTATGATAATGATTTGCTCGAAAGTTTTTCGGGTTTTCTCCCTTGCGAACCTCAATGTGACTCAATATATAGGAAATGCTATTCTAGAAAGGCAGTACACAGGGAAATTAATCAAATACTATTATTAATTTTTTATCAGTGTTTATGAATATTTAATGATATTCGAACCGTCAATTTTTATAAAAGATCATGAATACTAAATATTTTCATTTAAGTTTAGTACAGAAATTTTTATTTATACCTATGAACAAAAATTTTTAAATGTGGTTTTATGCAAATTTAACAAAGAAAAATGATAAGTTTTCAAAATTTGGATTTCGATCGTGAGTTAAAATTAGGACCGGACATTTTAGTTTCGCATGTCACTCTACAATCGCTTTTCACGTACTTAACTGGATAGACATCTTCAACTAAATTCCGATGTCCGTTACAATTATCTACACGTCTATCTATGCAAATATCTATATAATGCTACAGACAACGGATAGGAATGAACTCATAGACTGCTGAATTGTTGGTCAGAATGCTAAAACCATCGAGTTGCTTGCTCATCGTGGGTTCATCGAAGTAGTTCTCAAAAGTTCGATGCTAACCACAATTGATTAAGGCTTGATGGATGTTGCGTTTCTTATACATACCCATATTGTGCATGCTTGGGAATTTTCAGGATTTCTTCGTTATGGATACGACTTACTGTCAGTGGTTCAGTAGATTCACGCCGATTCCCATAAAATCACTAAAAGTATCACTTAAGGTGGGCAGCGATTGAGAGGTGACCACATTCGCCCTCACAGGTTTACTACAGCTTCGAGGGTTGGGGACGTGTCCACTTTTGACTGTGATGTCCAATGTCCGATGTCGGATGTGGAGAGTGCCAGCTCGGGTTGTGACCACGTGAGCCAAAAATGAGGCGCTTGACGATGAGTGAAAATTTTAAGCGCGTTAACATTAATTACAGTCTTAAGAACCGATATCTATGTATGACAATAAAAAGTGTATTAAAAGTGTAACACGCATAGTATGTTTGAAAATTTCAAGACCGTTTTAGCTGATAATGTGTACTAAAATAACGGTTATTGACGAGAAAGTAATATGAAATAATCGTGTATTATTTTATTTTAATATACCATCTAAGAAAAGATAATTTTGCTAGAAATGCTGTAAATATTTCAATTAGCATTTTCTGTAAATGTAATAAATTAAAAATAAGGTCTATTTCTCTCGCAAATATATTAATTTCTGTCAGACACTCTCAAACCAACAGCTGTCATCATTTATATTTCTGTTGCTGTCTTTTCTGAATGATAAAACATCTTAAAACTACAGTTGACTATTATAATAGGAGGCTTCTAAAAGAATATAATTAGTTTCTATGTCTATAGTTTTTATAGCAAGTTCAAATCATAACTATAATTGATAACTATGTTTTACATCTTACTAAGCTTTCATGAATACATTTAGATTTTAAATGTTCAAATCTCCTTAAGCGTGATTAACTTCATTTGCATTGAAAAATATTGTGAATGTTATTTTAATAATCACATTGGTAATTTTTCATATATTTTGGTACTGTAAGCTATTAGAATAAGTTATGATGTTCAGATGTTTCCGGCTATCTATTTCTGCTTGATTGAAATAGACCTTGCAGCTGGGATAACACTTTCTATACCAGCCATCCTTCTCCTTTTACAGAACTACAACTAAGTGACGAGGTCAACATCTGAGCTATCAAATATTTTGTATAACTTACACACATTTCAGCAGTGAAAGAATTTTAGATCTTAGGCATATATGAATATGCAAAAGTTCTCTTAGTATAGCGGTCTTCATCCGAGTTTGGTATCGAACTTATTGTCTACCAAACACTTAAGTGACACTTTCTCCACCACACTAACACGGACTTGATGAAAAAAATTAAAAATAGAACAAAGTGAGATTGAATGAAGGGTGTTAATTGAATATTAAATATAACAAAAATTATTAAAGAATTTATACTACGAGTAATGTTGATATAAATTTTAAATAGTTCAAAAAAATTATAATTTATATAAATAAAGAAACGAATTATAGCATTTCTTCGAATAAATATCAAGGCTCTTAACAAAAATATAAAATTATAGGATAACTGTAAATTTGAATTAAAGTCCAAATATTTTTAATCATATTTACTGATATTATATTATTATTTTTATTAATTTTTTTGAGAAATTTTCGCATCATAATTAGAGCTTTCATACCAAAAAATTTATTGATAAATAATTTCGTAAAATGCTCACTTTCAAATTGAAATAAGTCCTACTTCTCGGAAAGAACACATTTTAGCTTAAAATCTAATTGAAGGATAATTCGATAAAATAAGATAAAAACATTAATTCAAAATTCCACGAAAACATTTCACAGTTAGATTAATATTCGAAAATATTCCTCATTTATTTGGAATTTCTGCAACTTCTCAGAAATACTAATCTACAATGAAAGTATAATTACTAAGATCTCTTTGATTAAAATGGAATTTTATGCATTTTTAAATTCGATTTCGATTCAGACGATGTTGCCAATTTTGTTATCGCCACCAAATATTTATTATTTTCTTAATGGCACGGTACGTTTCCTTTGTTCTTTAATACGATTCCTTTTGGAGAGGTAGGGCATTTTAGTAGACTCCTCCCCCATTTCCTTTGAATAAATATGATTTGCCGACAACGGAACGCAATCGATACGCGGCAATCTACAGTTGCAATGGCCCCCAGCATTTAAGTAACATCAATAAACTTCCGACAAAACTGAAGCGGCTTCGATGGCGGACCTCCGTTGCTAGGCGACAGACCATCTATGGACTCCATTACAATAAATGTCAAAAGTGTCGATGACGGAATCTGGCAATGGATTTCGCAGCGGCAAATATGGAAGCAGACGATTTCAATCTCCTTTCTCAAGATGGCGGCCACCTGAATTGGAATAAATAAAGCGCGCATATTTCGATTTCTTTTACGGTGATATTATAAAGATGAATGCATTGTAATCCATTTCTTTTTCCTGAAAAACAACCGTACTTCTTGTGCGAAATGCATCATAAAATGAAATTGAATTCCATTTCGGAAGAATGAATATTTAAATCATGAATAAAATATTCATTCCTCTTTATTTTCCACTCTTCATCATAGAGATGGACCTTTATAACATTCTCTCTGTAGCACAGTTATTAATTTCATTTACATAAAACAATGCATATATACTGCAAAATATATAAATAAAATACTCAGCTAAGGCACGTTTCATAATTATATTACTTATTAACCGGTAGGTAAGCGCATAGGTACGGCGTTCAAATACTAAACTGTTCGATACTTGATAAGTCTATTCTAATAAAGATAATGTACGTGGACTCCTGTCTTTCTGCAAGTGACTCATGCTGTGGTGAGAAGGACGATAGCTCAGGTGTCAATTTAGTCACTTGAATGCTGTTCAGAATCGGCAAAAATAGTAATTGAGACAATATATCGCAATCAGGCTTACTATGGCTTAATGGAAAGATACTGTTCCTCAGAGCATAAGGTCTTGGGTTCGATGCCAGTAATTGTTAAACAACGGTAGAGGGATATTGCGTTTTTGCTTCGAGCATCCAAATTTCTCGGAATGGGTGCTTGGTTGTTTTCCAGGTTTCCTTCCTTGCGAGCCCACTAACCATGGCCTTTGACCATTATTCTATCCATTACGCGATGTCAAAAAGGTTATATTATAATACATAAGTTTCCATTATCTTCTACTTGTTATCCTTTCACTTTATAAAAGTTTATAAATAAAATTATTCGCGACAGTGAAATAATTACACTAAAGAGGAAAAATCTATGAATATAATAATACAATAAGTATTGTGAATATACGAATTTAAACATAAGAAAAAATCAATACATGCTGTATGTTTACTTGTGTACTTTAAATTCTTAACACAGAAACATGAATTGCAATATTTTTAAGCGGACAAATTAAAGTAATATTTCATAAGTAATAAGTAATGTATTGTCAATAGCATAACAACTATTACTCAATAGAAACATATTTTCTTTCCGTTATATTCGTTAGAAAAATTGGATTCACGACAAAAATATTTTACGGTGAAATCAGTCGTAAAAAAATTCAAATCAAGTTTCAATTTCAGTTTCCATTGTTATAGACATTTGACACCACGCAGAGGCCCGCCCACTGACAACATTGTGGGACACTTGAGCAACCGATAATAATTTTGTATGTTGCTGCTTCAACATGCTTCCCTCTACCAAGTCCTGAGTTGGGTTCTACCAGTGAGTTAGAAGTCGTCGTGTTTCTGAAGCAGATATCGAGCATAAAACCCCCGATACTTGACATACCCTCCTAGAAATATCATTTCACTTGGACGACATTGCGACCATGCTCAGTTTTAAAATCCCTCAACCGCCTATCGTGAACACGACGGATATTCGATTGAGCCGGGATTCAAACTCACTTCCTTCCGCTAGTGAGAACGACCCCCTAGCCAACCAGGCCACCGTATGTAATAGACCGCAATCAACATCACAAAGTAGAAAAGACAGAAAATCTCAAGCAACTATCCGACAGACAGCACGCATTGAGCAAAAGTGCGACAATGTATTTTTGAGTATACAAGTGACTGAATTGGATCTGGAACTTTCTCCTGCGCGAATCCCAGAGGCGCAGCAGCTTCACGCCGTTCCCCGTGAGATCAACAAAGTACAGCATCATTGGCCGCGGTGAGAATTGGGAGGGGGACTACATTCTCCCTCAAAAGGTTGCTGGGTCCTCGTTAGTTTAGTGACGTCCAAAGTCCTTCCGCAGCTGTGGAGTGGATGTAGAGAGGAGGATGACAGTCATGTGTGACCTTCTCTCCTGACCATGATTCAAAATGGCGAGACGCTTAGTGATAGACGAGTATTCCGAATCTCTTAACCTTTAAGTACAGTAGTCTGGAATTTGTGCTTGCATCGGAAGTATGTAGAGCATACTCATGTAGAATGAATACGTTTCATAAAAAAAATTTTAAAATGTGGTATAACGAGCTAATAGGCGAGGATCAGTATAGCGCATGCGCGCGAGATTCTGCCGCCCTCCTCCCTTCCGATAATATATTTTTTGTTTACTTGAGTAGAGAGACAACGCACTGGAGGTGCGCTTGTGGCGGTGTCCGCCAAAGACATTGTCATGTTTACTAAGTAGAAAGTTATATTAAAATTTATGTAAATAATAAAAATTATGTATACTTAAAATTTATCCTCATCAGTAAAATAAATTGAAATTCTCTTGTATTGCCTTGCCACCTCGATACGCTACAGTGGTACACGTTGATCAGAAACGAACTTTAGTACTGTTTTTGTTATTAATATTTGTAATACTATTTATGTCATCTTATTCACTAATTAGATGCTGTACTCGGTAAAAAGTAAAATAAAACCAAATTTTTTTATTAAAAAAATTAAACATGGTTTAGGTAATAAATTAACACGGTAATCGGTAATATTAGCAAAAAATGATTCCAAATCTGGGTAAATAAATACAAACAAAAGTTATCTCATTAAAGTTTCGTGAATTATCAACTTTAGAATGGAAGATCCTGATTGGATTTTAATGAACAAGTGGAGATGAAAGTTCTCTCAATTTTTGTAAAGAATCATAAAATGTGAGTGCTTGAGGAATTTCCTCCTTTTCTGTATTCTGGAGTGTCAGTATATCCCTTTTGGTCTATGGAAAACTCACTCTAAAAGTATCTCAGAATGCACTTTGTCAGGATGTTATAAACCAGTCAAGGTGATAGTCATTCTACAAAGTTTCATTAAAATTGGACCAAATTGCAAAAACGTGTGGTTGTTGTTGCTTATGACACTTGCACAAGCCAATCTCGCTTTGCCTTTGGCAGTGCGAATTAAGTCAATAGAGAGCGTCTTTCTTTTGGATTAGAGCAACACGAAGGTGAAAGTACGACTTTTGCTCTTTTTAAGGTGCCTCGTCATTTTGAACCACGGTCAGGTGACGAGGCCACACCTGAGCTTGAACCCTCCTGTCCACATCCACGCCACACCAGCGGAAGGACTTTGGACGTCCGTGGACACGTCCCCAACCCACAGAGTTCCAGCAACCCAGTGAAGGAGAGTACACCGTGGTCACCCTCCCAACCACTGCCAAGTGTGAATTAAGGTGATTGAAGCTTTTGTAAATATGACGAGAGTTGATACCGTGTCAGTTGATTATCAACTCATATTCTGAAGATGGCAGATTATCAACTGATAGATATGCTTGAGGTTTTTTTATATTATCTCCTGCTTATCTTTTGTTTCCCATGATGACTTTCCGTGGATAATGGGAATTATCCATGTATCGTGAGAGTGGTAACCCGGAAAACTCCCTAATATCTGTTTTGATAGCTACGCGTGAAAAAAATTACATACACAACATTCATGTACCATTATTCCGGAATTGAACTCGAGACCTTCTGCTCTGAAGAGTGTCTTTCTACCTCTAGCTCATCATGATACTTTCGGAGTTGTATATAATTAATAATATTCACAGAAAGCGTTGAATGAATAAATACACACACAATGCATTTTTTTTCTTCATGTAACTTATGCAAGCTTATTTAGAGAATCTCTTAAAAAATATAAATCAGAGGAATAAAGTGGCATCTCTATTTCATTGAGTACTATGAAAATCAATCTTTAACATTTGAAGAGCCTCTAAGAAAGTAAAATTTCGAAATAGCAATTTATTTCAACTCATATTCATACTCAAAAATAAGCTTTTTTCAGTAAAAAAAACGATGTTTAGATTATAAAAATTGCTTCATAAATTTACTCATTTTTTATTAGAAAAATTGCCTCGTTCAAATTTGTACGGTAAATAATTTTCCTTTTTTTGTCCCTCGTTGATAAGGAGATATTTTATTACAATCTAGTCATCATAATTAAGCAGAATTTTTTATTAGGCTAGTATTACAAAACCTCCAATATTTCGAATACAAAAAAGATTGATTTTTATAATATACATTTTAATTACAGAATTATTTTCCTTGTTGTTTCGCTAAAACTGCAAACTTTACTATTTCTCATATAAAACGAATTAGGATATATTTTTAACACTACCCGTTTCTTCATAAGAGAATATAAACATAGTAGTTTGAGTGCGGTTTACAAAATTGAAAGTTCTGGGTTCGATCCCATCTATTGTTCAATAAGGAGAAAGGTTCTTTTGCTGGTTAATGTGTTATTCAATGATCTCTTTTTTACACGAATCTTAATTACACTAGTACTTACTACACCAACTGTTGAAACTGGATTCTGAACCACTACATACATCGAAGCTCGAAGTGGGAATCGAATTCATGGATTGTTGAACCGAAGTCCAGAGTACTAAACATTCATCTTATAGCTCGGCATAATTTTTCCTAGTATAAATAATTCGAAGTGCATGCTTTAGGGTATTCCACTGTATGAAATTCCCAAGAATCTTTTTGCAGTAGATGTTCACATGCCTTACAACAATCTCCATCATTTACGCTGTCTTTAACGAGTATCAATGATTTAGTATTGAATTTAAAGCTTTATATTGTGAATGAAAAATGATTGATCAGTGCTTTTACAATCAATTATAGCTCAAAAGTAAAAAGGTACTTTCACAATAAATTTCAATAAAAAATAATCATGGTCATTGCTACATTTTGAAGCAATCTCTATTATTATTTATAATGTGAAAAATTAATTCACGAGGGAATTAGAACAATTTCAGTTTTAAACACACAGTAACAGTGTCTCGAAGAATTTATAACGTTCAAGATGTGTCACGCATCGGTTTTTAGAAGCGTGACACACTTTGAATGGGAAACCTGGGAAAAATCTGCATGAAATTATCATCTTTTTAAGAAACGTGTGCTGTTACATTTTTGAAAATTTCAAACTTCCCCCGTAATAGTTATATCTTATTTTTATAAATCTTGATACATTCAGGTAGGGTATTAACTACAATTGGTTTAGGGTCTCGGTCTTAAATCTGCTCTTTAGCTTATCAATTTATGTATTAATCAAATATAATAATTGATTATTGACAGAATTTCATTAAATATTTATAATTAGTTTTTCTAATATATACTAATAATAAAAATACTGAGATAATAATTGTTTATTTACCTAAACAGGACCTAGATATTAGAATAGTTTCTTTGGAATGGAAGTTTATGGATTCGATTCCAGATACTATTCAACAATGCAATATTTGTGGTGCGCTTTTGAATTTTAATTGGACGTCTGTCCATGAGTGTGCCTGGGAGTTTTCCCTTTTTTTCCCCTTTAACTGATGGACCAATACATAAAATTCTCCCAGAAGGTAAAACCACAGAGGATTTTCCCCCAAAGAGTGACAAATATTATTTACTTAAATAGAGAGGCAATATGAAAGCAAATTTTCTTTTGATCCTAGCTAGTTGACTTCTCAATGGATGACCATTCAGTTTACTCACCATGTCCAATTCCAACAGAACTTACTGGTTAGAATTGAATTTCAAACCAAGCTCAAACCAATTTCAAGCTCGTGCAGGGAATTGATCTAAAGGACTGCAGAAATGAAAATTGACTTGCTTACTAGTCCATTACCAAATCAGTTCCTTTAAAAATGGTGCGCCATAAGACTATATATATATATATATATATATATATATATATATATATATATCATATATATATATATATATATATATATATATATATATATATATATATATATATATATATATATATATATATATACAGAAGTTGTATTCATCTCGAATTTATTAACTCGTAGGGATAGCTGAAATAGTTCGCAAAATAGAAAAATAATGAGAAAATATATTAAATTAAGGTATGTTTTACATTAAACTACTTTTTCTTTATAAATGTTGTTGTTACTTACGACACTTGGATAAGCCAATTTCGCTATGCCATTGGCTATGCGAATTTAAGTCAATAGGACGCGTCTTTCGTTTAACCAGAGGACCACGAAGGTGAAAGTACGTCATTGCTCTAAGACTTCTTCGATAGATGGCACCACCAAAGGATCCACTCCCTCCATTTTGACAGTGATCGAAAGGGGGAGAAATTTTTTCTGCAGACCCATTACACCCTTGGTAACTGCTCAACGACCGACCACAGGACTTTCGATTCCACAGATTTAACAAACACGTATATCGCATGCACTTGCTGGATCTTTGGCGGCATCGGGAATTGAACCACGTCCCCTTTTCTTTATAAATAAAATGCTATTAGATTGAGTTATTTAAAAGGCTCAATAAGAAAAACACATGCAAAATCAAATTCATACTTATAAACAGCACTGCTTCGCCAGTATTCTTTCCTTTTTCAAATTTTTTCTCCCTTTAAATTTTTTTTTCTAGTTTTTAATATTGTCAAGAGGTTGTTCAATGGAATACCATTTTTGACAATTTTTGTCTTCTTATATTCTTAATAACATATTTTAATAATGTCTTCTTAAATAACAATATTTGTTATTTAATACTCTTCGTTTAGTTTCTGAATTTTATTTTTTTACCTCAACTTGATGAAAACATTTCTTTAACTGCGACAAATCCTCAACAGAATCGGTCCAGTCTCTCACGGCAAACGAAACTTGGTAAACCGAGAAGTTCAAATGAAACTGAAACAACTGCAGATGAAGAGAGCATATTTTTGGGGGAATTTTTTTCCTAGTTTCTAACATATATGGGGAGGAGAGATGAATTTTTCCGCTTTCTGTGTCCTTACATACGGATAACAGAGAATTTGAATTTGGCGCGACAGCTTTCCTTCCAATGCCTGATAATCCACGTGTCCTCGGTTATTGTTCCCACAATGTCTGGAATGCTTGCACGTGTCGTCTCCTTGCTCAAGACTGAATAGAATTATCTGGTTTTATTTAAAAAAAGTAATCATAAAAAACTTAAAATATAGAAAAGAAAACGAATTGTCAGAAACGAAAGTTCGCAGAGAGACTTTTTAAAATTTTAGTTCGTAAATGGGAGTTAAAATTATCATGGTGGCCGCAGTAGCCTAGTGGTTAGGGCATCGGCTTTCCGCTCGGAAGGGTGGGGTTTGATACCCAATGCTGCCAAAGACCCACCGAGTACATGCGATATACGTGCCTGTTAAATCTGTGGAAACTAAAGTCCCCCGTCGTTGAGCAGTTACCATAGGTGTAATGTTGGTTTTCTGCAGAAAATTTCCTCCTTCTACAGATCAATGTCAAAATTGAGGACCTTCTGGCAGTGCCATCTAACGGAGGAATCTTAGAGCAAAGTCGTACTTTCACCTTCGTGATGCTCTGGTTAAACGAAAGACGCACCTTGCCGACTTAAATTAACATAGCCAACGGCACAGCATGCTTGGCTGGTCCAAGTGCCATAAGTAACAACAACAAATTTATCGTTGTATTTTTAGAGTCATTGCTAGCCACTTGTTCGTAAAAACGAGCGTGTGTGAGTGTGTTGTAATGAAACAAACTGAATACAAAATGAAAGGAAATAAATAAATGAAAACCAGTACCCGCATGACAAGCCACTTTAGGGGGCGTTGACAATAAGGGCACAAAGCATGATTTTTTTCCCAAACCCATGGCGACAAATAGTTGAAGCTGGCGCTGCGGGTACTTTGCTTTCCTGCTCAGCGTTGTATTTCTTCTTGAATACACAGTTAATTATATATTTTAATCATTGTTCCTCTAGCTACCTATGCTATGGCTATTTTACTAATATAATTTTTTTTGCTGTTGTAAATTTATTAACTCAATTTTTATGTATATACCTTTTTTATATATTTACGTATATATTAATTTTATTTAAAGTAAAAAAAACTAAATTTAGTAAATAAAAATGCAAATTCCTACAAAAATCGTATAAAATAAATGGAAATTTTAAGAGAACCAAAAAAAATTTAACTAGAAAAGCAAAAATCAAATTGAAAAAAATTTTATAAAATTGTAAAAACTTTTTTTTATGGGGAACAAGATGAACTATGCAAATATAGTTAGCTTTTAGTGTTTGAAAAACTTTTTTACTATGTTCTTTTCTAGTTTATTCAATTTTTTTATTTAATTTACTCAAAATTTCTTTTCGAATTAATTTTGGTATTTACTGAATTTAGTGATTTAATATATACATACGGAGAAAGAAATATAAATTTTTTTGATTATTTTAATAATGTTTTTGCCGTAAAAAATGTAAGATATTTAGCAAAAAATGGTTAATTATTTTTACATAACTAACATACGTTTATTTTAAATAATATTTAATGCAGCGATAAATTTTTTGCGTAAACCATAATTTACTTAAAACCCTTAAAAATTATTTAAGACTCCTCAAAATAAATTAATTTTGCTTTCTTTCTGGAATTTATGTATTAATTTTTAAACAGAATATAATTTACTTTTATTAGCGGTAATTGAATTTAATATTAGATAATTAATTTTGAATTTTAATGTACACCAAATAATTAGCATTATATTATATGTGTACTTCAAAGAATTACATAACTTTTCTGAGAATATTATAACATCTATTGTTCTAATTATATAATGTGTTATTATTTCATTGAATATATATAGCATCCATTTAATGAAAATTGATGCTTTATATTCATTGGCATGTTTTATAAAGTAAGCATATAAAATAATAGAACAAATTAAATGAAAAATTTTCGAGTTTTTCTTTAAGTTAGCGAAACATAGATTTGGTGTTTGATTTAGACGGTGGGGATGAAGAATAATACAAATGTTGTATATTGCTATGCACATGCATATTTACAGAGGAGGTTTTCCTTGTTTCCTCCCTTGCCACATGTGATTATACCCTACAGTCCATGAACGCTATTTTTAAAGAACATACGTTGATTTATTTGCTTTGTTTGTTTCTCAACGTTTATTTTTTATACATGAGGATTACTTAGAACGGGACTTACAAATGAAAGTTGGCACTGCAACATCACATCCAAGGTGGGATTCGAATCTACAAACTGTTGAGCGCAGACACTTTCTTCTTTATTCTTAAGCATGGTCTAATGATGAGGTCGACATCAGAACAAGCTTCTTCTTCACCATAATACATTTGCTCCAAGATTTTGTAATAAGTCAAAGATAGATGTTGCTTATAAGTTTTCGCAACTCGATATTCTTAGTTGTCTTAACGATTTAAAAACATTACATCACATATTTCTTGACCTAAATTCAAGAACACGTTTTCTTATGTAAACAGTTCATATTCACGAAGAAAAAAATAAAGAAAACAGGCAAAAGATTAACATAAAATTATATAATAGCAGACAAAGAATAGTAACAAGAATACCTACGTGACATAAATTATAAAATCAATAGCACCAAAAATGCTAAAATTTTGAAGTACATTTTATTTTTAAGTGGAGTAAATAAAGTTTTCCATAAATTTAAGTATTTAACAAGATTATTATGATAATATATTTACATATAAAATTAAATTTTTTTAATGAAACGAAAAAATTTTTGACATACATTAGTGTGTAATTTTTTTAACATGTTTTAATAAAAAATGAAAAAAAAATTAATTATAAGAAAATAAATTATGAATCCCTATTAGAGTTATCCTCATATAAATATAAATTATTTGCTGAAGTTTAATTTTCTAACTATTATCACGTCCTATTGTGTACATTTGTGTCAAGGTCACTGCATAATAATTTAAATTAATAGACAATTCATTTGGAAACATTTATTTCACTTTATTTTGCATTTAATGAAGATAACAAAGTTCTAGTTAATACGAAATTATTGTCTATGTATATAATTTCCCTTTTAATTTTCATATAATTAAAGTGAAGAAGAATGGAGTGTGATAGACGCTGAAGCGAAAAAAAGTCGAATGTTTTTTGCGAGAGCTGAATCGCTTTCTATTTATAAAAATAGCACCTGGGAATTCCTTCTCAAGGTCTTTAAGAACTCATTTTTTGTAATCCTGTCGTTTGCTTTTTATGTTCTTTTTGCCTACTTTTTTGTGTTCAACTGATACTTATTTACAGTTAATTTTTCTAATCATTAAAAAATATTAACATTTTTTATATTTTTCATCTTTTATAATTCTATGTTAATAAGAAATAATTCGACGTTTGGCAACACATTTGACGATTAATCGCTTTCGGTGAATTAATTTGGCGAGGAAAAAAACACCACCAAATTTGACTGCATTTGGCGATATTTTGCACTTGGCGAGCTGGGACCTTAATGCTCAGTTTAGCCTAAGTTACATAATCATCTTTTTATTTGAGCATTCTGCTTTTTATTATTTACTAGACTCTTAACTAACAAACATAATCAACTATTTATGCGTTTGATCACTATTTTTACCATTGCATGTTCCGTTGAAAAGGTTTAAAGTTTTGAGTCTCCGAAAACAATTGTATGTTCGATTCCTACTCCGGTAGCAGATGTTTGTAGTGGTTCAGAATCCACTTTTAGGTTCGTTTAAATTACTTTAATAAATGTTTGAGCTAAACATAGTTGATCAGTTAATACATTTGAGCCACGGTTAAGTTACGAGGTCAACACACTTTATTTGTTTCTCAACGGTCATTTTTTGTACACATGCTCAAATTAGTATGGGACTTACAGTTCAAAGTGGATTCCGATCCATAAAAAACATTCCTGACCGAAGTGAGAAGCGAACACGTGAACTCTTGAATCAAAAATCAAACCGCTAACCATTCGGCTAGCTCGGATGGTGGACACCTGAGTTGGTTCATTCCTCATCTATACTGAGTAGTATCGATGGGGTATTGGATTCCTTGGCATTTTAACATTTACAAGTTCTGTATTATAAAGACACATCAAAATAGATCCTAAATCATTGCAAAATAACGCAAGGAAATACATACAAAGTATTATATGGAATGCTATTTTTCCTGTAGTTAACTTGGCGAGAACAGATTAAAATTAGCTTTAAACGCAAAAATAGTCAAAAAAATTAAGGAGATGTAAATCAGAAAAATAAAGAATTAAAAGCATATACACACACAACAAAAGAAGAATATAGACAAGAATGAAAAATAATTTCGAAACGTTTATTCATATGGAAGACAAAATTGCAGCATTTAGCAAAATAGCGGTTACTGTCATTGGAAAAAAATAAGGATTTTAATAAAAATTTACCATTGTTAGTATAAAGTCACAGATTATTCAATTTAAAAAAATATGTTATTAATAACCAATCATTCACACGAAAAACGTAGACATTTTGCAAAATGCTAAATTCTTGAATATTCATAATTCTATAAGAAGAGATCACTTTTTGTGAAATACGGCATTTATTTTATGCATTACTTTTCCGGCTGCTTGTGTTAATCACCTATAGCTGTTGTTGCTGTCGTGTGCCAGCCAGGCTGGCAATATGGAGTGCGCTGCTCCACTTTTCCAACTGAACCATATTTGGTGTGGAGTCCGACTTCTTCAGTACACACATCCTATAGGAACCCGTTTATAGGGTAGGCAACCATTCCCACCTCATTCATACAAAGAAGGATAAAGACAGGATAGATAGAGAGAGAAAAAGTACATCCCTGCCCGAACCAGGATTCGAACCCAGGACCTTTTTATCCGCAGTCAGGCACACTGACCACTTGACGGGCGGCACCTATAGCTGTTAAACAAAACATAATGCATAGAAGTTACACATACAAGTATAAAATATATTTTTATCCGGCCGTGATTTTATATTTCGAATAAAAAGCTCAAGAATTATTTGGAAAATATTAATGAAAGCAAGGTTTACATAATATTGTGTTACGTTTCCGGTTACTTATTTTTGTCAATTAAAGTTAGTAAGCACATCTAATCCCGCTGTAACTGTGAACCACCGTTTAAGCAACGAGAATCTGCACTTGAGGTAAGCCTGTCCTCTTTACCCCATACTAAGGGAGGAAACACTAGACACATAAGAAGCATTTTACATCTACTAGCTCTATCCAACACGATGGTCTTTGCCCTGATCCATTATCGAACTCGCTACCCCTCGACCCCAAGAATGATTTGCCAGATTATCGCATTTCTTTTTGTTATTCAAGAGATTATTCTAAGGAAATTCCGGCCTTAAAAAGCGATTTCCGAATGAGAGATCCACCGCATAACTCTTCGCTTGTGCGTTGCTAAGCATGTCCATATACGCTGAAATACTAAATTGCATATTCCAACTTTCCCTCTTGTTCCTGTTATTTTAGCATTCATTCAGCCACTTCCTCGTGGGGCTCAAATTTTCATGGTCAACAGTATGTTTGAGTACCTAATAGATGAAATGACATCTGATCGGTCACCTACTACAGTACACATCCCTGTACGGATATAATGTTCCATACTAATAGTTATTTCATTTGTTTTATCGATCTGTTGTTGTTGTTGTTGCTTATCCCCGACTGGCGTGACCGTACCATCACACCAGCCCCATGAATCCAAAAATAGTCAGCACCACCTCCGGTCTCAACTCCATGTCCCCTCTCTCACACCCAATGCACTGAAAAATATGAGATGGGGAGGCCTGAACCACTCGACATTTGGGACAGAGAGGGTAGACCTTGGTACCAGAGACGTGTCGCTGAGCAAGCAGGTGGCCACTTCGTAGTCTTGTCAGAGCCGTTTGGCTGCATATCTTGTGTTTACCCACTCGTGCGGAAGTAGGATGTTTGCATGTGTACCATTCGTGGGTAGGAATGGTATCCCTAAAAGTAGCATTGATAGCCATCCTAACTCTAGAGGTCAGCTCTGAGGACGACAAACAGTCTCCCTTGATGTTATCCTGTAGGCTTCCATCCTTGGCTAACTGATCCGCAACTTCGTTCCCATACACATTAACATGAGATGGTACCCACTGGAAGACTATGGTACTGGCTTTCAAATTAGTAAGATGTTGTACTATTTTAGTTTTCATGAATCTTGGGTTAGAAAGTATTATCGATCTAAATACAGCCACAACAAGGCCCGTTATTGCTACTCGTTTCTAGCTACCCGGTGGTCACCAGTGAATTAAGTCTAAGAAGTCTCACGTCATACCACTTCAAACCCATTTATAGGGTGGGCCACATTTATTCGTCACGTCAAAGAAGAAACAGAGAAAGAGAGAGAGAGAGATCCATGATCGAACCTCGATTCAAAGCCGAGACCAACAGTGTGTGAGTCAAGAACACTGACCTCTCAGCCATCTTCTGGCCCAAAAAAGTATAATTGAATTTTCATACCATTTTACAATCTTAAATCTTACCATATATTCTCCTTTATCAAACTGTTGTTATTACACCAGCATGCTTCCCTGTACCTAGCTTTGAGTTGGGCTCTACCAGTTAAATTGAAGCATCCGGGTGGAGTCTTCGTGATTTTGAAACAACAACCAAGCAGAAGACCACGAATACTTGACCTACCACCCCAGAGGTATCCTTTCACTTGGAGGACATTGCGACAACGCCCAGTTTTAACATGCCCCAGCCGCCTTGAGCGAACACGACGAATCTTTAGTTAAGCCAGGATTCGAACTCATTACTTTCCGATGAGGAGGACGAGGTCCTCGTCAACCAGGCCTTCTTTGTTCTTCTTTTTTTCCAAAATTGTAACGCACTTATATTTCAATATTGTGTTGTTAAAAGGATGTATATAATTGTTCTCTCACTCACTCACGCACACACACATACAGATCTGTATGTGTGTGAATTGATATTCATTTGACATCGCAGTTATTATTTGCGTTCGAAATAGAAATTTTGCAAACGAAAACGTTCTGTTTCTACAAATAAAAAGGGGCTGTCCAAGGCCTAATGGGAAAAGTAAAACTTTGTGGATCGAAAGGTTCCGTGTTCAATACTGGTTAGTGTTAAGGAATAGAAAATGAAGTGATATGTTTTGGGCGTCTTCATGTACATGCATGTATTGTGTTGTTTCTTACAAGTTTTCAGGGTTTTCTCCTTCACAACGTATCCCATTATCCTTGAGAAAATTTTTTGGAGGGAAATAATACACGGTTTGCAATTTAAATAGCCACAATAAGTACATTCTTTGGCGGTTACTTTTATTTTGCGATGTCAATGTGAAAATACATGTAATATTACCTAGTTTATTCCTTTTTTTGGAGGGACAGCGTAGTAAAAATCGTTAATCTGAGCAAACTGATGAGGAAATTTTGTTTTAAATTGTAATTTCTGTCACTAGAGGGCATAAATTTAATTTTTTCTTTGAAAGGTAGCGATTTCCTTTTGCGATACGGTAAAACTTTTCTACAAAGTTTCAAATATAAGAAAATATAGATGCACATTTTATTTAGTTAATCATGATAATGTTTCACGACACGAAAGTCAACTTCTGTTGACATGTTATGTAAGATTTCCCTATTATCATCACCAATATTTTTCCAACGATTATGCAAAGGTTCTTAAAGAAAATTGGGACCGAAATGATATTCGATATTCTTACTAATAAAAAACGCTTAAATGTTTTACTAATTACATTTTTTTTGCAACTGGCCTCTATAAAATATTTTTTTGGGTCTCTCCCAACAAATCGGTAAAATATGATAATTATAAGCATAATTTAAAAGGATTGAAATGTGAAAATACAGATTGATAAAAAAATCTAATACACATAGAAATTCTAAAAAACGAATTTAATTATTCATAAATTACAAATAAAATAAAAAATTTAAATGGTTAAGTTCTTGTAATGAATATGGCTTAACATCTTAAAGGCAAGTAAATAGAAAAAATGATTCTGATACTTTTATGTGTTTACCGCTATCAAATTAAACATGTACTAAAAATGACCTTATATCTGCAAACAATCTGAAGCATATCAAATATAAATTCGAAAAAATTAAAATCAGAATAAATGTTACATTTAATTGTATCTGGAAAATATTTGGCATAAAAATTATTTAAACAAAATTTTCCTGAATATTTCCTTATTTACAGTAAAAATAATGACACTTGCAATTGAAAAATAAGCATACAATAGCAATTTCAATCCATAACGTACCAGCATATAAAAATCAAATTATATATATTTTATCCTATAGAATACTTTATTTTTCTTTTTTACACATGAGTAGAGCAATAAGTGACTTTTCTATGATCTCGACTGTTGATAGATCCATAACCTTGGGTACGAACACTTCTGATCACTAGGAATCAATTTTAAAATGACCAGAAATTATTTTAATTCTGCGTTAATTATTTCTGTGAAAAAAATATGCCTGTTACTTAATGCTTTCAATTCTGATTATTTAAACATGCGAGTTTTAAAAGATCAATATAGCAATAATATGATTATGAACTAGCTATAAAAATTATTTTATAATTTAATTAATAATTAAATTAATTAATTTTAGAAAAATATATTTGTCTAAAATTTCTTTTTTTTTTTAATGTTTCGTGTTTATATGGGAAAATCAATTTTTCCTCTTATTCAATAAATGAAATCCAAAAGTAATCTTAAAACATAAATTCAACGTGGGTCTTAAATGTTTGAATGTGAGAATATCATGACTTACTCACACAGATTCCCACTCTTCGAAATAGAAATTCCCGAGTTTGATCCCAGCTCATGTTGAACGGGAAGAGTTGAGTTTTATTTATTTCTGATTTCTACATGTAAAAATTTAGCGAGTGTAGGTGCTTGAGAGTTTTCCAGTTTTCTTCATTTCGATTCGTGAATGCAAACCACTATCTATAATAAGCCTTCCCGAAAGATTAGAAAATATGTGGATCCTATTAAAACGATTTACAACAAACTGTGACCATAACGCTATCCACTGCTTGGGTACAAATTTTAGAGAGCTTCCCTCTAGCCAACTATTCCGTCTCTAAGTTTCCAGTCCTCACTAAATAAAGTATGGTTTGCTTTACAAAACATATAATGATGGGTGTCGAGTATTGAACCTGATGCCTTCTCGATGTTAGAATGGTCCCTTTTCTCTTCTGGACAAGGTAAGCATTGGTTTTTCTGTTATTGCTATGCAATTCCAGGTAATTAGAATTTTCACCTTTCAGCGTACTGGGGGAGGAGTGCTGGCACTTTACATAACGGGGCACACAGTGGGTGTGGCATCGTAACTCCGAAAGTTGGTCTTTGTAATTTTAGAAACTGTGATTAAGCAGAAGACTCTTAAAATTGATTTTCCACTCCCAGAGGTATCATTTCAGATGGGTGCAATCACGACGTACTTTAAGTGTCTCAGCTATCATTAGCGAACACAACGGATCTTCGACTGGTTTGGGATTCGAACTCGCTACCTTTCGATAATGAGAACTAATGCCCTAACCAACCACGCCACCCCCACCTCAAGCATTGGATATTCTTAAAATCAATAACATGTAAAATATGGGACAACCACAGCAAAAAAATTTTTTATTTCTTCTATACTAAAAACATTAACACCTGCTTCGATTTTCACTTTAAAAATCCTATAACTTTCCTATTAAAATGCTGGTTGATTGCTTTTAGGTAATAAAAAACATATTTTCCATAATATGTCGAATAATGTTTTTAATTTATTGGAAGACAATATAAAGTTATTACGTTTATTTTTATTGCATTTTCATGTTGCCTTTATGCTTATTATGCCACAAATTTATGTGTTAAAGTATAAAGCACCCTATGCAGCGTATTACATGTTTGAATGGGTTGAATATATTTTAGAAACATTTACCTAGAATAGTCGTTTTTGTCCGTTTTTTAAAATTCGTGAGACAACAGATTTAATCTTTATAAAATTAAATGACAAAAGAGAATAAATTGGACTGAATGAAGACATTTTATTTTTCATAAAAAAAGTGTTTTGCAATAAATAGGATAGTTAAATGTCCTGTCATGATCTAGCGCCAAAAATGGATATTTGAAACAGCCGTTCAATTGATTTATCGGAGGAATTAAAACTTTTCTAGAAAAATTACGAAGCCTTTATGATGCATAGATCAGTTTTTTAAATAACATAATCAAGCTAATATCAAACTTTATTGCCCTTTTGATTGTAAACAAATGATATGCAGTAGAAAAATATTTATTTTATTATTAAATATAATGTGTTTTTAAAAAGTAAGATTTTTATTTTGTACGAACAGATGATCCTTTAATCTTATTCATAGATAACAATTTAAAAAGATAAATGACGTCTTTCACGCTCGTGTCTAGCAGAGTTATCGATTATAAATATTTCGATTAATCGTATAAAAAAGAAAGTAACTTTGTACCTATAATCAAATTGAAGCACAAAGTAATAGAATTTTACTTAACGATTTTTAAGAGACATATTTTATAAATTACAAGGAATAATATTTTTTACTTTAAAATACTTATGTGATTATTATTATTCTATCGATTTGTAAAGTAATAAAAATTCGAACACATGTAAACTTAGATGAATATTTGAAAGGAGTGACGCAACTTAGGCATGTTAGGTTATATTATAGCGATATCTGTTCCGAGACAGAATGTATTAACACTGCCTATAATTTTGACCCTCGTAATTGGGAACCAATGGGTAATAACAAGTTCAACAATTGATATTACTCCTTTTCGTCATACCACATCATAAAAACATTGAATTTGGCATTAATTTAAACGCAAATAAAACTCTTTAGCATCATATTGTTTTGCTGGATCTGGTATCGAATTTGTTACCTTCTGTATATGACCGCTTCAATATTACCTTTTCTTTTTCATCGCGGAAACACATGCAAACTTTATTGATAAAAATCAAAATTATATATATGTATATATATATATACATACATATATATATATATATATATATATATATATATATATATATATATATATATATATATATATATATATATATATATATATATATATATATATATATATATATATATATATATATATATATAACTTAATAAAGTGAAACTTCTAGCTGCTTTGCGCTGGTTCACTTGTTAATTATACTTCGTTTTTCGAATTTTATACTTTTTTGTCTTACATATTTGTCTTGTATAATTGTATATTAAATTTATATACCTAAACATTATGGAATACAAAAATAATATTCGAAAAACGAAGTATAATTAACAAGTGAGTGGTATGGCTTTGGGGTGTGATGGCTTTTTTAAGACTATGTCTTGGGCCATTGCAGAAAAGCCATAATTTGTGCCAATGTGGTCAACACCCCCTGATGAAGCTGGCCATATTGGTACTTTATTCCATTTATATTTATCTTTCTTTAAAGTGTTTTCAATGTAATTCTTTTCATTGTATTTTTTCAATGTGTTATTTTCCATTTAATATTTCAATGTGTTGTCTTCCATCTGATATTCTACTTTTGACATTTAATTTTTCAATGTATTATTTTCTATTTGGCATTTTTCATTGTATTTTGTCTCATTATTATATTCTTTGCATATTTTATAAATTATACTATTAACTATATCTTAGTAATACTATTCTAACTGCTTTTGCGCTAAATGTACTGCTAATCTTAAAACATAAAATTTTATGTATTCTTGTGCTTCTGGTTATATGTCTAACTTTGCATTTATATTTTATGTATTCTTGAGCTTTTGGCTATACATCTGATTTTGCATTTATATATATATATATATATATATATATATATATATATATATATATATATATATATATATATATATATATATATATATATATATATATATATATACGAGCTATATCCAGAAAGTAAGTTCCGTTTGGTAATAAAATTAAATTGTGTACAGAAAAATTATTTATTGCACAAAATTCTGCAACTCTTATACTACTTTTCCACATAACTGCCGAAATTTTGCAGGCATTTGTCATAGCGTGATCCAAGTTTTGTATACCATCTTCATAGAAGTTTGCCGCCTGTGTCTTCAACCAGTTGGAAACAGTTTCTTTCAGCTCTTCGTCACTGTTGAAGTGTTGACCGCCAAGGAAAGACTTGAGATGTAAGAACAGATGAAAGTCGCTAGGAGCGAGGTCAGGACTGTACGGAGGATGGTCAATTCCATAGTGAGAGCACTAATTGTAAACTTACGGTTTTCCTGTATCTTGTTATCAATCGTGTGAACCAGTTTTTCTATAACCAAAGATGGACTCCCACTTCGTTCTTCATCGTGCACTTCACTACGTCCTTCATTGAACTGTCAGACCCATCTTCTTACCATAGAATCACTCTTCGCATTTTGTCCGTAAACTTCGCAAATTTGCCGATAAATTTCAATTGGTTTCACTTTCCTAGCATTCAGAAAACGAATCACAGATTTAATTTCAAAAGCGGCGGGTTTTTCAATCAACACCGACATTGTAAATAAGCACAACAAAGCGTACGTGGCTGACAGCGATCTCAAAATGGCGCACGTTTCTTATCCTTGATACAGAGCCTCTACCGCGCAAGTGCGGAACTGCGATCACAGCGCTGCAGCAGAGAGAAATTGAAACGGAACTTACTTTCTGGATATAACTCGTATATATATATATATATATATATATATATATATATATATATATATATATATATATATATATATATATATATATATATATGTAGTTAATATATGTATATAGTTAAATTATTTTGAGTTTATAAATTAATTTGCGTAAACAAAAATATATTTGTTCAGTTTTGGATGCTATATGCTATATATATACACGTTCTAGTTATAACTTTTACCACTAGATATCATGTTTATCATCAGCTGTTACAGATTAATATTTAAAAGAAAAGTGAATTTTTTTGAAAAATTCCGTTGGAAAAAAAGTGTATTTCATTATTACAGTAAGCAAAAACTGAAATGATTTTTGCATTAAAATTATTTTTCCATAAACTAAAAATTTCATTTTTAGTGCCACCAAAACGCGATTTGCAATATGAATAAACGGTTAACTAATAAATCTGAGTAAGAACTTCCCAAATGACTCATTTATTCCTTTAAAGGCATTCGCTCGATTCATCTGCTCAGTCTGATTAGCGAATCTGGCAGCATAACCCCCAAGGTCAGTCATTTTGGCGAGAGACTCATAACAATTCAGTCCTCCTCGCAAACATTTGGAAAACCCTTGCGATGTCATCTTTTCCCGTCGTTTAACTACGCGGTTCCTTTTTTTTTTACTTAACTGTGAAGGAGATGTAACAACTAGAATCATTTTTAACCTCGTTTGCGAAACCGAAAATTTATTTTTTGTTAACGATGTAATTTCGAGGAGTGAAAAAGTCTTGAATTTTAAGTATTTTGTTATGAAAAACAATTTAAAATTTTTCTTCACAGATAAGTGCTTTTCAGTACAAAAACAAGTTTTCTATACTCGGAAAAAAGCAGGTATTTTTAAATATTTACGAGATTATGCAGGAAAATCAATTTTGAAAATAAACTTGTTAAATGATTGTATCATTAACACGTGAATATTTTTTTATAATATTTGCTATAGTGAGATGAATTGAAATTATGCATGCAAAACTAATTTGAATTGCTATGCACTAAAACTCCATGGCACGACAGCCCATGTGGGCCAAGACCTACAGTGCTCATAACTGTCTTCATGACCGAGGGCCCTGGGGTGCGAAGCATATGTCCCAGTTAGGTGGTCAGCCTAGCGTAAGACCCCCAGTGCTTAGTTCCAAGCATACTTGGTACTCAATTAATCGACCTACTGAAGGGATGAAAGGCTGAGTCAACCTTGCCCAGCCCGAGGATCGAACCTTGGACCTGTGTCACGGGAGCGTGAAACGCTGCCACTAAGCCACCGGGCTTCCGAATTGCTATGCAAGAAAGTTAAATATAAGTAAACTGTATGAGGAATATATATATAAGCAAATTTAAGCATTGATTGTATCGTATGATAAAATTTTACAATATATTGTAATGAATACTTTCTTCAACATTTCCTAACCAACATTTACAGCCTAATAAATTTCAACATCAGTTTACGAAAATGTTGAAAGGAGTGATCATTTTCGAATGAGATCACACGTTGCTAAGTCAGAACTGAGTAGCGTGCAGCCTCAAATATCCTATATGAAGTTTCTAAACAAAGTTTATGTTACGCAAGCTTCATAACATTTTGCTACAAAAAAGCATTTTGAAAGCAATCCATTTCGTAACCTTCTATGCTAAGGGTATCGAATTCAAGTGAGGTGTCGATACCTGAGTTGGCACCTCCTTTCTCTACCATATTACACCTCGACATTGACACTACGATCTATTCTTGCCGAAAAGCCGTCCTAAGCCGTTGCTCTCTAAGGGCGATTGAGGCATTTGTGATATAGCCGCTATAAGAGAAAACGATAGATTTTCTGCTGTGTCAAGTATAGAACTCCTTACCCGCTGAACACAAGAATAACACCTTTCGCAATCAGCTAACCACACTCTCAACATCCTCAAATCTGCAACATTTTGTAAGATATTATTCATTGACTAATGAACTCTTAATTTTGATTATAAGTTCAGCTTTATACTGAACTTATAATCAATATCTCATTATGCACAAAACACTTTTACTGTCTCTAACTTGATGAATAAAGGCATTACTATGGTGTACAGAAAGGGAGAAATTTGATACTGAACTCAACTGAAAACCACTGTGCCCAAAAAGGCGCGAAATTACTCAATTTTATGGTAGAATGTGGTTCTGATAACCACTGCCTCTAAAACATCTAACCCTCTCATACTTTGGAACCGCAATCAAGTGACGAGCTCGATACCCGGAGCTACTTGAGTCCGTTTCGGAACACAATAATGGAGATTCATTGGTTCTTTCAACTTCCAAAAACCTATCGATATCTATCCTTAGCCAGATTAACCCAAAATCTAAAAAAAGTGTAGACATTAATGCTATCTACATTCGTTTAGCAAAAAAATTGGCCTTTTAATTTGATCATGGATAGTGGTAAAATTTGATAAAGGGGTCACTAAGTAAATGAAGAGCAATAGGTTCGATTCCCAGGCAATGAAGGACTATCATAAAGGACTGCATCAAGGACAACATGGTTTCTTTTTTAGAATCTGCCATTCGCAGATTGCATGCCACAACACTTTAACAGTTATCTGATAAACAAAATAATGTGTACTCACATTTGCTTACATTTCGCAATTTCCGCAAAGAAATATTCCATAATTAAAGAGACGAATTGTGCACTCGTTATTATAGCTATCTGTATTCGCCACACAAATCATTTTCTCTATTCTCAGTTTGAATGTAAAACTCGTTTATCACTAAGTTTTTCGACACTTATAGCATTCCGGCTAACACATTTCCTTATTTTTTTACTTGTAATTGATAATAGCTTTTAAGTTCGTTCCTTTGACGACGAATATAAATGCTTTGGCATTTATTGAACTTGACATTGAAAGAGGATAATAAATTTTGGTTATTTTATTGTTTCTTATCAATATACCTGAAATAATATTCACAATGATCATTAATAAATAAACTATTCCAAAAATTCTTTCAACCCCAGATAGAAAGCCATTCATATCTCTAATGTTTTGAAGGTATCAGGTTATATACCTGAGCCAGTTGAAAACCATCCATTTGAGAGGGTCGATACATGTTCATAATTCGTAATTCATTTAAAATTGCAAGTATTTACAGAAAGGAATTATTATTTTAGTGCCTACTTTTCCCGAAAAATAATTGAATCTGCTGTAATTAATTTTGGAAAAATATCCTTCTTATCGCACATGAAAATTAAATTTTCTCGGTACTTATCAAGAATACTAGTTTTGAAAAGACCGCTTTTAACTAACGAGGAATTTAATGCATTTTCTTTAATGTAATACAGAATTTCGCAACTGAAAGAAGCCAACTCAGGTGTCGAAATCGACAAATGATTGTGATTCGATATGTTCAATGTTCGTATAGTACGATTGGCGTAAATAGATAACTGGGAATTAAACCGAGAGAAGTCTAAAAAATATTGAAACTATCGAGCTTAGCTTGATTGTGATAGGTTGTATAATGCCCGGCTATTAGGAATTCCATCCTTCAGCAAGGGCTCGAATTGTGGCACCTTATGTAATGGGCAACCCAGTGGGTACTCCATCATAGCCCCGAAAGTAGATCTTCATAATTTAGAATTAGAAACCATGCAGAAGACCCACAGATTTCGCCAGTCACACCCAGAGATATCATTTCACATGGAGGACATTGCGACCAAGGCATTGTTTACTTGCCCCAGCTGCCTTTAGCTAATGTGAAGGATCTTTGATTGGGTCTGGATTCGAGCTTACGTCCTTTCCAATAGCGGGAACGAACATCCTAACCTCAATTAGTCACCGCGGCCATGATTATGAAATGTATTATTATTTTTATTTCTAGAAAGTTTCAGGTTCACAACTAGACACTTCCTAAGACTAACATACTGAGTAGCGCTGTTTAACTTTTCACAATTTGTAATGTTATTAATATGAGGAGATAGCTCAGGTGTCACCCACGTCACCTGGCGGTAGTGTAAGATTACGCTACAAATAAATGTGTTTGAAGGTTTGGATCGAAACAAATAGACCACCGGAAACGCAATGCAATAATACAGTGAAAAATTATCTACTTGTTGACCTAGTCAACCTATTTCTTTTTATTATCCCAATCCCATTTACAACAAAACAGTGGAATATTGAATTTTTCTGAATTAATTTCCAGCTCAGTTTACCTGTAACCGCATCTTTCCTAGATCTCTTTTCGTAAACATTACAGTGGCGGCCATCTAGATTGAGTAATCAGCGAAATCAAAAGCAACATCGGTGAAAACCTTGGAATTCAAAGGACACCTCCGCGGAATCATTCTATTCCAAGGACGAACACCCTCCTCAAGGTTGCCTTTCCTCTATCCAGAATACGAAGAAGGAAATTTCGAACCTTTTAGATGGCGATGTCGCCTCGTAAATTGTGAATTTGCACTTCTTTCCAAGTCTTCATTTGGTAATGGGAGTTATCGTGAAATGGCAATTATTAAACAATTAATGATCGAATGTAGCAGCTGGAAAAAAAGGGTGCGGATAATTTCCATATCGCTTACATCTTGATAATATATGAAAAGGGTTTGATGAAAAGAGGTTGGTAAACCGAAATAGATTGAGGGCTGTTAGAGAACGGATAATTTATTAAACGTATTAAAGTCTATATTAATATATATAAATAAAATGTGGAATATTTCCTTTCTAAATTAAAAAGTGAACAACAAGATTCTTATGGTCACATTAATTTATAAATGGTAATTTCCGGTGAATATTTTTGTATCCATTTTAAATTCAAATGGTATACTTAAAAATGCATGCGTTCAAAGTCTGGTAATAAAGAAGATCGTAAGATATCACATTCTGATTATCTTAATAACGAATAAAGCCATTGTTGTTTAGTCTAGAGGGTAGTGGGTTCGATATTAGCTCTAATGAAAGATCGAATTGAGAAAGCCAGTGTACATTAAATTTATTATTCTCCTACTTATCTCTGTTCCAGTGACAAGGAGACATGGAGAGGAAGACATCACAGCTCTCTTGCGGATGTCGACTGCGTCACTCGAGTGTAGTTCAATATAGAAAAGGTGTGATTTTTTTTCTTTTTAGTAACTCAACCCTGCAGAAATATTTCCCATCAATATAGTTCAAAACACAATAAAAACTTTTTTGCGTTATCGGTAGTCTGGTATGGTTAATTGACGCTCTGTGGTCCCATTTTGCTCACGAGGGAATTTTAGATTGGAAACCTGCGGTTTGAAGTAGACTCCGAACCACAACGATTATCACCATTTGTTGTAGGAATCGAACCCACAAACTATTGTAGCATGTTGTTTTTTGCGAAAAGACGAGGGTTCGATAGCCGAACCCAATCGAAGATCACTGTGCTGAGTTGACCTGTTTTGTTAAAATCTTAATAAAATTCCAATATCATTCCGTTTTTTTGGTGAGAAGACGAGAGTTCCAGCTCAGGAGTCGACCTCATCACTCAACTATTTTTCAACACTACAAGGCGGTTGGTCGATATTTTGCGACATCATTCAGCCGAAATGAGAGTCTTCAAGTGAAGGCAATATAACAAACTGAAAAAGAATTCACTAGTGACAGTATAAATTGTAAGAAACCATTAAACCACAACATTTTTCAAAGTCATATTTTAAGAAGAGTAGATTATTTGGAAAGAGAACTGCAAAATTGTCGCGGAATATCATTTCCTTGAAGAATAAGTTTTATTTCACCGAATAACCAGTAACATTAATGATACTGATTTAGAAATGCTAAAGATATCACTTTTAGTACTGCATGATTTTGTTCGAATCCAGAGTGTGATATACTGATCTAATTCCATTCTCTAAAGTCTGTTCTATTCTCAAGAGAGTATTAATATTTTTCAATGATTATGAGATTCGCCATTTAAGTACATGATTTCACTTTTATCTTGTGAAGTACTTCGAGATTTATTGCCATTAAATCAATCTTCTTTATGTTTATTTTTAACACTTAATAATTTTTTATAACAATCGGATACTTTCCGTCACTTTACTATTGGATTATGCTGTTGTATAATGCCCAGCTGTAAGGATATCAGCCTTGCAGCCATACAAAAAGCGGAAATGACGTCACTTTACACGACATAGGAGACCATATTAACCCTTCTCAAAGAAGAAAATATAAAAAAAATGTCCAAAGTATCCACGCTGACAGATGAGTATAAAGTGGACAGAAGTGCAATATCCATCGCGCATTGTTCAACTGTGGCTAAAATCGAACCCGGTACCTTTTCTTCTGAAGAATAATTTCCTACCACTAATCTTCCGTTCTCAAGAAAAGAAGTGCACCACAGAGGATCTGAAGAAATCCACCTAGGACCTGCCTTGATAGATGTACATGCATTAAGCGCGACTATCATCATTCGCTGTGCAACAATATTGGGAATCGAACGTAAGCCTTTATTAAATGGAAGCATTTCTACTTCAAGTTACGGTATGTCTAAAGCTATCTTTACTTATGGGACTACATAAACTCAATTTGTAAGCAATCTTATATAATAAAAAGGAACAATACACACACACAAATGATATTCATTCTAATAGCTGACTTAAATATTCATCATTTGGTGAATGATGACGTTTATTACCAATATCTCAAATCTTCACTGTAAAGACATCGCCAAATCCTTTCTTATTCTAACAAATGAAGAGCATCTTCCAAAATTACATGTCGGAATCAGCAACACGAATGAGTTAACAAACGTGCACGATTCATTGCTGATGAATAATTCATTTCGGTTGCAGTTACTGGTTTAGACTTTGTAATTTTCAGACATTCGACGTTTACATTACCGAACGCTTCATTGACGAAACGTAAGAAGACAGAACATGTTCCCTTACTCCGTCCCACTCTGATGAATTAAGACTGCATTCAATACGAGAATATGATCGCTTCAGGGTGGAAGGGGTGCATAAAGTGTAAGACGATTTATATTTTGATGAATGACCCATTTCCCCACGCTGACCGCTCATTCCTTATGGGATCCTCTTTCAAGAATGTGGACGCATTCATCAAAATTATTCGGTGTTCTATTTCTTCCATCCCCCCTTGCAAACAGCTTGGAAGTCCATTTCTTCAAATGAAATTGAATTATGTGAATTAGTATAAATATAAAAATGCCAGTAACAGGAATTATGACAAAGCGGAAAAAAATGTAGTTCTGGAGTACGACAGTCCATCAGTTCGATACCACACTCCGTTGAGAATGATGGAGTTAAGACAACTTATGCGTACTAAACATTTAGTAGATTTAATTCCTTTCTACAAGTGTGAAGTGGAAGATTCGAGAAGAAGGTACCGATTCAGGTGTCGTCTTGCCTTTTTTCAGGATTGAAAATGACAAGATGGCTGAATATGTTTAATACTTTTGATTGACTGAAATACAGAAAGTGGAAAGAAGCGCAGTTTATAAATAAATGCCTTGTATTATGGTATCCAAGGGGGAAAATGCAATAATAAGCGTATTGCAGAAGCTAACCGAACCAAATCATGGACAAATTCATGTTCTTTAATTGTGTCTCTTTTGCATTCAAATTAGGTATTTTCTTTCTTAAAGCAACACTATATCAAAAATGTAAATTAAAGACATAATTAGTAACAATATTAATTAATTAAAAAAATTTTAATGATTTATAAAACAACACTAAACAAAAGACCAGGAACAAGCAAATCATTTAAAAAAATGTAAACAAAATATTTTTAAGATAAAAACATGTTCTAGACCAGACGTAAAAAGCAATAATTACTAAATATTTTTGTAAAACATGAATAAAAAATCGGTTTATAAATAATCATAATTTACAACCGTTATAAGGATACATTAAATGTCTGACAGTAACTTAGGGTTCTGACTACCTTTAGACAAAAAAAGGTTTGATATAAGTTACTAACCGACAACCGGCTGTTGTATTTTTAACATGCACGTCAGCCAAAGTAAGCCGAGCTGGCAGCCGAATGGTTAATGCTCTTGCCACTACGATACTGTATAATGATCAGAATAAAAGATTTTGCCACTACGATAATGTTATAATGATCAGAATAAAAGGAAATCCAGGGTACGACATGGGCCGAATGTTGTGGGTGAGAAGTAACTGCCACCCCAATTCATTCAATTTTCCCAGTGTTCGTCTTGCATAGTGTGGTTTTTCATTGTCGTGCTGCAGAATGATGCTGTGATGTCATGAACCAGTCGTTTCCAGGATCGTTCAATAACATAAAATATATTCAATTTGGACGACACGTTTATTTCACATTAATATATATATATAACATTAATTATTATCACAAACATAAATTTAGACGATTCTTTCTACATAATTCAAAACACATGTATTTTCCATTGCCTGGAAGCGGGACCTCCGCTATTCGTATTCACACACAACCCCACCGTTCCTCTCGCTCCGACACACTCCCACTATGCCTCTTGTGTCTCATACATCGGCACAATACATGTCTCATACATCGGCTCATACATCGGCACGAAATCGAAAGTTCTCCTTTCCGTTAAGTACTTGATTTTCACAGACGCCTTTTCTGTTGTTAATTGCCGGATATTTTTTCATTGAAGATTGGTTCCCTCGATCCAATTGTTCTCAACAAAAGTCTGCGTTAAGAGTTTCTCCAGATTTCAGCATTACAAAATGAACAGTTTCGCGAATAACCCACCAAACACACAGAAGTAAGGAGATATGTATGTTATGTTAAAATAAACATCACCAACACGATATTATCTCCTTCAAACAATTTTATTCAATTTCCTTTACTATTGAAGACATTCTAAAATTTCCAATCGTGTACTACTCGCATAGCACACTCTTCACTTCTGATCCCTCTTACTAGGATTACAAAAATTTACTTGGCGCGATGACACCTAACTCTGGGATTCACCACAGAAGTAAGTTTTTGGGATACAAACCTGGCTTCTCAGTACTGCTTTGTGATTTATTTGGAGAGAGTTGCTGCGCTTTGGATTATCATAAAGACCATATTCTTTTGTCACCGGTGATCAAACAGTCAGAAAACGATTCTGTATGGTGCCATTAAAACAATACGTTGTCCGTTATGGATCGTTTGGCTTTGTACTTTTCAGATAGATTATGGGAGTCCCAAACACCTGTTCTGTTTATTTTTTCCAATCTGTTATAAATATTCCTATAGGGTCCACCAAGGTTGTTCCTAGATTGTTTGACATGAATTTGCTTCCACTTCTGCCTTTAGCTTGTCATTGTCTAATGTTGTTAAATTTCCTGATCGATAGTGTAGTCCGAGAGATCAAAAATACCAGATCTTACTAAAAGAAACCATCTTTGGCATTACGAACGTATAAAGCACTTGGATAAATATTGCAAATATGTTTTTGATCACAATTGTTGCGTTAGTACCCTGCGAAACTCAAAAAGCATGCAATGTTGAATATGCTTTTCTGGTATTTGGCCGGTTATTTCACTTAAAATTCAAAAAAAAATTTAATATTGAATTATTTAGAAGTGAACCAGCAGACGATACATAGAAAGCAGACGATATCAAAAGATGAAAAGGTCAGCTGAAATTACATAAAAATGAAAGCAGACGATATCATAAATTGACTTGACCTGACAAATGGCAATCAAATATCGATATCCGCAGAAACGACATTACTTTTCGGTTCCCTTAACACAAATCTCTAACATATTGTAATTACAAAAAGAGAAATTATTATAAAGCTTTTATTATTAACCATTCTCTTGCAATTATCTTTACCAAAAATTTATTTGCAGCATTATAGTAAACGCTTTTATAGAAAGCAATCCTTTGTACAGCAAAGAGCTTAAAGTTAAAAATAATAAATTCATTAATAAATCACTTTTTTAAAATATGTTTATGAATATATTCGAACATAAATAAAAGAAGTGTTTCACTGACATAGTATCATTATATTTTCAAATGAAAAATAAATAAAGCAATTAATCATTTTAATTTTTGCAATTTCTGTTTACAATTCGGAATATCATTTTAAGGATGACAATTTAAATTCAAATCATATATGGAAATAAAAGGAAAATAAAGACCTACGAGCAAGTGTTGAGTTTATAATGCATTCCGGGGGGAGGAACTCCCTAATGAATAATGATATTCAGTAGCTCTAAAATTTCAGAATTAATTCATGTCTGCCGTGAAATTTTAAATTAATGTTCTCTGGATTAGATTCTGTGATGACGAAATGAACCGTAGAATATGGAAATTAATCTGGCGTTTGTTGGCCTCTCGTCAACATATTATAAATTCGAACTTTTCCTTCATAAATTCTAATAGTGCGGTATTTTTCAAGACTAAAAAATTCAGTAACACAACGTTTAGGGAAACAACAAATTATTTATTTTATAAAATACAATTTAGATGTAATTTATTGAATAATACAATTATAATAAATAAACACGTCTTTCATTATTCCGCAATAAACATGCTCATATAGTTATTATGCTTTATTTGCTTTATTGCTTAAAGCATATTATCATATGCTTTATTTATATATATGAAGTTCAGCTTTATTAGAACGATTTTTATTTGTATGGTCACTTGAATTTTATCCTTGTTCAAAAATTTCGCATTATGTATGTAACGAATTATGTATTAATCAAAAAAATTAATTCGTCATAATTTATTTTTTGATTAATATATGTTCGTAAATAAATTTAAAACCATAATTGTTTTACGCAAGAACAAATATGCTTTCTGTAAAATACATTTTAAATGTGGATAATATAATAATTAATAAATAAACACGTTTTCCATTAATCCACATTAGACATGCACATAGGATCGGTAATTATTTATACCTAGCTGAATTTTATAAGAACGAATTCTATTTTTATGGTCAACTAAATTTTATCGTTGTTCAGAAATTTTATAATTAATTGTTTGAGTAATACATATATAAATAAATTTAAAATAATTATTTTAAGCAAAAACAATTATTCATTGTGTAAAATATACTTTAAACGTAATTTATTGCATAATACCATTATAAATAAATAAATACATCCTTCATTATTCCTTAATCAACATGCTCTTAGAAAGGTTACTCATTTATAGTAAGTAGTTGAATTTTATCAGATCAATTTTTGCTTGTGTTGACTCTTAAATTTTATCATTGTTTCAAAGTTTTATCTTCATAATTTTTTGTTTAAATATATGATACATTCATAAATAAATTTAAAACCACAATTATTTTACGTAAGGAACGTATACGATATAGCATTATTCATGAATACTTAATCTAATGTATTATAAAATAAAAGATGGATCTGAAAATAACTCAATATATCTTAATTTCGTTGTAATATAATGTCTTATTATTGAGAATGAATATTGTTACAAATTTATAAATAATGATTATATTTGTCTTAAAATATCTCAGACAGATCGGAAATTCTCACATTTTTGGGCAAAAATTGCGGTATTTAGAGGTGTTGTAGTTTAAAAGCGGATTTCCTAATGATTTGGCGACTTGGCGACAGTTGGCGAGATTCTTGGCGACTTGGCGAGAAATTGATACTTCTGGAAACATCCATCACCTAAGCTCTAGGACCAATATTTTTCGAGATAGCCTAGAAGCTTCCAGAACCTTGGCGAAATTGGTAGATTTCTCCGCCAAGTCAGGTATAAATACCGCAGCCCGACATGGAAGAGTCAGAGTTTTTGTGAAGACAGTCAGTGAGTGAATACGATTAGTTGTGACTGCGAGTGGTTCTCTGTCTGAGGTATTTGAGACCTGTGATTAGAAGCTGTTTCTTATTATATCTGACGAATTGTAGCTGTATAATTGTGATTGTAACAGCGGGAAAATCGTTTATCTAGTGAGATTTTTACTAATAAAAGTCTTGTGTTCATTAAGTGGTTGCTTTATTCAACTCTCAATCGACACGAACCCGTGAAGCTCGGTACAATATGCAATTGAATTGAATGCAAATGCCAGGGTTAAGACATTACAGGCTCTGGTAGCGAGCACTAAAATCCGTGCGGTCTGGGTATGCAGCTCAATTCTTCATGACAAGAAAGGACGAAGATTCGATTAAAGGGATTCCGACTCTCCATATCCCCATAGATGAGATCCTGGTCATCCCACGGCTGCCTCCAGGTGGCGCCAAGACAGTTAAGAAAGTGAGTAGGACTGGCAGAAAGGGAACAAGAGCAAAGAGAGAAAATCCTGTCCTCATTCAATAATCGCAAATATTTTAGTGGATCCCTGCTATATCTCGCGATGGGTCAAATGAAAAGACCAGGGGTCATATTGTGACAGGGACTGACCAGGACTATTGGCAGTATAACAAAGGGAAGCATAAACAGGTGGAAAACAACATACAGAGAGCAATTGCTGCATCGAAATACTTGTAAAGTTGCTTATGGACTAGTATTATTAATTTAAGTGGTGTGAGATTTCGTTCCGGAACTTTTCTCGCTTCAAGAAGGAAGCATATGATATTTCCTACTTTTGAAATTACCAACTGTGCGTGGGAATAAGAAATATATATTTACGGCAAAGTGAGCCGTTTGCACAATATGGACCGTTTGTATACATAAAAGAATATTTGTAATGATTAAATTGATAATTATATTTCATATGTAACTTTAAAAATTTCTAACAATTTTTACGAATACTACTCGAAACAAATGTATGAAAATAATTCCTTTCTATTTCAGATGATAATGGGAACTTCGATGCTGATCATGTATATATATACCAGGAACCAGGGGGTACGTGTACCTTCCTGGGGCTTGAGCAGCCACCAGGCGCGTCGGCAAGTGGTGGATAGCCGAATGTCCTGTAGGAATGACAGGATAGCCTTGATCATAGAATCAGAGGCCGCGAACCAGCTCCCATAAACCCTGGTGTTATGCGATCCGTGCCTAGGGCTAATTGGCACCGCGGTATTGGTGTCTTAACGGAGCCTCTAGTTGCTTGGCGAACTTCTAGAGTAATTTGCCTTGCCCAGTAACTCAGGCAATGCTGGGTGGACTTATATTACCTGAGCTTATTAATTGTTATCTTGTGGCTGAAAAGACACAAGGAGTAACAAACCTTTCTGCATTTGCAGGTGAAGCCTCTGAAGTAGACCTTGCTGAAAAAGACAAGGGAACTCAGAGGCAATCTTGTAAAGGGGCAGCAATGAATCCTTCACTTTAGGTAGAAATGACCTCCAAACCATCTTCTTCTGGTGAAAGTCAGGAAGCTATTCCTAGCATGACTGACTTTCTGACCAGATGGGACTGTTTCAGCAAGACCTTATCTGCTGGAAATGTCATATGCAAGAGGAAACGGCAGAGCATGTCATTGACGAATGTGAGGCTCTTGCCCTCCTAGATTAACTTCTTTAGGCTTCATCCATACTAGAGAGTTACACCTAGACTCCATTAAAGGGTTATCGGACTTTATTAGTAAAGTGGTTGACCCGAGCAACTGGAACTAGGAAACATTGGGTTTGGAGTTATATATATATATATATATATATATATATATATATATATATATATATATATATATATATATATATTTATGTGCAATATAAATATATATATATTCAAATTATTCATATATATATGAACAATTTGCAATCCCGAATTTTAAACATAAAGCATTGAATGCACAGTATTTTACAAATATACACACACAGCACAGAAAATGATGTAAACAATTTTAGCTGAGGAATCTGTTTTTTGTCTGAAATCCACAATAGAGAACAGAAAGTAAAAAATCTAAAATATGTCAAAAAGCATGAGGAAATAAAAGAGAAATGGAAATTCTTCCGACAATCCATATCTGGCAACAACGACCGCTTTCAGCCCCATCTCCCCTGCAACCTTCGTTTCACGTTCTTTTGCTCTATTCGGCATTTCCCTTCCAATTTTTGCTCAGCTCCTTTTTTTCTATGAAGAAGTTGGAGGGAAGAATTCGCAATATATTATTTTTTGTTGCATTTTCACATAGAGAGAAATTTCGTGTTATTTTTCCTCACACAAAGATGGCGCTGCATTTTCTCAACACACACATGTTTTTTTCTTTAAAAAAGGTCACAAATTGCTTATTTTATTTTTGGGGAAATGTTTGAACGTGCGCTTTATTATTCGTTTTCAAACTATGGTAAAATATCTGAATAAATATGTGAGAATTTTTATGTATGTAGAGATATTATTCTAAATGCAGGCCCAGTATATACGTAACTCATCAGGTGATGTTGTAACTAATCCTGATTGGCTTAAATTTCACCATCCATTGAAAATGCAGAAAATGTTATACTTGTTAACAATATGTTTGATATTAAAAAAGTAATTGAAAATATAGTTTTAATAAGCTAAGTTAGTTAATTGTGATGTATTTTCCAACAGTACGTTTTCTGACAGATATGGTTACTAAACGCAGCTCCCAGCTTCTTAATTTTGAAACAAATCTAAATGACGAAGTCGATACCTGAGCTGGTACACTCCTCTCCACTTGACACCAACGACATGATACTGAATTTTCGGAACATTCTACATTTGAAATCCCATTCAACATAAAGGTCTTTGACTGGCAAATCTTAAATGTATGTATATAAGCAGACCCCAGATCACTGTTTCTCAAATTTTTTTGTCACGGCACACTTTAAATGGGGTTTCAAATATTGGCGGTACTCCAAGAAAATGATAAGTTGATAAGCTGTTTAAAACTTAACTGTAAGACACTGTGTAAAATAGGTTATGTTAATCGTTTTAGATATAAACAACAGTACATTATTTACATTATTTGCAATGAAAAAACATTATAAATTTTATAATATGCATTTCTAAATTTTAGCAGTACACTTTAACAATTTGGCGGCATAGTGGTGGAGAATCACCATTCTAGTCGTCTTCTCCTAAAAGGCTATCATATTAGTTCAAAAATGTGAATTAGAGAATACTAGCTACTTGACGTTGAAGGAAGAGCAAACATTGGCGATTTTTGAAAGAAAGGTCCTAAGAACTATTTTTGGTGCTGTCCTGGAAAATAACACCTGACGAAAAAGGTATAACTTTGAACTGTACAAAATCTATGGAGAAGAAGACATCATTAAATCAATGAAACTATCTAGAATGAGATGGGCAGGCCATCTCATGAGAATGAGTACAGAGAGAACACCCATAAAGGTCTTCAACACCACCCCTTTCTGTAGTAGACCAAGAGGAAGACCCAAAAAGAGATGGAAGGACTGCCTGGAAGAAGACTTCAACATACTTAAAGTCAAGAACTGGAGGTCGATTTCTAGAAAAGGGGCGGAATGACAGAGACTTCTGAAGAAGGCCAAGGCCCACAAAGGGCTGTCGTGCCAATGTTGATGATGATGAATACTCGCTACAATTTCTTGGAGTTGTTGAAAAACAAAAGCAGTAGTGATGAAGACCGTCTGTTTATATATCATCTATCCAAAGATCAGGTGACAGAGTTTATGCAATTTTATTGGTTGCAATTTAATTACCTCTCATCGTAGCAGTGGAGCAGCGAAGTGGAAGGTATAAAGCTCAATACTAGCCTCTGATTAACAAAGGGGAACGGATGTTTCGGTTTTTATTTTCTACATACACATCTATCGGGAGCAATTGTTTGCGTGATTTCATGGTTTAAGCTTTTACAGCACATAATATGGCCCAATATCCATGAATAATACTCCAAGATGTTAAAGACGCTCTCGAGGGATTTACGAGAATTTTATAACGATCGTAGAGGTACGATTATTACAGTATCAACACTGAATAAAAATACAAATTTATATATTTCTTCTGATTGTTTAAAATTAAGTAGTAGTGGTGAATAAGAGACAACCCCAGTTTGCAAATAATCTAATCTAACTTATGACCATCGTGTTGAAAGGATCTACACAAAACAGCCAATTGAGAATGGATGTGTTTTCGTTCTTATAATGTAGTGATTTGTGGAAAAGTTGGTATTTTGTATATAATCCCCATTACTGAACGATGTTGTAAGGCGTTTGAACAAACTAATTATATTTCCTTAAAAGAAAAACCCTTAACAGGTTGTGCACCCCACTCACGTCACAAGGAAAGGCAACCAGGAAATTTTCCAAGCATTTACTTTGACAGACCTGCAAGCAGAAAAGCGACTGACACCTTCAGTTACTTTAGAGTGGCGAAGATCGAACTTGGCACCCTTCATTTTAAAGTGAGCAGAGTTATCAATACAGTGTGCCACAGTTTATATTTTTTATGATGTTTTCAAGAAAGACCGCTTAGATCAGTAACCTAGAAATAAGGTTCTCGTTTGAAATGGATAATATAGGGCTTGATCTCAAACAGAACAAGTAGCTGGCGATTTCTGCTGCGTTTCCCGTGAAATGTGGAAATGAAACACCTGAAAGCAGTTGTAAGGCCTTCGTATATCTGCTCATGAATGTCACCCAGAAGATTTTTTCATAGACAGTATGTTGCACGCCTATATCACAAGGGAGAAAGAAGAGTGGAAAGAATTTCAATTCCAGTGCTGACACGTGCAAAACCAAAATCGCAATATCTCTCTTCCTCTTTTTCAACAATGTTGGGATAGAACCCAGTAACTTCCAATGGTCCTATCACTCGGCCGCGAGTAGGATGCATTGCCACCACGTAAAGGAGAGCTCAACTGATGAGGCATTTTGTATTCAGGGCTTTTGGGAGGGCACTTTACAAGTAGTCGCAAAAAGAGAAACTGGCACTCACTTGGTCTGAGGAGCTATACGAAACATTATAAAGGAGGATGCACCGCCTGTCCTTCAAGGTCTTCTTCTACTTCCAAGAGCATTATATCACTACTAAGCCGTAACGAGCGCTCATGTTTCCTTCTCTTAGAGGGGAACATCTAACGATATAGGCTTGTTGCAAACCATCTTAATATGTGTTTTCAATAATGGCGGGCACTAGGGTGACTAGCCCTGCGCCACTACAAGACCGGAAACTGCAACTCATTTATTGTTACCCGGTGGGCATCTATGAACCAAGTCACGGAGACGAGTAGCATTACCTGCGCCATACCACCACAAACTCATTTATACTGTGGGCCATATTCATACATCATGACAGAAGAAAGGATAGAGAAACACAAAGAGAAAGTAACATCCATGCTCGGACCAGGATTTGAACTCGGCTCCCACAGCTCAGGAGTCAGAAACGCTAACCACTCAGCCATCGGTCAGCACCATTTTAATTTACATCATGTAATCGGCACCATTTTAATTGCCTTCTGGAATGGTATTACTAGATAATGGACTATATTCGCATTTCGCAAAGGAGGAAACATGGAAAACAATTACCACCCACCCCAACAGACGTGCATGTAGAAGTACTACATCCAACTCTGGATGTAGTACTTCTACTATTATTTAATGTTTTTATATATAGTATTATTTATATAGTATTATTTAATGTATAAAATATATAGTATTATTTAATGTTTTTTTCTCGTGGACCACTTTCAAAGTTTTATTATTTTCGGTATACCCCTTGCTGCTAACAAAAAGTACCTATGTATTAACAAAAACCACTTAAACAAAAAAGTACCTAGGTACCTAAAGTTTAATTTTCCCTGGATTTTTGTTCCTTTTTATAGAAGTTTAGAATAATCTCTAGTATTTATATAATTTTTACTACATAACTACCTACTACACTCAAGTAGTGAAACAGATATGATTGATAAATTACAATATACAGTAAAAATATGTATAACAAATAGGCAGATAATTATTTTTTCCGGCACTGCAAGCACTGACATCGATTCACTCACAGTCACATTTTTATGTTTAAAATCCCGGAAACAAATGAGTAACGTTTTATTCTTGACATTCGTATTTATACTAATGTAGATTGCAAGCACAGCGCAAGTCACATTTCATCCTTTTGCAGGTCTAAACAAGCATCCCGGATGAGAGGCACTTTGCAAGTCTCGACATGTGACGTACACTTGTATGATTATCTATTGTTCTATTCAATTCTGTGTTTGAACTGAGTCTCGAATATTTTTGAGTACCTACCTAGTGAATGATGCTACCTGCGTAGGTTGATTGGTAAATCCAAGCCAAAATTTTGTTCTTTGTTATGAAAACCAGAAAATTTTTCGTGGACCCCCACTTACAACTCGTGAACCCCTGTTTTTTTTCACGTCTACGTGGACCCCCATGTGGTCTCCTATGGACCCCTGGGGGTCCATCTGGACTACTTTGGGAACCTATGCTTTAGATGCTAAGAAGTTTTCGATATTTTGTCTGTAGTAACACATATCTACAGCACAGTATTAACAGAAGGATCTCTGGAAAGTCAAAAACAAATGACTCATTGCCTAATAATTTAATTAATCTGTTGGGCAAGCACATGGTGTCAAATTGTTGGGCAATATTTTTATTAAAAATGCCAACATAGTAAATAATCCCAGCAAACATTTTACCCTAATGCACCCTAAAAATGTAATGAGAAACATAACCAAGATAAATACATTCACTACCTTGAATACCCTTACATTAACCTACTTTGCAAAATTGTTACTTAGTCAAAATAACAATTTTTAATAGCTTACAAAAATTATGCCTTTATCATTGCTAACGTAAAAACTCATTTTCCACACAAATGTCAATATTCTTAAGTAAATCTTCGATCGAATGACTCATACCTGCTCTGAAGAAATCAAGAGAAAGTTGCCATTCAAAATTATAAGATAAACAAAAAACAAAAACAAGAGCCGTGTCTTTCAGACGATGGAAAAGGCTTGCGAAATTCCCCCTCCACGTGCAGCGGGACGCTGAGTGTGACCCAGAGTCCTCATTCCGGTGGCCTCGAATCAGGCCCACACCTCCTCAACTCGGAAGTCGGCTCATTACGTCACTCTCTAAGATATCGTCTGAGCACATCGTTGCTTCCAACTGACAAATAAATCGCGCTAACGAAAAGCGTTAATCAAACGAATTGCTCACAAAAAAACAGGTGGATTTAAAGTCATAAATTTAGTATACTACTCAATCCCTCACGTTGCAACATTTCCAATCTATTAAAGTGTGTATTGTTGCAATAATAAAAAATGAAAACGATTCAAAATTGTGTGTGTGTATATATACATATATATATATATATATATATATATATATATATATATATATATATATATATATATATATGTATATATATATATATATATATATATATTTGTAAAGAACGAAAGATAATATCAATGTGCACTAGAATTTATTCACATTGTTTAATTCATGATTATAATAAAAAATTTTATTTGAATTTCTTTTGGAAATTATTATTTAATGTTTATGCAGATTCACACACACACAGTACTGTTGCACTACGTTTTCAGATATGTATCTCTAATATTGAACCATCTAATACAGGACGAGCTGGTAGTCAAGTGCTGGTCTTTTGCGTTCAACAGTTCGTGGATTCGATTCACATGCGGATTTAGTTGTTTACTGTCGTTCGGAATCCACTTCAAAACCATTAATCAAAGTCTTATTAGTTTCATGTGCAATAATTGATCATTAATCAATAATGAAACCAACCAACCGCCAAACACTGCACGTTCTCTGTTTTCTGTAAACACCATTAAATGACGAAGTCAACATGTAGGCATTTCTTTTTAACACTATGCCACCAAAAAATAAAATATCAAACGAATTTCTACAGATCATCTAAAACATTTGAATTCCGAGGAGACTTTTCATCGATAGTATTAAAATATCGCAAGGAAGGAAACCTGGAAATCCCCTATGCGAGCACTGTAGTTGGCTCCCATGCATGAAACATCAAAAACAGAAACTTCTCCCATTGTTCAGCAGTAAATAGGATCGAATTCGAGATCTCCCTCTCAAAAAGCACTGCTACAGGTTACGGTGTGTCCCTCTAATAAATTAATCCAGTCGTTTACTATATTAATTTCATAACATAAAATTTAGAGATGTAAAATACGAATTAAATATTTAATTCACAAGCTGAAATTTTTACTTCTTCTTCTTAGAGTTGGGTTTGTATGTCATTGGGCACCTCTGCTTTCATCAGCGTTTTGTACTGTTAACTCCAAAACCAATGTTTCCTAGTTCCAGTTGCTCGGGTCACGCACTATATTAATAAAGTCCGATAACCCTTTCATGGAGTCTAGGTGTAACTCTCTAGTATGGATGATGCCTAAAGAAGTTCATCTAGGGAGGGCAAGGGCCTCGCATTCGTAAATGATATGCTTGGCCGTATTCCTCTTGCGTATAACATTTCCTGCAGATAGGGTCTTGCTGAAACAGTCCCATTTTATGGAGGTGTTTTCTGAAATAGTAGTGCCCAGTTATGAAGCCTACGATTAAACGTATCTTCTGCCTAGGGCATCTTGGAATTTCAGAGGCAATCCTTGCTGATGATCCACAGATCATACTTTTAGCGTGGGTTTGACCAGGAGTGTTGAGCCAAGCTTCATACATCTTCCGTTTTTCCCATCTAAGAACATTGGTTTTTGCGGTCTTCAAATTGATCCCACAAAAAGGTTCTGCACCAATGGGAGCAAAAGACGATCCTTGTTTAGCAAGTTCGTCATCCCTTTCATTACCTTCGATACCTTTGTGCCCTGGCACCCATACAAGGATCACCTTGTTTCTAGTTGCTAGTTCTATAAGAAGGTTTCTACATTCCAAAATCATTTTAGGATTGATTTCGAAAGAACTGAGCGCTTTTAAAGCGGCTTGACTGTCACTAAAAATGAGATTCCGCTTACTTCAAAAAATAATGAATTGCTATGGTAAATAGTGGAAACTGCGATTAGAATAAAATTGAATACATCTTCGCTCAAATGTGAGGTAATATGCCCTTTTCATATGTGTAAGAAAGTGAATCTGGAAAACTTCTAAGCACTCACCAAGAGACGAGGCAAGTGGCAGAAAAACTGCTTTCATTTCTTGTTATTCAGCGGTGGGTGGGATCGATGCCGCAAATTTCCGCTCAGAAAAGCGCTTTCCTACTATAAGACCACTTTGAGCTCTAAAGACAACATCTTAAAAAGGATTCTGAATCATTATGAAAATTCGTATCTAAAATGAGAATCTAACCCATGAACTCTTAAACAAAAGACCAGAGCACTGATCGATCTCATCAAACATGTTTAACTTATTTAAATCAATTTACAATACAATCTCCTGCATGACCATGAAATCGAAACGTGTCAAAGATTCATTTAGGTACAATTTACTTTTTGTCCTATACCAAATCGACACGTTTTACTCATTCAAGTATTTTGAATCCAAGAATCTTGTTCCCTACCAACTGTGGATGCATCAATTAATCATTAAGTTTGAGTTACAGTATATTTTGCGTCCGTTTTCAATCAATTATTCCATAGGTTCCCAAAGTGGTCCAGGTGGACCCCCAGGGGTCCATATAGGCATGAAAAGAAAACAGGGGTTCACAAGTTGTAAGTGGGGGTCCATGAAGTATTTTCTGGTTTTCCTAATAAAGAACAAAAATTTTGGTTTGGATTTACCTATCAACGTAAACAGGTGGGATCATTCACTAGGTAGGTACTCAAAAGTATTCAAAACTCAGTTCAAACACAGAATGGAATAGTGCAAGTATTATTTTAATAAATAGTACACAAGAAAATGTACTACTTTTTTTCTTCTTAACACCCCTAATTTAGGGTGATAGTTTTTAGGAAATTTGGGAATACAGTAGAAATGTAGCAGTAGGGGGTCTACCGAAAGTAGTAAAACTTTGAAAGTGGTTCACGAGAAAAAAAAGTTTGGAAACCCATGAACTATTCGGATGAACTTATATTAAAAAAATTTATTTGACACCAGTAACTTTATAAAAAATGTTTAAATTATTTAAGTAAATTCATATACATTACGTTTTTTGTGTCCCAACGAATTCTCTTAATGATGATATTTAAATAAGATGTTTAAATGTGCCAATTATTTTATTACAATTTATTTTACTTACATAAAAAATCGAAATTCTTTAAATTGTTTATTTAAATTACAATTCACTCAATTCTCTATCAAATTTATTTAGCCGAGCTGTCAGCCGAATGGTTAGCGCTCTTGCCTTCGGTTCAATAGTTCGTGGGTTCGAATCCCACCTTGGGCATGGATGTTTGTAGTGGTTCGGAATCCACTTTAAACCGTAAGTCCCGGTCTATTTAGCCCTCGTGTGCAAAAAATGACCTTTGAGCGACAAACAAACCAAACCTATCAAATTTAGATTCCTCAATTTTTCTGCATAATTTGCATTTTAATTTACTTTATATCCGTTGCCAAATGGGAATACATAAATTATTCAGGCAAATTTAAGTTAAAAAATAATTTACTTTCAACTTGTACTCACAAATTTAGATGTTTCACACAATTATTAAAATAAAGCAGAGTCTTTTAAACTTTCATCATTCGAAAGCACTGGAATAAATAAAGAATATTTGCAAAAATAATAAAGTTTTATGAATGATTAAAACAATTTTAATAAAAACATTCCTTTTTTTCATCTCACGTTGCAAATATACTTTTAAAATTTCTGGCATTTAATGCTTTCAAATGAGAGAGAGAGAGAGGGAGAGAGAGTGTCCTATCGCTTTTTATTAAAATCTTACTTTCATATAAGATAATATGATTAACTTTGTTGGAGACGAACAATTTTAGACCGCTTAACTTACAAAGATTTACATAGTTTACTTAGATTATTTCAGTGTTTCCAGCTGCTGACCGAAGCTGCTAAAAGAGTCAACCTATCAGTAATTTTGAACCAAGTTCTCTGTTTTATGATAGACCTATCATTGGAAATTTTGAAAACTTTCGAAAATATAATTCATTTCCTATATAACGATATTTAGTATAAAGCAATATTTCGTTTTAACAAGATTCCACTGTATTCGAAATTTCATTCCTAAACAAAGAGTGGAGTTCAGTTTAAGAATATTTTTAAAAATTTTTTAATTATTTATTTCTAACATCGCCTGTATAAAAGCAAATATCATCATGAAAATTTTGAAATCAAAATACTTCCTTATTTTAGTTTTAGAATTTCTTTTTGACATTTTTATTAATCTTATGTTTCTAGATTGATTCTAGCTTCATATTTTTCGAAAACAAAATCCATAGCATGATGAATCAAAGAAATCTTCTTAAATTTGATTGCATTTTATTTAATATTATGATGGTGATTTTCTTAATTTTAATCTGCATAGATCTAACAATAATTTTCATTATTGTTGTTCGATATCTTTATTAACTTCATGGTTGTTAACACAAAAGAATATATAATGTATAATGTTTAGAGCTGTAGAACTGTAGCAGAAATAATATTCATCAATCTAACAAATTTTTTAAATCAAAAATAGTAAATGTTTATTTCTTTAGATTTCATCTGAGTGAAAAACAAACATTCTCTTGAAAAGAGCACAGAAAAATTTTAAATAGTTCAAATTTTTACATTGAATTCAAATTTTTACTTTTGCCATTACATTCATTTAAAGATTTTATTTTTATATTGTTTAATTACAAAATCCACGAAATAAATAAAAAAATTCACTGAAATATATTTTAATATAATATCATCATGGTGATATCCTTAAGTCAATCTACAGTAATCCGTCAGAATTCGTTATTTGTGTTCGATCCCTTAATCCATTTACCAATAATGAATACGTAATTTGGCTTCATATAGAATCATCTAAAATGTTCGGAAAATACTTCTTCAGAAAACATTATGTTTCATTTCGGAAACAAAAAAATCGGAAACTAAAAGCAACATGAAAATTTTCATTTTGAATTAATTTGTAAGAATATTAATTATTTATTTCAGAAAATTTACTTTAAACAAACAAATCAACAAGTTTACATACAAAGAAAAGGAATTCTACTTATTCATTCGAAAATATTTACTTAGCTATTTTCTCTAGTTCTGTGATTCTAATTTGTATTACTTTGAAATATAACCCACAATATAATTTTATTTATTTTTTATAAATCCGATAAAATTCATTATTTATGCTTCAATTTCTGTTTCATTCACAAAATAAGAATACGTAGTTCGATTAAGAGAGAGGTTGACTGAAAAATTGGGAAATATTAATAAAGAAAGGAAAACATTTTTTTTCAAATACTCGATCTTTTTTTTTCAGAACCATAACAGAAATTCACAAATGAATATTGTTAGTTAATTTCTAAGGTCTGAAATAATATTTATCTGTGTGCTAAAAATTTCCCTCAAGACAAATGCTCAAATAATCAAAAATTAGATACTCAAATATTCACAGAAAAAGAGTTAAATCTATTTTTACATTTATAAAAATTGTTCCTTCATTTTCATTAGTTATTTGTTTTAATTTTTATAGTTCCTGAATACATAATCCTAACTCTATCGACCAAAGGAATTTATTTAAATGACTTTTCCCTTTAATATCATCAAAAGGAAATGTTTAAAGTTAATTTACATAGACGCGACAACGGTCGTTATTTATGAGCGACCCCTTAGGTCACCGCTGGCAGAAAGAATCGATCGCAAAAACTCATTTTTCACTCCTTTAAAACATGATTTACAGAAAAATGAATACTCCCTTGCGAAAATTGGATTATTCCTCAACAAACGGCTGCTCTTTCTCAGGATCGTTGAACTGTCTCTTCCATCAGAAATGGCGCTTTTTTTCTCCAAAGCGTAACATGGAGTACATATCCAAGAATTTAACAATAGCAGAACACATAAATTTTCGTCTGCAGAATGTTTAATCCACGAGTATAATTCGATTAGAGTGCTTATTTTTTTCTGTTCGCGTTCTTAATGTTTAAAATGTTGTGCAATTATCTCCAAAGGGAATGTGTATTTCTCTTAATGCTCTAAAGCAAATAAAAATGTTGAAGCCATTAAGCAATAGCTATTTTCTCATTTCATATCGAATTTGCCTAAAATATAATGCGCTTGCATAAAATGATATTCTTAAAAATCGTTTGCTTTTTTAAACTTCCTTAATATCTACTCGATAATAATAAAATGTAAAAGAAACGTTTATTTTATATCTAAATAATTGAATTATCAGAACAAAATTAGAACAAATTTTACTATTATTCTGTATTGAAATTCAATTATTAATACTGATAATAAAGAATTAGCCGGTTTTAAGAACATAGATTAAAAGTTTTTTCTTATTAACCATAATTATGTTAACGCCATAATTCATAAGATTTAAGAAGCACGCATTTCTAAATGATATACTATTCCAAATACACAAAATAAGTTTCTAAGGTATAATAAAAAAATATCATATCGAACTTATTTAAATAAAAAACCACTCCATTGAAACTGCAGCTTGAATATTTGGAATTATACGGTATACATTTTTAGGATCTCAAATTATATTTTTAGAATTCCTGTCTCATGTCTTCATATTTAAAAATTTATCATACACGCCAACTACTGGAAACTATAAATAATATCATAAATTTAATTTCAACTTAGAAATGCAATGATCTATAACAGTGCATTATAGAATCCATCTTATTTCGAATTTTCTGTTATTTTCTAAATGATGTATTTCTTTTTGCAATATATGACCTAAGTCTCAAGAATTCTTTGAGAGTGAAAAGTTTCGATAAGAATATTATCTTTTTCGATATGGTTAATATTTGGAGTTCAATGAAATCTCGGGTGTATGAAAATCTTTAAACAATGACTTTCTTGATCCTTACTTCTTATTAAATGTTAATCATTTCCTTTGCATATTTTTGACCTGAAGTCCATTATATTCCTTTTAATAATTTTAATTCACTTTCATTTTATTTTTGCTACTACCTGCGATATATTATGACAAAAATATTGTTCACAAAACTGGATAAATACTTGTTTATTATTTATAGAAGCTGTTATATTTTGCTCGAGTTTTCTTGTAATGACCATTTTGATGCATATTTCCTTTAGAACATTCAGCAGATTTTAATCCGTTTTCAACCAAGATAAAATGATGATTATCTTGTATGAATAAAAATTATGATTTATTTTAATGAATTTTTATTCATTATCATTTCGATAACATCCTCGATAGAATGTGACATAAAGACGATCTGGTATTACATAAATATTTGATTATTTAAAAAAAAAAGTCATTATTTTGTTTGAAGTTTCCTATGTCTCTTAAATATTAGGACCATTATCACTGTTTCCCTTAGCGAACACGAAGTATAACCTATAATTTTTTATTGAATTCCATTTCGTTTTATAAAACCCATGACACATCATGATTTAAAAAACAGTCTAATAATAGACAAATGCTTGTGTATTACTGATGGAAGCATTTATTTTGTTTGATGTTTTTTATACTTTCTTCAGACAACGCCCGTTTCGGATCATTATTCTTTATTTTTGATTTTGATTTTTTCTTTATCTGTTAATATTCGATAATGTATTAAATAATAGCTATTTCATTTTGATATAATATCACATCACACATCGCAATAAATCATGATTTGAAATCTGTTCAAAATTAGATTCATACTCGTTTATTACTACTATTAATTTTTAGTTTTTATTATTTTGTTTAATATTTATATCTCCTATGAATCTCGCTTTTTATTAAATTATTTTCATAAACTGGTGGGAATTATTTTTCGTTGAACACGTATCAAAGAAATAATTGTGAAAATAGATCCGCATGATAGCTTTGCTTTTTATTATACAAGTTCCTTTTATGATAAACTTTGGCATCGTGTAATTTACTCCCTACATGCAAAGGATGTTGCAATACATTTTAATATCCACTGCATCAAATACCTTTCGAATGGACTTCACACAGATTATTGTTGTTGTTACTAATGGCACTTGGACAAGCCAAGCTCGCTATGCCTTGGCTATGCGAATTTAAGTCAATTGGGAGTGTCTTTCGTATTAATCAGAGCACCATGAAGGTGAAAGTACGACTTTGCTCTACACACATGCCATAGGGACCCGTTTATAAGGTAGGCAACCATTCACACCTCATTTACACAAGGAAAGGACAAAGACAGGATACATAGAGAGAGAAAGTATATCCATGCCCGAACCAGGATTCGAACCTAGCACCTCCTTATCCGCAGTCAGGCATGCTGACCACTAGACAAGTTGGTCGGCCTTCACACAGATAATTGGTCCTAATCACGTGTCGCCACGAAGGAAACCAGGAAAACTCCCAAGCACCCACCTCATAATATGTATAATGCTGAAGTTTACTATCCATCTTCCATTGTTCAGCAATCTATCGTATTTTAAAGAAGTCTAGAAAACACACAATTCCCTTTCCCGTACATGTAAAAGTGCCCCATTCAATTTTCATGGTTCAGCAGTGGCTAGGATCGAACACGGGACCTTCAGCTCTGAAGACTGCTATTTTACTACAAGGCTAATGTGAACCATAGTGTGATATATTTGATAACATTTTAATAATTTATCTCATTCAAGGGCTCTCAGTGCTTCAGTTGTAGATCCACGTTTTCTCGGAGGGAAAAAAATATATGTTCTATCTCAATTACTGTGTTCATAGACGGAAAATGTAGGTTGCGTTTGCTCTTCTGAAATCTAAATCTAACGCATTGAGTGCTTGAGAGTTTTCCACTTTTTCTACCATGCAACATATCAATTAAATGTTTTACCTAGGTAATGTCACCCTGATAGGCAATATGCAAAGAGAAAACTCAAAACAAACATTTTAATGTATAACTGATTATATAACATTAATATATATATATATATATATATATATATATATATATATATATATATAAACCAAACCTATGACGGCTGTGCGTTATGGTGATAAGTCTTAAACTGTATGGTAAGCAACTATATATACATGATTATGGCTTTTTGCTTTAATGGACAATAATATTTCTTCCCATATATCCACCTGAATCCCTAGAGAGAAGAAGTCGCACGTATGCAGTGGCCGGAATAATCGCCAGACCTGAATCCTAGTGAAATATCTTTGGATGACCATAGGTGCTCAATGTATGTTCCATTTCAGGTTTTCACACTGTAAACTTGAAAATTGCATTATAGGAAGATAAGTAATTTCTTGATTTAGTAAAATTTGATTTCGTTATTGGAAACACGGTCGAAAACTAAATTTTGTATCTAAGAGGATGGGTGTTTTTTTATGTTGATTATTTTTCTGTGTGTTTTGCCTTTTCAAACTTATTTTTAATAATCTTAACAAATGAATTGGAATAGAGTCTGCTAATTCTTCTTTATTCACAAATAAATTATTTATTTCTTCTTTTTGTTTTTAATTTTATATACAAATTTTTTCCTCGTGTGTTTTCAAACTTTTGATCATGCAGACGATTTCAATTAAGCTCTAATTCCCAACGCTAAATGACTTAGATCTCGATAAAATTTGTGGACTTAATTATGAATTTTCAAATCCAAACTAATTTATAAAATAAAATTTGTTGCAATTTAAGCTCAAGTTACAATAAAAATTTAGTCAGAGCTTAAAATATACATCAAACTCTCTAAAATATTTTTTCTTTAACAAAAGAAAAATTTTTAGAAACGATAAAAGATTATTGTTCCGACTAATTAAATGCAAATCTGTTTTTAATTTTTGCTGGATTTAATTTTATTCCCTCTTACCAAATTTTTCTGAAAATGACCGCTGTATTTTTCTCTACATCGACTATTCATTCTAAATAGACAAGAATCCATCAGAACGTTAACCCATTTACGAGAATCCCATCGGTGCCATTTAGGTTTCTTCAACTGAAATCGTTTTCATTTTCTGCGAACGGAGAGAGAGGAATAATAAATCGATATTATTCTTCCCTTTCTCCGACTTAATGGCAATTTCTGTTCGTTAGAGAAAGAAAAAGGAATTACGATTCTTGTCGGGAATCTCATTTTCTTCGCAGAATTGAGCGAAGAAAATTCTCCGAATGCATTTATTCTTTATATTATAAAGTAATTTATAGCTATGCATTTATGCGTACTTGTTTACAAACCATTTAACAATATGGGAGATAAAAGCAGAAAGATATTCGAAATAATATGGCAATTCAGAAAATTTACTAATGTCTCCGTAAAAAATATTCAACCAAGCAATTAGGCTAGGTTATTGTGACTTTTCTGGTTGCTCATTTTCGCTTAGTCCAAGCCATTTAACATAGCCAGTCAACTCGTAATTTCAAACATAAAGAGACGAAATAGACAACTGAGTAAACACCTTCATTTTCTAGGCTCAGCATGGCTGAATGGTTGGACAACACTTTGGGAGAAAAAGGTTATGGGTTCGATCCCAAACTCTGCTAAATGACAAGATAGATATTGCGTTTCTTCTATATACGTGCACATCTATCGGAGTAGGAGCCTGAGAGTTTTCAGGGTTTCCTCCTTTTCGATGCATCAATACTATTAATGAAAAGTTCTCTTGGATGACAATTTAGGCATTGGATATAAAAATGCCTGACAATGGCCTAATGCCGTTAGACAAACACTTTGACTTACGCTTTGTTTTTGTTAGAACAACATGTTTTCCGGATGGAGTTTTCTTGAATTTGAAGCAGGGACCAGTCAGAAGACACCCAATACTTGGCCTGCCACCCTTAGAAGTATCATTTCACTGGGAAGACATTGAGAACAAGCCTTACGCTGTATTAAGGCACCTTCCTTTGGGCTCACCATGTTCTAGCAGTTATGTCTCGCTGATCGGAGGATAATATATATCCCAGTTTTAGTCTCTGCCACTTTTGAACAATGGTTCACATTTAGTCCACTATTTTAATTCAATCTATTGATTGTACACAGTCCAGTCACATTAACGTGACCACCTGTCAGAATAACCCCCTTTCTCAGAGCGGATTGATGCGAGATGTACAGAAGCAGGGGCATTTAGGTACCTGAAGGTGTTCATAGAGATGCTGAGGCACGCCTACTCAAGTGCCGTGGCCGGCTGATCTAGATTACGTGGCTGAAGATCCATGCCACAAACAACCCATACGAGATAGTCCCACATATTCTCAATTAGGAGAGTTTATCAAATCAGGAGAGTTTGCTGGCCAGTGTGTGAAGAAGGGTAAACTAATCATGGTGATTTGAACCACGCAAGTACACAGCCAGTTGCATGACATCTCGCATTGTCCTGGATCATCCTGAGGAAAGGCAATGCGCATATAGGGCCTAGACGTGGCCAGCAAGGACAGATGCATACTTGGTATTGATTCATCGTATTTTGCATAATGATGAGTGAACCTAGAGAATTTTAAGAAAACAGTTCCCGAACCTTAATTCTCCCGGCTCCAGCTTGAACTGTTCCGTCAAAGTACTTTCAGAGACTTAAGGTCGTGTATCCCAACGTCTATCTGTCCGATGGAGCATAAAACGTGATTCACCAGAAAACGCGACTTATCGCCACTCAGTGGACGTCCAGTTGCGGTACTCGCCAGCCTTCGTCGCCAATGAATAGCAGTCAGCAAAGGTGCATGAATCAGGTGTCTGCATCGGACGCAACAAAAGAAGAGCCATAGAACCGAGAAATAACATACATTTTGAATCAATGATGCACTTAAGAATGAGATTATTGTATTCAGATTATAAAATCATTTACATACTAACCATTTGTATCTAAAATATGACTGAAACCTTAAATTCTATTGAAGTTATGAATTTAAAATTGAATTTAATGAATTTAAAAAATATTGTTATCAACTTGCAATTTTTAAGAATCTGCTCAACTCAAAATAAAAACGATTAAACATTTCGTAAACTAGATTAAATTAAGCGGTATGAGGCGTTTTTGCGAAAAATTAAAAAAAATCTCAATTTTAGCATCATTAATTCATCACCAAATAAAATGTTAAATAAATATGAATAAAATACCAAATATAATATAAAAAATATACAAAATTCAACTATGGTAAAAACAAATAACTGATACTTAGAGGAAAGTTCACATAAATAGTTCATACACGCACCTTATTTGTAATATGTTTTCAACGGGAATTCAGTTTTAAACAGTCACGTGATATCAGATTTTGTCAGCAATATTACGTCCTATCATTTAATTTGGTTTGAGCTGAATTGAGTTTCGAAGTTCGAAATGGAATATGTGATGACTTCAGGCAGGTTAAATCTAAGAGATTTTTGAACAATGAGTGTGGAAAACGTGTTTTCTTGTTAAAACTTAGACTTTTTTATGATAAACTTAGCCATAATAGCTAGTGTCTTTTAAAATAAATATTTATGTAATTGCATTATTTTATTTTAACTGTTTCTATTTATCAACGAATTAATCTCAGGTTAAGTTTAAAGTACTGCAATTGAAAATAACGCTAATTGAAGGTCCAAATGTATGTTTCGAAATCACCCCTAATTTCGAATTACTTTTCCATTGAAAACATTTTCTAATATGTTCATTCTCCATGAATATTACCTTCTAATTTTAAATTTGCAATAATCATATTAGATGTAACAGCACCAAAAACCTCCATTAAACAGTTGTAAATTTTCATTTCCTTAATTTCATTTATGGACTCAAATTTTTATTTTAAAAAGAACTTCTATTACAAATTTCAGTATTTGTATTCAAATACATTAAAATTTTTTCTCATTATTAGAACATAGTTTGTAAAATAATCATTTTTTGTAATTTGAAATATGGAAAGTTTTGTTTGATCAATTTATTGGATGTAATTATATGTGCTCATGTACTTGTAAATACTTCATTCGCAAATAAAAATTTTAGACACGCCCCCTGATTCATCAGTATTATTTGTTATGAATGAATGGAGTTAATGAACTTTCGCAATATGTGATGTTTACAAAACTTAATGCCATATCAGAGGAACAAGCCCAACTAGTTGTTGAAAAAACATTAGAAGCAAAATAAATGATAAAATATTTTCCAAATTTATACATATAATTTATATTTATAAATTGTATGTATATAAATATTATTTAATACATATAAAATGAAACTTTTTGTATAATTTATTTATTTATTTATTTTATTACATTACATATATTCAGACTTGTATGCTTGATTCTTGAGATCCGCTTGTAAGTCTTCGTCGATAATAGGACAAATAGCACAATGACAGACGTACAAACACAGAAGAATAACGAAGAAAAACACCCAGGGCCACGGTGGGAATCGAACCCACACTCCTACGCACTCAAGCGATTAGCAGTGATGCCTTTGACCACTCAGCCACGGAGCGCCCCTTTTTGTATAACGAAGTGGAGAAAAATAAAATATTCGATACAATTATAATTGATGTGTTTATATTTTTATTTGAAATAATATACTCAACAATAATTATTTATATGGGGGTAAATTATAGTAAAAGTTTTCCGGTTGTATATTTCTGCCGATAAAAGCCCACAGTGTATTGCCTCGAGATTTTGAACCGTGAGTAAGTGATGGAGTCGACACCTGAGCTTTCACTCTCTCTTCCACGTCAGGGCGTTGGCGTAGAGGAACACTGGATGCTACGGAGCTTACGTGCATATGTTCCCTCAGCACGTCGGTCATCGACTAGGTCAGTTGAGGAAATAATATCGATCCCTTGATCCCTGCACTAGTAAGTGTGAAGGAGATAACAACTCAGATGTAGACTTCCTCTCTTGACCATATTTAGAAATTAGAAGGTATTTGATGATAATGAAATTTTTAAACTATTCATATAAAAGGCGATAACCATCATTGGAGTTAAAATTCTATAAAACACCAACCATGGGATGATTCATGTTTTTTTATATATAAATAGGTTATTTTCTAAAAAGTTTACACGAGCTGGTTCCTATTCGTTAACACTCTTGGTTATATAGCTCAACAGTCCATGGGTTCGAATCCCACCATAGGAGTGGATGTTTGTATAAGTTCTTAATCCCCTTTAAGCTGTAGGTGTCGGTCTAAGTAGTCCTAATATGTAAAAAAAGCAGTTTTCTCAAACAAAAACTTTTTTCTAAAATAAATCTTTAAATCGATTGTAATAGACCCTGGTTAAAAAAATCTCGTTTTCCTGTTCAAAAGGTAGCAAGTTCGATACTTGACTCCGTCGAACGCAGTTCGGTTGTGAAGATCTGAGAAGCTTTCATAGATTCTCATGTCTCTGGTAGTTTGATACTGAATATTGGAGATAAGAGGCCAACTTAAATGTCGACATTGAATTGTGGTTCAAAGTCAAGATGCTTTTCCCAGGCAACCTGTTGCGCTACTGTCATAAATGACGATACCACTAAAGCATAAATTATTTTTTAAGCGATAAAATGAACAAGCAGATAAATTTTAAAACTTTCTATAAATATAGAAAATTCTATTTTATCACTAAAATAATTCCGATGTTGTTGTTGTCGAGTGCCAGCTAGGCTGGCAGTATGGGGTACGTTGCTCCAATTTTTCAACTGAACCCTATTTTGGTGTGGAGTCCGACTTCTTCAGAACACACATGCCATTGGGACCCGTTTATAGGGTAGGCAACCATTTACAACACATTCATACAAGGAAAGGGCAAAGACAGGATAGATAAGAGAGATAGTACATCCATGCCGGAACTGGGATTCGAACCCAGGACCTCCCTATCCGTAGTCAGGGACTCTGACCACAAGACTGGGGCGGCAACGATTCCGATGAAATCCTTAAAAAATATAATTCATGTTTGCCCGCATAAAAAATATTCTATAATAATTCTATAAAAGTTTAATAATTAATTCTATAAAATATTCTATAAAAGTTTAATTTTCATTCATCACAGTTTGTCTTTCAGGAAATGAGCGATCCATTGTTTCCAAGGCAGTAAGTATCTCTTCAACAAAGCAGCTTGATGACAATAGTCAATGGAAAACCGGTCAAGGAAGAACAGTTCATTTCCCCCTAACATATTCACTATTCAGTCTTCACTATTCACCCTCTAAAAGAATAGATATAAAGGCCGTTTTAATAGCTTTAAAACAGTATTTTAAAGCGTCATATCTATGTATGTACACAATCAATAACATCTATTGAAAGACAGTATCTATGATTCTAGAGCATTTGGATCTCTCTTCAACAACAGTGAGCAGTATTTATGTGTTCTAAAAAAGGAATTGCAGAAGAAACCCCTCAAGTACCCACCCTGTGCCCTTATTGTTGGGTCTTATTAGCTTCAACAGTTGAGCTAAAAGTGATTTATGTTAAATGTTTCGTAGAATACATAATTACATATAAAATAAATAACAATATAGAATATATAATAATTAATGGAATACATTTAATAGAATTTCGTAGAAAATATGACAGTGACTGTTCCAATAGTGTTCTTTGAAGAGGACGGTGCCAGCTCAGACATCAACCTCACCACTTAATAGTGATTCGAAATGTGTTGAAGCAATTTGCAATTTTGAAGTTTCCATCGCCGCCCACCCTCTCTAGTGGTCAGCGTGTCTGACTGCGGATAGGGAGGTCCTGGGTTCGAATCCCGGTTCGGGCATGGATGTACTTTTTCTCTCTCTATCTATCTTGTCTTTGTCCTTTCTTTGTATGAATGGGTTGTGAGTGGTTGCCTACCCTTAAAACAGGTTCCTATGGCAAGTGTGTACTAAGGAAGTCGGACTCCACACCCAAATATAGTTCAGTTGGAAAAGCGGAGCAGCGCACCCCATAATGCCAACCCAGCTAGCACACGACAACAATAAGCTTCCATCGACACAAGTAGGTAGTCGGAAAAATTCAACAGTGACTAACATCCTTTATTGAGGAGTCTACAAAGACTAGCCTGTCTCTGCATCACAGGAGCAATCTCCACCACGCCAACCAGAGCATTGGAGGTTGTGTTGGATCTGACTCCCTTGGACATCTTCATATGCAGCGTTGCAAGATTGAATGCATACAGAATGAAGCTGCAAAACCACTGGTATGACCAGCCTGTTGCCAAAGGGCACAAGGGCATCACCAGGAAATTTCAAGACCCTACTTTTCTGATGCCATCTGACATCATGGAAAAAACATACATGTTTGACAAGACATTTGATGTAGTTTTTCCAACTAGAGAGGAATGGGATAACAACATGTTTGGAACTAAAACAGGAGATCTAATCTGGTACACAGATGGATCACTGAAGAACAGCCTCTCAGGTCTGGGAGTTTGTGGCGTGTCACCAAGAATCAGCTTGTCTGTAAGCCTTGGGCGATACGCTTCGGTCTTCCAGGCAGAAGTTTTGGCCATTATCCACTGTCTGCGACTGAATATGAAGAAGGGCTACTACGATAAGCGGATTCTCATTTTCAGTGACAGTCAAGCCGCTTTAAAAGCGCTTAATTCCTTCGAAATCAAATCTAAAATGATTCTGGAGTGTAGAAACCTTCTTACAGAACTGGCAACTAGAAACAGGGTGATCCTTGTATGGGTGCCAGGGCATAAAGGTATCGAAGGCAATGAAAAGGCTGATGAGCTTGCTAAACAAGGATCGTCTTTTGTTCCCATTGGTCCAGAACCTTTTTGTGGGATCAATTTGAAGACCGCAAAAACCAATGTTCGCAGATGGGAAAAACAGAAGATGTATGAAGCTTGGCTCAAATCTCCTGGTCAAACCCACGCTAAAGGTATGATCTGTAGGTCATCAGCGAGGATTTCCTATGAAATTCTTAGATGCTCTAGGCAGAAGATACGTTTAATCGTAGGCTTCATAACTGGGCACTACTATTTCAGAAAACATCTCCATAAAATGGGACTGTTTCAGCAAGATCCTATCTGCAGGAAATGTCATATGCAAGAGGAAACGGCCAAGCATATCATTTATGAATGCGAGGCTCTTGCCCTCCCTAGATTAACCTCTTTAGGCATCATCCATACTAGAGAGTTACACCTAGATTCCATTAGAGGGTTATCAGACTTTATTAATAAAGGGGTGATCCGAGCAAATGGAACTAAGAAACATTGGGTTTGGAGTTAACAGTACAAAATGCTGATAAAAGCAGAGGTGCTCAATGACATACAAACCCAACTCGAAGAAGAAGAAGAAGAAGAACATCCTTTAACTATGGTTGTGACCGAATCTGAGACTTTTCACTTCAAAGAAGTCTTGGGTTTTATCACTTGGTCTAAACGATATTGTATCAGCAATCCGAGAACATTTGTCCATTCAAAATACAGAAGACATTCATTTTTACGAACTCGTAACATCGTTGAATTAGTTCATAAAAAAGAAAGTTCGTAAAATAGAAAATTAATGTATTAGATAATTATAAGACGTGCTCTTTTTACCAAACTACTTTTTCTTTATAGATGAAATACTATTAGAAAGTATTATTTAGAATGCATTATAAGAAACACGTGCAAAATAAGATTCATACTTAAAAAAGTTCTAATTTTGGATGTTTTTCTTATGCTACTGCAGTGCTTCGATATTGTTTTCGTTTCCAGATTTATTTTCCGAATTTTTAAAATAGTCGAGAGGTTGTTCTTTAGAATTCCCTATTTTTTGGCACGTTTCTTCTTAAATATTTTATCTTCTACTTTCAGAATTTCCTTTTTTACCTCAACTGATGAACGCGTTCGTTTTTCCAACAGCGACAAAACCTCGATAAAATCGGTTCAATCTGTCTCGACTAACGAAACTTCATAAATTGAGTTGTTCAAATGAAACGAAACCAACAACATTAATCCTCCTTATAACATGGTATATTAGTTCTGCGTTATAGGGAAACACGTTGTACGAGCATTCTCGTAAAATGCGATCGCACGACCTCGTATAACGCGTTAAGTACAAATGATTCACGTTTAACTTTCCTCGTTAAAGAGGGTTTAAATTGAATATTAAGGAAAAACTATGGTATGAATGATTGGTTTGGTTTGTTTGTCGCTCAATGGTCATTTTTTGCACACGAGGGTTAATCAGACCGGGACCTACGGTTTAAAGTGGATTCCGAACCACTACAAACATCCATGCCCAAGGTGGGATTCGAACCCACGAACTGTTGAACCGAAGAACGCTAACCATTCGGGTGCCAGCTCGGCTATGTTATGAATGAAATGTGAGCATTTTATTAAAATCAAACTACGAATATTTTAAATAAAAAACGTATACATATGTGACTGAACAACAGTTCATTTCAAATAATAATTACAAAAAAACAAATTTAATAAAATAATATAATTTAGTTTTATAGAAACACAATTACGCATTGTACAAACGTACGCGAAGTTGATTGTGTACTATACAAATCATTATACCGGGAAAAATCAAAAATCTCGGAGGAGTGGAAAACACCCCCCACCCATAATTGGTACAAGGGATCAAAACCGGGTTTGTCCCTTGACCTCCTGTGTGACAGACGTACCCGGACTGTTCTCTCAAGACTTGCTAGCGGTCATATTAAGTGCCTCACTTTCAACGAGGGCAGGAAAACTTTCGTCACCTGCACCAAGTGCCAAAACCATCAGGCTTCTCCTGAGCATCTTTTGGATTGCATGGGTCTCTCTAGGGAGGATCTCTTTAGCAATTCTCTTTTAGTCTTCGACTTCCTTACAGTCAACGAACTCGTGGATCTAGTCTGACTCCGTCAGACATGGAGGATAAGCAACAACAACAACAACACAAATCATTATAAATTTCTCTGTACAGAAATATTTTTTTTCAAATGGTCGGCACAAGAGGGTTGAACTCTATGCCACAACAAGGCCAGAGATTGCTACTCATTTGTCGTTACCCAGCGGACACCTGTGAACCAAGTCACGGAGTCGAGTAGCGTTACCCGCGCCATACCACCGCAAACACGTTTATAGGGTGGGCCACATTCATACAACAACACAGAAGGACAGAGAGAACAGAGAAGGAAAGAAACATCCATCCCCGAACCGGGATTCGAACTCGGAACCAACAGCTCAGGAGTCAGGAACGCTAACCTCACAGCCAATCGGTCGGCTGTACAGAAATATAACCTGGGGCGTTATACGAGGAAGAACCGTTTTATAGGAGGGGGATTACTCTACTGATGAAAAGAACACAAACATTTTAGTTTTCCCCTTCTATCTTCTAACGTAAGGGAAGGAAAACAGAGTTTTTTATGCTGTGTCCTTACGTACGTGAAACAGAAGTTGAATTTGGCACGACAGCTCTTACCCTTCGAATGTCTCATGTCCACGTGCCTTCGATTATTGTTCCCACAATGTCTGGAATGCTTCCACGTGTCACCTTATTACTAAAGAGAATTCTCAGGCTGAAAAGCAATCATAAAAAATTGGAAAAAAATATCAAATAAAAAAATAAACTAATACAAACGAAACAAAAGTTAGCCAAAAAGAAATTTTTCAAAATACGAGTTCATAAATGTGAGTTAAAACTATAATGCATTTATGGTGTCAGGATAGGGACAAGCCACTAGTTCATAAAAACGTGAGTGTTCGTTAATTAGAGTTTTCTATAAACGAGCGCCTATTGTATATTTCTGATTCTGATCCAATGAAATGTAGGCTTCGACATTCGATATGAAATGCAGGAAAGAATAGTCAGCCGAAACATTTTTGTAATATTCTATCCTACTATATTTTCATGAAGCCGACCAATGGCTGAGTGGTTAGCGTTCCTGACTCCTGAGCTGCGAGTCACGGGTTGGAATCCCGGTTCCGCCATGCATGTTACTTTCTTTCTCTGTTCTCTCTGTCCTTACTTCTGCGATGATGTATAAATGAGGCCCACCGCGTATAAACGGGTTTGTGGAGGTATGTCGTGGGCAACGCTTCTCGCCACCAATTGGTTCACAGGTGTCCGCTAGGTAACGACAAATGAGTAGCAGTCTCTTAACTTGTTGAGGCATAGTGTTCGTCACTCAAGTGCCCGCCGTTAGAAAAGAAATATATGAAATGTAGTTTAATCACATGATATGGAATATTCGATATCATGTGATGAAACGATTTTTTTTTTATTATCAAAGATTACTTTCTTATGCCTGGGGATTCTTTTCTATAAATTCGGTTACATATGTTATTCATCTTACTCTAGGTTTTCACGATTGTTTAAATATATTTAATCAAAAATAAAGATGTATAACATTGACAATATAATAACTTATTGAAATGCTATAGTGGAGTACTGAAGAATATTGTGCATAGAAATCCGATACATGTACAATTGGTTGCGGTGGCTTGGTTGATTAGGACGTTTCTTCTTGTCATCGAAAAGCAGTGAGTTGAAATCATGGCTTAAATGAAAATTTAGCGTGTTCGCTAACGGCTTCTGGGGCACATTCAATATGTCTTGGTCGCAATGTCCTCCATGTGAAATGATACCCCTGGAAGTGTCAAGCCAAGCATTTGGAATCATCTACTTGGTCCTCCCATACATCTAAATTCCAAAGACTTTGACCAGAATGCTTCTATCTAACTGGTAGAGCCCATCTCAGAGTTAGGTACAGGGAAGCAGACTGGTGCACAGCATATACATACCGTATATCTGTATATTTATATACCATGAATTATAGACAGTGCTGTAAATAGTATTCTGAGTTATCATTGATAGCTATTCTATGTTGCTCGAGTCATTGATTCTGAGCTAAATCCTATGAGCTAATTCAAAATTGACTGCAAACCTGCAAACACCTGCTAACCTGCAAACACCATATCCTCACTAATGAAAGAACATCAAGTAGCAACTATTCTAAGAGCATAATCCCTCATTTTAATATCCACAAGCGCTTGTGTGACACATTTACTCAGTAACCCCAATGTACTTCTTACAGAACTGGCAACTAGAAACAAGGTGATCCTTGTATGGGTGCCAGGGCACAAAGGTATCGAAGGTAATGAAAGGGCTGATGAGCTTGCTAAACAAGGATCGTCTTTTGTTCCCATTGGTGCAGAACCTTTTTGTGGGATCAGTTTGAAGACAGCAAAAACCAATGTTCTTAAATGGGAAAGACGGAGGATGTATGAAGCTTGGCTCAACACTCCTGGTCAAACCCATGCTAAAAGTATGATCAGTGAATCATCAGCGAGGATTGCCTCTGAAATTCTTAGACTCTCTAGGCAGAAGATACGTTTAATCGTAGGCTTCATAGCTGGACACTACTATTTCAGAAGACACCTCCATAAAATGGGACTGTTTCAGCAAGACCCTATCTGCAGGAAATGTCATACGCAAGAGGAAACGGCCAAGCATATCATTTACGAATGAGAGGCTCTTACCCTCCCTAGATTAACTTCTTTAGGCATTATCCATACTAGAGAGTTACACATAGACTCCATTAAAGGGTTATCGGACTTTATCAATAAAGTGGGTGACCCGAGCAACTGGAACTAGGAAACATTGGGTTTGGAGTTAATGGTACAAAATGCTGATTAAAGCAGTGGTGCCAATGGCATACAAACCCAACCTGAAGAAGAAGAACCCCAATGTAGAATAGTCCTTGAATATACAGGACTTGCCTAATATAAAAGTACGGTTTCGTCAAATGTATCATCATGTGATTCCTATTAATGAGGTGTTGCTACTCTATTAGCAAAAATTTCAATTATTTTATAATCAAGAAGATAACTGGTAGTTATCTTACGATCAATGAAATTGATTATACTTATAAACAATCATTATATAATCAACAATACCACTTATAATCAATCAGACTACCAAGTGAGCAGTTTTACAACCATTCGTAAGGCATTTCAGCCTTAATTGCACCTCAACCTTCATAAGGCACCGCCTTTTTGCCTTCTTGAGGGGTTTGTCATAGATAATGCGCCGTATTCACATGTACCAAGGGAAAATCAGAGAAGACCCTCAAGCATTCAATGAGAGCAATGCATGCAGAACGCAGAGAATCGCGCCAACCACTTTTCTTCGATAGTGGTTGGGATCAAGCGTGGAACCTTTCTGTTCGAAAAGGATTATCTTCCTTACGCTATTATGAGCCCAATGGGTTGCACGTAACAGAAATCAAATCATACCTATCAACAAGTTGGTCCAATTTATTCAAGATTTTAATATCTGTGATATTCCTTGCTTAATCTGGGGGAAATTATCCAATTGTGCTCTAAGAAGTATGGCAATATCTTGTGATTTGGAATGATTGTTTAGCGAGAGAACATGAAGTAATTTGAAGGGATGATTCTTGGATGTGTTTCAGGATCGCACATTGTGATACGGCGAATCGAAATATCTAATGGCCTACGGTTGTTGGAATGATATTAACATCCACCTCGTAAATTCAAAAGGGAGCCAGCTCGAACCCTAAATTATGCCAAGGATCTTCTAGTCTAGAAAGGTTTTGATTACGTGAAAATCTGTCGGTTCCACTAGCCTTTGTGGTTGGAAATGTTTGTGTCAGCTGGGGTATCAACCTCGTCACTTGAATGAGGAGCAAAATAACAAGGTGGATGACTGAGCTTATCAACGAACATTGAAAATGTTATAATTCATTTCTGAAAACATTTCTGAATTTTATCATATTATTAGATTACATCATGAGGGTTAGCATTCAATTATACTTTTCACATTCAACCATCGAGATTCAATAAAAGAATTGCAAGCGTTGCGGATGAATTGGAAAACATAAAAAGGAATGACCTTAATCGTTTCTGGAAATAATTAAAGAAGTTTTTAACATAGATTTATTAAAAAGATAATTTGTCTTTTATGGGAACGCAATCCTTGATATAATGGAAGTTAGTATATTGCTGTATATTTCTAGCTTCTTATTTGCTCCGAATGAACCAACCACTTTGTGATTTTAAACTTTAACTAAGTGACGAGGTCGACACCTGAGCTGAAACCTTCCTCTCCAAGCTACACTACACACATGGAGGGACTGTGAAATTTTAATCCACGTAGGGAAAGCTATACAGAACTTAAACACGTTTCATGATAATCCTCTATTGAGTGGGTATCGAACTCGCTACCATACAGCCACGAGAACGATACCTCCCACTAGACTACCGCAACTTCAACTTTATGCACCTCAGTTAACATTCTGAATATTTCTATTGGTGTTTCGTATAATTTTAATTTTTTTATATCATCAGGAAACGTTGTTACTGATCTCGCTGTTGCGATGGATCGTTAAGCACTTAAAGAACATCCTTCCTTTCATTTTGTTCATTCGCTTGTCTATTTTAATGAATTTGCATATGCACACTTGCTTAAGCGATATTTTCCATGCATCGGATAATATTGCATTTTTGATATAACTGTCGATAAAAGTGCAGTTCTCAATCCATTTGATGCCTTATCACACTGAAGATCGTCACGTTGAGCGGACTTATGCTTGTTAAATTTCTGAATGGTCCAATTTCCTTTCATTAATGTGGTGTTAGAATTTTGAGATACAATGCCAGCTCAGTTGTCGAACTTACCCCATATCCGCAGTTAAAAATGATAATATTTTTGACATCTTTAGCGGCTTAGATAAGGCAATGCAATAAGTTGGAAGCATTTCAATAACCTTTTACTCTTTGAAAATAACAGAAAAAGAGTTTTTTCTTATGATCAGAAATTTTTAGGAACATTTTAAGTAATATATTAATTAGAAACTAACATCATTCCAAGCATTTATGGTTAATAATTTTTCCGTGTATTTATATAATTTTCATTAATTACATCGACGGTTAAAAAATAAAAATTCTCTATTCATTTTTTATCTTATCCGTTAATGTAATGTTCTTCATCACCTTTAAAGAGAATGTTTTGATAAATTGTGATTACTTCGTTAATTAATTTTTTATTATTTTACAATAAATTTTTATGTTAATTATTTTTTTTAACTATTTGCAACAATAAATTGATTATTGAAAGTTTAGTGTATTATTCATAATGCACCAAATTTTCGAAATTCAAATCACAATTTAATTTTTCTTAGCAAACGATTGCAAAAAAATAAATCCACATTTAGCTAATTTACGAAATATTTTTCCTGAAAGTAATGTCGGCGCAATAAAAAACATCGTCTTTTTCTTTTCAGTTTCGAAAAAGAATAAAAATACATAAAGCTAACAATATCTTTCTCTTGAATTCATTTTAATCGGAAATCAAAGGATCCATTATTGCCGGAAAACATTCCGAATAGTCGTTCTAAAATAAATATATCAACCTCTGGCGGACGATGCCGATGTAGGCGTTTTACTGATGACGTCACTATGACGTCGATCGGGAGCCGGAGCTCGGCTCTGTTGCCAGATCATCTGTAGACGCAGTTAAAGTAACGGGTCGTACTGAACGACTGTTTTAGCTGCAGAATTCTTTCATGTAACGGGAGTTTTTTATTTTCATTTTGTTTTAGTTTCTTTTTTGTTTTTCGGTGTCGGAAAGCAGTGAAAACAGATAGCCTTACGTATTCCAATTTTGATTCTGAAATAACAGAAATAAAGTTCCTTCGAAGCTGTGAGGATTAATTCTGAGTTTCCGAAACAATTTTTCCGCTTTCTGTGTTCCGCTAAAACAAAATCTCAACTCAAAACTGTCTTCTTGAGAGAGTGAAACTGAACAAAAACTAAATTATTTCATTATTGTGTACTGATTGATTAGATTACAACCGGATCCATCAATTCCATAGAACAGATTGTGTCGCACATTTCTACCATTTTGGTGCATTTGACTGAAGAATGACAGTTTCGTCATTATAATCGATTTCGCATTCTGGATATCGTCATCGTAGCGCGTGAATGCAAATTGCCAATTGGCGAACACGAAACTATTCATTTATAACTGTTTAATGGAATGTTTGTTTTGTGAAAGAGATTTCTTCTCGTTCTAATGATGTGAAAAAAGTGATAAAATTAGAAACTTTACGCATTAATCATTATATCGCAAGTATTATTTTCTGTTTTTAGAAATATATTTGAGTGGCTTTTTTATTTAATCAATAACTCATTTGAAAGAAAATAAATAACAGTGATTTATAAAATAATAACAGTGATTCAAAAAGTTTAGAATAAACAGTGACCACATTGTTCTAAGAAAGATATTCCATCTTAAGAACAGAATATATTGGTAAGTAAGATTTTAATTCCTTTTTTTAAGTATAAATTTTATTAAGTTAAGTAAATTTTAATTTTTATCAAAATTAAATAAAAGTTATAAGAAATTGTTTATATTAAGACATACTTAATTATTTTAACTTCGATTATGTAGAAAATTATTTGGTAACAAAATTTATTTTTAAATCACAATTTTATCAGAAATATCATATGTCTTTTGTTTCTTGATAAAACTTTAAAATAAAAATAGAAACAAATAAAGATTCGTTCCTGTGCAAACTATACTTAAATTTTTTCATATAATTTTTTAATTTGAATCAAATAATAGAATTCTGAATGTATTATTTATTAAGATTTAAAAGTTTACTTTGTTTTTTAAAAGTCTTTCCACTCATGAATCATGAATTTAGAGAATAATCTCTAACCCTTCTTATAAAAAATTTATGTGTAAAATTTTGTACCTCAAAAATTTTGGTGGAAATATTAAAATATATAAAAATATGAACTAATAATGTTGATCGTATTACTCAGAAATTAAAAAGGGGCTTATATAAGAAAAATCTTTAGATAGGGATACAATATACAATAAACGCTAGAGTTTTTAGATAAACATGTAAGATAAGAAGGAGATATGTTGAAAACCTTTTTAGAAGTTTTTTATAGAAGAAAATAACTATAGCTTATTCAATTTGGCCCTGAATATAAAATAACGAGAATTGTTACAAAAATAAGAAAGAAATAATACTTATTATTTTTGTCTTTTTCTTACGAGAATTCCTATATTTTTCAACATTTTGTATTTCCACTATTACTTAAAAGTGTTTTAACATATCGGTAAAGAATAAAACAAATATTGTCTTGATTGATACATTTCAACATTGACATCGGAATATATTTATTAAAAAAATATTAAATCTTATGAAAACTACTGATTGTTTTCACACATATAAAATAAAAGAAATGTATTTAAAGTTCTCTAGCACATAAAATGAAAAATTATTTAGTTATTCTAATTTAGCTCAAAAATAAATTATGTTCAACTGATTATAAAAAAATTATTTATTTTCTATTCATAAATTTCATTTATGAATAGAAAAAATAAGAATGTATAATTATTTTAATTGTATTTATATTTTTTACTTAATATTTAAAAAAACTACTTAATTATAAGTAGGATGTAATTAAATAAATTATATAATTTGTATAATTATACATCCTGCTTAATTGTACTTTTATTTTTTTTTACGAGGCATATTTTTAATTTGCAGGGAAAAAGCTTTCTAAGGAACTTTTTTTAATGGTAGATATGTATGAGGTAAGAAAATACTTACATTACACCCATTAAAAAGTGTTGGTTTTTCTAAACAACACTTTTTAACGGTTGATAAGTATTTTCTAAGGCTAAATTTACTCTAAAAATTGTTTTATATTTTATAATTAAATTTTAATTTCAAAATTTAAATAAATATTCAAATATATTAACTGTATAAATTATTTATAATTATCTGTTAAAAGTGAATTAAAAACTTATTAGTCAAAAAAGAGACGATTTATTACATGCTTTATAAAATTTGTTTATCTATGTTTGATATTCAGTCGTTTGCAGAGATGATTTCATAACTTGTTGGCCAACTTTACGAGCTTTGTTTTCACTTTCGTTTTAATCATCTGGTTAAGTTAATGGGCATAAATCAACCGTGGAATTTCTTAACCACATTTAGTTTGACTAGCTATCGCTCTAGTTCACTTTTGAACATGAAGGCTAATTTCTCTAAACTTAATATTTTCAAACCCGTACGGGATTTGAACTCATGAAACTCCAAACTGACGACTAGATACCAACTACGCAAAGAACAATTGGGCTGTTCAATATACATCCTCTTAATGAATACTTCTTTAGAATCACTCAGACGTTCCTTTTTAGAACGAAAATCATTTGGTTGGAAATTTCTTGTTGGTAGTTGTAGTTAATATATAGATGGAAGAGTTAATGGAATCCTAATTGGCTCATTATAATTAAGAAAAGTAACAAAATTTTTTAATTAAATCATATTTTAACATGCTTAAAACAATTTCTTTCGATCTTTCCAATTCACACTGATGACGGAAAAATTGCTGCCAAATTTATCCCCGTTATGAACCCAAGGTTAAGGAAGAAAAAAATAAGCGATTTTATTATTATATTTTTAAAGAAGATTCCATTTTATTGCAATTGAGTTTAGTATAGTTTAATTTACTTTTTAGCAAATTTGATTGGTTCACTTAGCCTAAATTAAATGAAATCTTTGTGGGTGGCAGTTAAATTGGTGGATATGCTTGGTCCGTGCTTCTAAATGACGAAAACTCCCACTCAGCAGTTTCAGCTAACTGGTCGAGTCTAACTTTGGGCAAGGTATAGGGAAGTTATCTGGTGCTCATTCACTGCATTTTTTGGAGTATAAAATTCCAGGTTCGACCCAGCCATTGTTAAGGAGTTGAAGATGGAATTGAGCTTCTGATTTTATATATGGATGCGTGCTTGAGAGTTTTCTAGGCTTCACATTTTGATGTGTGAATATATCTTTGTACAATTTCTCAAGCAGACAAATGTGCACTGAAATATTCAAAATAGCCTCATAATACCTTCCGACTTTTTGGCTATCCACCATACGATGTTATAATAGTAGTGTTTAAAACCTCACCATGGCGTAGAAATAGTAAGATTTTTGGAGAGAAAACTCCTATGTTTAACCTTAACAATTACTCAATAAATTGATATCAATGATGTGTTTTTGATGCCTGTGATGTAAAAAATCTAAATATGTAGTGGTCCAAAGTAACTTTTTGCAGTTTCTCTAAGAGTAGTTTTAAGTTTATTTTAGAATGAGCAACCGATAAGTTAGCCAAGTCACGCGCGTGCAATACCATTATCTCCAAGTCCTCCTCCTCCAGCACATTCCATTTTAAACTTTCATTGTGATTCAGACATTCTAATTACACGATTAATTTCATATTCGCTGTGTCCAGGATGATAAAAGAGTAATTCTCACTATCGGAAGGTAGTGGGTTCTATACCGACTCAGCGCCGACCGATGACTGAGTGGTTAGCGTTTCTCACTCCCAGGCTCGATCATGGATGTTTCTTTCTCTCTGTTTCCTTGTCCTTTCTTCTGAGATGATGTATGAATGTGGCCCACCCTATAAACGGGTTAGGGGTAATGCTACTCGTCTTCGTGACATGGTTCACAGGTGTCCACTGGGTAACGATAAACGAGTTGCAATTTCCGGCCTTGTTGTGGCGGAGGGTTAATCATCCAGTGTCCGCTGTTATTAAAAAAATACCGACTCAGCCTCAAATTCGCTAAAAGGGTTTGGTGCTTGTAAAATAAATCGTGAGTGCAGTGTCCTCCTAATAAAATAATAATTTTTTAGAATAGCAGACCCTGTATTTATAAGGTCTTCTGCTTAGTCCCTACTTTCTCTCGAAGACATAACCAGGTTTTATGAGGGCACATTCTGGATGCCTCGTTTCATAAGATAGTTTCATGTGGTGCCAGAAAATGAATTGATCCTAATGGTCCATGCATTAGAAAACAATAATTATGCATGTATATTCTTAGTTTATAATATGATGTAAGTATACCTGACACAAAATTTATATGGAAACAGTATTGAATACTGTATATTTTCTTCAAATGAATCTAGATATCATTGAAATTGTTTATAGGAGCGAATTTCTTTATTTTCACCTTAGAAGCAATGTTTATCATAACTGGTTATTCTATTTAAAGCAAAAATCATATGACTGATTACAATAAAAAAATTTTCGGAAATTGAGTGAGAACATTACATTCTAATAAACAAAATCGAAAAGAATAGATAATCGAAAAATATTTTATATTTTAAGATATTAAAAAATAAATATAGAGCAATTTAATTGTAATAAAATATGTAGAATTCTCGGAAGCAAAAAGCACAAATAAATTTTGACGCTTTATCTCTCTAATCATCTTTTTCCCTTCCCAGACAAAACTCTTCGTTTTAAGGTTTGTTTATTAATCTGCAACTGTAACGTAAACCCCAATTTATTCCTATCACAATGACCTTGACTGTTTCTTTATTCAATTACTTCGAGTGCATTTCTAATATCAGCTAGGCGGTTACGTTTGTGGAATAATAACTCAGATATTTTTTCCTCTTAGATTTAGCGACTTTTAAGTTTCTTAACATTTGATTCTATTGTTGAATTAAAAAGTATTTAATCACTTAATAATTGCTTTTTAATAATGTGAAAGGCAAGATTCTTTCTGTGGACAAGTGAAGGATCGTGCTCTCCGGAATAAAGGGTCCTAGGTTCGATATCAACAAAAATAGACTAATAAGAAATGAGCGCTATATGTATGCGTTCTGCGTTGATGTCTGTCAGTATGGATGCTTGGCAATATTTTGTTTTAAAAATTATTAATGTTTTTAGCCACGAAAGATATATCGTATCGAGTTTTAATTACTTAAATCTTATCATTAGTCATAATACTCACCAAAATAAAATTTTACTTTTACCATAATGTTTAAAGAAATTAAACAATTGTATTAGACATTCGTATTATGTGTTTATTTATTGATTGCTCGTATAGTATTTTCCCCATTTCCTTATTTATTTTTTGACACAAAGAGAAAGCTAAAACTCCTTTCAATCGATATGCACAAAAATGTTTCATACTATTTTTTAAATTTTATATTAGTATTATATATTATGAATGACTTTATTTCTTTAATATAAGATCTGACTTTTCCATATATTTTATTACTTAAAGTAAACACACAAAAAATATATTTTATTACCATATTAAATATTTTTATTTATTTATTTGCAGGATTCTATTATGAATGATAATATAAGAGTAATTATGTCACAATACTGAAAATAAAAACCACGGCAAAAATCATAATGAAATTTAATAAAATAGAAAATAGTAAAAAGATGTCATTAATTATATTAAGTAAACTGATATATATATGTATATGTGTGTGTATGTGTGTGAGTGTAATTTTTAGTTGCAAGAAAAATGTTCCGGAAGTATAATATGATCTTTAGAAATCACTCTTTATTGCAAAATAATTATTTCTTCGCAAACATATCTTCATTATCAATAGTGATTCCTGATGAAATATCTGCCATTTCTTTCTGACTCCATTGATAAGCTTTGGCACACTCTTAAATTTTTCGGCTTGTGATTAATAATTAGTTCTTGCTCACTGACGTAATGAATAGAATGTGATTGAAAGATTATATAAAGGAAATTTTAACCTCGAAACTTTAGCATCGCATTGTAAAGTATGAATAAAGTAAGCTCTTTTTACCCTAATGTTCAATAAATATGACCTTCTTTACATTTCGATTCATACAAAGGGCAGAATTGATGGTATCTTATATTTTAGGACTACCAGGGTATGTATCACTGCATATCATCTCATGTATGTGGATATACATAACTTTGAATCAGAACGAGAATACCTCAATACCTGGCCTGGCATCCCCAGAACTATAAAATCACTTACTAACAAAACTATAATGTATTGCGAGTAATACTTAAAAAACACAGTAATATCTCAGTTAATAAACATAATGGATCATCGGTTGGGTCAGGTATAGAACCCATTGCTTTCAGGTAATAAGATAAAAACCTTTCCCAAACCAGATTATCGTCCTTACAGTATAGAAAATATAACCATATAAAAAATGTCTATTAAAATTTAAAAAAAAACTAAACTATGAGGCCTGGCAGGCATTCAGGGCCTACAGTGTCCACATCTGTTTTCTTAAATGAGTAATTGAGAGCCTTGGGGTACGAAGCGTATGTCACAGTTAAGAGGTCAACAACCTAATGCGAAACCCCCAATATTTAGTTCCCAATCTTGCTTAGTGCATAGTTTATCGACCCACCTAAGGGATGAAAGGCTGAGACGACCTTGCCCGGTTCGAAGGTTGAAACTCGAATTTGTCTCAAAAATGAAATTTAGATATTTATATGCATTTTTGGCATTTTGTGTTAAAAAGGATAAAGTAAGTAAGTTATAAGATGCATGAGAAATTCAGCCCACATACAAAATAACTTTTAAGAGGCGACACATAAGGATTTAGAATTGCTTGCTTACCTATGATGAAAGCAAAATAATAACTAATGAAGGCATCAATGTTCTTGAAAGATTATTAACATCCTCCTAACATTATCTTAAATATCATTTTGGAAACTTTTTAGCTTCTCAAACAAGAAAGATATGAGTATCACAGGCAAGATAATTTAGATGTCATTAATCAAATGTATTCATTTTGTATGCTCTAAATAGAAATAAAACTTGATATCATTACCACAGTCTTATTGGCTTTCTTTTGAGACATTTGTGGCGAAATATATCATACTACATTATCATTCGTAGGAATTTTTTCAAGGACTATTCAAGAAAAATATAGAAAGCTATTCATATCTTGTACGAACCAATTGCTAGTATACAGAGAACTATAAATTATCTGTTCAGACATAAAAGGGATTCATCCAAACAATTCTTAAGCACTCGTTTATTTGATGATTATTTTACTGTATGGATCAACCATTTTTCTGATTGAAGTTGCATGATTTATCTGCAATACGTTTGTGCCTGCGTATTTCTGGCTACTGAAACGCCGATAAGGTCAGCCTTTTTCCAAGTAATTTTGAATCACAGTCACGTGAGAGATCGGCACCTGAGATGGCACTTTCCTTTCTCTACCACGACATGCGGGTGGAAGAATGCTGAGACAATGACCCATTTTACATGCTCCAATTGATATTCATGAATGCAACGAAAAGTATTTTCGATTGAGTCTAGTATAGAACCCATTACCATGAAGCAGTCACGACAACGATAACTTTATCAACCATAACTTACATATCTGCGTAGATTTTGCGTTAAATCGATGCTTGAATTTTCAAATATTAATACAACATCAACGGAATATATTGTAATTAAAACCACCCGTGAAACTATATTTCGAACCTTATTTTGTTTCGATTTTAAGTTCATTTCTCTTACTAACTTAGAATTCTTTGCCTTCATTAGTCTGAACATGAGTACGATCCCACTACATAAACTAATGGCGAAACCATTATCATTTGAGACAAAGAATAGAATTTGATTCCAGTTGCTATATTGAAGGATAATGGACGAATATTCTTTCTGCTTAAATGTGTTGGGAGGTGAAACCTGGTTGTTTAAAGCGTCTTTCTCATTATCCGAAGGCATTGAGTTCGAATACCGGCTTAACTGAAAACCCATCGTGTTTACTAATGATAGATGGGCGCGGTTGCAATGTCCTCCAAGTGAAATGATACCTCAGGGGGTGGCAGGCCAAGTATTGGTGGTCTTCAGCTTGGTCCTTGCTTTAAAATCACGAAGACTCCACCGTCTGCTTCTGTCTGCTAAGTCCACCAGATTATAACTGTTGCTGCAAAAGCATACTTCCCTGTTCCTATCCCAGAGTTGGGCGGTAACAGTTACATGAAAATGGCCGGGTGGCATCTTTGTAATTTAGAAGCATTGACCAAGCAGAACACCTCCAAATAGAATCCGGTTATAGTGAAAATGCATTGCTTATTTATCTCTCATTTGAATTGTTTAACTTAAACTAAGAAATGATAATATAATTAAAAACATTATGTGGACCATAAACAGTTTTTATGCATATTACGCATTGTTTTATGCGTTTTATATACATATTTTCTTTTTCTTATATATGATGTATTCATAGATATTAATGCATATTTTATGATTACTTATATATACACAAATATGATGATTATTCAAATTAAAATATTTTAACAAATGGCAGGTGTTTTTCTTATCTTTTAGTTGATCAGTAACTTTTTAAATTATCTGAAAATGTTGATTCTATCGAAACTGCTGATTTCTTTTTTTGTTTATTGCATACCATTTAATTACAAACTTATTGTTGGCGAAGGTAAAGCGTGAGATAAAATTGACTACCACTATTTGTATAGTTAAAAATATTTATCTTAAAAATTATTTAGGATTAAAAATTGACTTTAATTAATAAATTCAAGAAATAAATTTGCATTTAATTAAATTATTATATATTCATTTCTTTAATTAAACCTAAAAATTTTATATTCTGAATTAATTTACTTTACATTCTTTTGAAATAATCTTTTCTTTTCACATTTTTATCACAGCATTTTTCATCATAATTTCCAGTAAAATGCATTTCATAATTTAGTTAAAGAAAATTTCAAGTAATTAAATTTGATTTTATATTAAGTGCAAAGTTTTTTAATTACAGTAAGTAATTTAAATATGTTTTTTCAAATGCCTTTGAAATAATTCAAAACCTCATCTTACATTTATTGCAATCCATTAATAAAAATTAAAAAATTAAGTGGTTGTAACTCTATATTTATATTCGTTCGCATTTTTAAATGTTTTTTACCGAGACCTGTTTTATATATATTAACTGTGGTAAATTATTCGTACCTTTTTCAAATATTTAATTTACGTAAAAGTTAAGCATTTTTACAAAAATTAACTGTGAATACCAAGATTTTAATTAAACCCTGTTGCGAAAACTTGTAATTTAAGAGTAATTATTTTTTAATTAGCGTAATCCAATAATTTATTAATTAGCTTTAATTAAAATATAATAAAATATTTTATGCATTCATAAACATCTTTCCTCACGTAAAATAATAATTATCATATACTAGATAAGTTTTAAGAAAAATGCATTCGCGTAGAAAAATAATATTTTTTCTTCGAAGGGGTACATAGAAAAATATTTGGTTATGTTAAAACAATAATCTTTGGATTTTTTAATTTTTGCAAAAATATTTAAGCACATCAATATATAATATTTTGCTATAAGCCTCTATATTATTTTGCAGTGGAATAGTCCATGCCTATAAAGATATATTTTGTCTATTAATAATATTTTTCATATTTTTATTGGTTCTTGTATTAGAACTGTCTGTACTTTATATTGGTTTACGTTTATTTCATCTGATGAATCTGTGTTCAAATCCCAGGAAAATGCATTGATCAGCAATATTTTTCAAAAACTAATTCTTTCAGCTTTTATGAATATATCGTTAATGTGATGCTAATATATAAATTATTCAAGGGTCATAGTTATCTAAATGGATTAATTTAGTGGATTTTGAACAGTAAAAAAATGATTTTAAAATGTTTCATGTGTTTTTTATCTTTTTTCTAATTAGTTTGCCAAGAACTTCATTGATCAGTTAACTTTTATCGTTTGCTTTGTTCCATGAAATGGAATTGTAGAATAAATATCAACCTTTTCGTTTTCATTTTATTGCAGGAATGATTTTGACATGAATTCATACAATCGGATTTCTTGAAAATTAATTTGAAGAATTTCGTAGAAAGAAAAAGTGCAATATTATTTATTGCACAATAGCTTTTGAAATTGTCCACAACCATTATTAATAAAGTAGTAAACATTTTAATATTATTGAAAATTATTAATGCTATTATTTTTAATTATATTATTATTATAAAAGTTTATGAATGAAGTACCGAAATTCTACTATGATAATTATATATTAATAGTATTTCGTACAAAATATTTTTATATTAAGCAGGGGTTTTTTTCCGTTTAAATAAATACTGGAGCTCTTAAAATTCATGCATTTGACGATAATAAATCCCCTTTTATTCCTTTAAAAAAACTTAAACTTTTAACCCTGCTTGTCTTTCTTGTGTTTTATGAAATAGAGCTCACCTCATCTTAATGGAAAAGCTGAATGCTTCGAAATGAATGGTCTTAGGTTCGCCCCAGCACCTGCTTAAACATCGGATAACAAGTGGTTTCTCCATTTCTGCGTGGATGGGCGCTTGAGCGTTTTCTAGGTTTTCTTCCTTGCTGTGCATGAATACGGCCCACAATCAATTAAAACTCATTCCATAGGTCAACACGCGATGGGTTATAAAATGGCTTACAATGGGCCTCCATCTGTTAACTGTGTGAAAAAATATAGCAAGATTATCCATATAAAAAAAAATTTTCATAATTCCAATCTCTTAAAAGTATCTATTAATTCGCAACCAGCATGTTGACAATTTTGCAGTTTAAAGTAAATTTCGGATTGAACAAACGTAGGATTCGAACCTACAAACCACTGAATTGAAGAGTGTATCTATCCATTCATTTACTAATTTTAACCCAACGGTTTAGAAATCTTTTCTCAAAATATGGGTGGAAAAGTGTAATTTTAGAAGCAGGGAGATTTTTGAACATTTATTATAAATTTATATTTTGTTTTTTCTCTAACGTACGCAATATATAATGTTTGTAATTATAAAGAAAAATAACACTTGCTTTTTAAGTATCACAAAACGCAGCCATTGGTTAATGCTGTTTGATACTTCACATCGAGAACTGCAATGTTTTCTTCGAAGCGAGCGAGACAAAATGGAAAATTCGTGATAAAGGTAGAAGAATAATAGACTTGTTGACGATCCGCGGAAAAAATGATTACGTAAACAACGTGTCTTCTCGCAGGAATTAGCGCTCGCCTTGCAGATAAAACTTCACTTACGAAATGGGGTGGCTGACTGCGCGGCGAACACTCTTTTTATCGTCCTAGGTGAAATACTTTTGCTCTCCGAGTGACGAGCTTTTTTCCCATCACCGCCAAATAAACGCTTAGTGCTAACTGTCTTATTTATTCGTAAATTATTTGTTTTTCGCTAATGTTTCTCATGTAGGTCACGTGACAAAAGTGTACGCTGACCAACGCATTTAGCATTTTATGTTATAAAGAATAGAATCAATGTTTAGCGCTTTATTTGCTTGGAAATATCTTGTACTTAATATAATCTTTAAGACATTCATGTTGATATCGACCACTTTAGTCTCTGTTTATAATATTTTGTTTACTTATACCTTTTTATATCTAAACTTAACTTATCTAATCGATATGTTAATTTGGAGTTATGTGAATTTCTCTTAAAAATATTCACCCACCTCAGTATTTGAACTTAATTCTTTATTGTATACAGAGAATAGATACAATAGTTGTGCGATGACCCATAAGGTTAAGGACCTAAATTTCAGAAGCTGAGAAGTTACGGCTAGGTCATCCGAATGAAAATTTGCGTTTTGTCTCCTGCGAGGTCTTTTTTTATAGAAAATGGGTCATATTCATGTATCGTATATTAGAAACTACAAAAAAAGCCTCGATAGGTACTCTAACAGAAGCTCAAAATACCCATTTGCATTTTTTTCAGTAATAGTCAGAATCGAACCCGAAACCTTCAACATCAATCATTATTTTAAATGTGTCGAATTTAATTATCAATTCTTAACTATTTATTATGTATGATACTTATTTATGACCAAATTATGTATTATAAAAATAGGATAATAGTAATACTTTCCTATTCACCAGTTATAAAAGATTCATGGATGAATGTCCCGCTGTGTCCGGGTCTCACTCTGGGCGATAAATATCTTGTGTGTTGAAATTTTACGATGCCAAAGATAAAAATTATCGAAATTATCGAAAAACGTGAAATGTTAAATTAACTTTTAAGATTTTTTTAATATTCCTTTTGAAAAACCTTGCTTTACAGATTCGAACTCAAACACATCAAACGAAAGCATGTAAAACTAGCCACCCTATTTCATAGTTGACTAGAATGATATTTATTCGGTCTCTGCCCTGACATAGATGGCGCCGTTTCAGTTGTCTCTTAGCCTTCTACCAGGCTGATATCATTTCGACACACTGGCTGTGTGAGCACATTCCGAAAAGTGAGGAACGGGACTTATTACATAATTTCGTTAAGTTTCCGATTCATTTTTCTGCCTGTGGAAACTTCTAAATAAGACCAACGGCCTTTTAATTTTGATTCATGTTTATAGGATGAAGTCATGAATCTCTGATAGCCTAGTGGTTAGGGCATCGGCCTTCCATCCGGAAGAACTGGGTTTGATTCCCAATTCCGCCGAATACCCACCGAGTGCATGCGATATACGTGCTCGTTAAATCTGTGGAATCCAAAGTCCTGTGGCTGGTCGTTGAGCAGTTACCATGGTTGTAAGGATTTGGAGAAAATTTCCTCCCCCTCCAAATCAAAGTCAAAATTAAATGAGTAGATCTCCTGGTGGTGCCATCTATCGGAGGTATCTTAGATCAAAGACGCTTTCACCTTCGTAGTGCTCTTGTTAAACAAAAGATTCACCCTACTGACTTAAATTCGCACAGCCGACGGCCAGCGAGCTTGGCTTATGCAAGTGTCATAAGTATCAAAAACAACTAAACTAGCATCTATAAACAATTAGAAATACACGCATTAAGTAACTGCGATATTTTGTTCACAGAAAATAATTAACGCAGTATTAAAATAATCTCTAATTTGTCGGTTGATGAGCTTGTCTTATCCAAATGTCACGAATAGCAACAACAACAGGATAAGGTTTCGGAATCCATTTTAAATTGTTATTCCGGTCTCGTTAAACCCTCGTTTGCAAAAATTGATTATAGAACAACAAACCAAACATGAAGGACATGGCTGAAATTGAACAACGGACATAGGCTCTATCTAACAACAATCTTCAGCTAATATAGCAAGTATAGAATTTACTACCACCTTTCAAGAGGGTGTTTTCCCCGCCACGTTACCCTAACTCTAATGAGAAATAAACTTTACATGATAGCTTGTTTTGTTATGTTCTCTACATGACATCAAACTTGTACTTCAGAAACTGTTTTCATTAATATACTGCTATAAATTGGACTTAAAAATGACTTGAAAATTTAGTTTAGGTTTCTCCAAAAACAACATAAATTGCAAATATTTAATTCTTTCAATATTCGTAACTATTAATAATCTTATAAAAGAAACAGAATGATAGGCTAGAAAGAATTTTATTTCTAGCCTATACATGGACATTACAAAAAGTTTTTCTAAAGTTTCTTGTTGATTCCTAAAAAAAGTTTTTTTATTGCTCGAAAATAAAATTATTTTTTTCATGTCCCGTATTTGTTTGTCACTCAATGGCCATTTTTTGGCATACCTGGGTCAATTGTGCCGGGGTTTTTATAATAAAATTAATTTTGAACAATAAACTTCTACACCTCAAAGTGGGAATAGAACCTACAAACTGTTGAACTGAAGACCCAAGCTGATTAAAGCAGAGGTGCCAATGACATACAAACCCAACCTTAAGAAGAAGAAGAACCATTCGTTTGCCAACTCATTCTGGCACCTGATAAGTGCTTTTCGAACTCATTGCCTTTTCTATTTAACGCCCATACTTTATCTATATACTATATTAACCTTGATATCATTATTTAAAATTACAACTGTTTCCACATCTTTTATAAGTTTTATTAGAATAAGAATTACTAATTATTTTTAAAACTACTGAAGCGAAAAAGATTTACCTTTATTCATGATGAAGTTATAAATTGCTAATCATCGCTTAGATTTAAATGAAAAGAAAATTATTTGAGAGAAATTGTTAAAATTTTACATCATTCGACCCAAAATTATGAGCGTGAGCTTTATCTGCAAAGCAGACAGTTACAAAGGAAGTTAAACCGATATAGTTTCCGGAAAAGATAAATTATCTTCAGCAGGTTAAAAATACATCGCTGTCGCTTTTCCGTGTAAACTCTTATGGCAACCTGTATTTAGAATGCGAAAAAAAAGAAAGTTTCAAGAAAAAATGTAATGACCGACCCTATGTCGTATTGTAAACTACAAAAAACGCGTCCAATTTGCCTAAGTCGTACGAAAATCAGCTGCTCTCTCCTCTCGGTTACAAAACAGCGACTGACCTTCATGTCTTTGTTGCGGATCGAAGTTGCACAAGCCACAGTTGGGAAATAATTGTCGTTACCAAAGCAGACTTATTTTGTTTTCCCATCAATAGGTTTTTTATATGACGTGACATTTAATATCTGACTCAGTTAAAAGTAAAGGAGGATGCGTCATCTTGTTACTCCCGGTTGTTAGTAAACTTTAACTGTAAGAAGTGGCAATGGTTTTCGACATTTTGTTTTCAGTCATTTGCCATACCATTATTATACATCAGTTTTAGTTACTATTACTTTTTATAAAAGAGATAAAAGTAGATCATATTAATTAATTAAAAGTAAATAAATAAAAATCGATATTTTCCTCTTACAATACTGAAAATGTAAAACGTATAATCTAAAAATTGTAGGCTGCTGCGATACACTGAAATACTCGCCGCGTATTAATTTCATAGAAGAATTTTCTTCGTGTTATTTTTTTATAACGGCGCGGGCACGGGTGACTAACCCTTCACCACAACAGGGCCGGAAACTGCTACTCATTTGTCGTTACCCAGTGGGCACCTGTGAAACAAGTCACGGAGGCGAGTAGCATTATCCATCATTTATAGGGTGCGCCTCATTTATACATAACCTCAGAATAATGGACAGAGAAACAAAAAGAGCAAGTAACATCCATGCCCGAACGAGATTCGAACTCGGGACCCACAGCTCAGGAGTCAGGAACGCTAACCACTCAACCATCGGTCGGTACTTTTTTTTATATAGTGTATGAATCCATGTATCGCAAGTATGATAATTCTGAACCCCGTACCTGATAAATGTGAAAGCAGAAATCAGAATCACATCATTCTTCTTTGTTTATTCATAAGTGATTGGAATCGAACATGGAACCTTCCATCACGAGTGACACAGTCTTACAAATAGTTTCTTCATATAAAATATATATGAGATATTTGATTAGGAATGCTTTTTGTTGAAGTAAGAGATCACATGGTTATTTCAAAAGGAGGAAAGATAGTTTTGACTTCGGAAGATAATTCGTGTAAATGAAAATAATTTATATACACTTGAAGGGTGCAAGTTTAATTCTGATCCAAATAAATATGACTATCCACAGAAAATACAGCACATTAAAATGTGTTACGAACTTATGATTTCACTGAGGGTGGTGGGAGTTCGTTGTAGACAGTATCTACACCAGTATTGAACTCATTTATTGATTACTGTTTAAATTTATAAGTCATTGTCTTAAGATAATCTTAGGTATAATCTATACTATCAACCATAGACTATTAACCATATCCATAACTATACTACAATATAATGATAAAACGTGAAATACAAATATGGCCATAATATATGGATGGTGGAAAATATTGTTCAAAAGTAAACGAGTTTAATAATTAACACTGTTGAAGCTAGTTGTGTTGTGAAGGCTTATAAAGGTTAAACTCTCTCTCAATCCATGGCGCGTTATCGTTCCGTTAGTTTGATGTGATGTGTCAAGTTTATAATCAGTATTTGACGTCATGCCTTGACAGTGGTTCTAACGAAGCGTCCATTAATATCTTAATTTTGTGACGCAATTTTTTCAAATGCATTGAAAAGAAGCGTGCGATTAAGTGATAATGTGTACTATACAATTTTTAACTTTTTCCGATATCTAATAATATTATTTGATCAACGAAAAGTGGTGGAAAGAAATTATCCCCTCGTTTCCTTAGAAGAACGGCACATATCCAAACGCCAACTTCGGGAAATGCGTGTTATTGAAACAAGGACATGACCTTGGCAATATTTTCTCTCTCGTCTTGGTGTTATTGAATTTGAACTTTTTACCTGATATTTCCTTTATTTCACTCGCTTATTTATTTACTTATGAAATATGTAATAGTTTATTGCAGCACATTAAATCTATAGATAATCTGTGTAAGAAAAAGCTAATTGCTGTAATAACTTTTATTTCATTGAAATTTTGAAGATTTAAATATGCATTCAATTCTTTTATACATTGACTGGTTATGTTATACCCATACTATCAAAATATAGTTAAGTGATTTATATTTTAATATCTGCTTCCAAATGCAATAATATGGATGGCTATTGGCAGTGGTTTGGGATGTATCACAAATGCATCTGTAAATATGTATTACCTTGCTATTTCAGCCCGTGTTATGAAAGTGACATCAGAAAGTGATTGGGTTGACATCTGAGCTGGCGGAAGTCCTTCAAATGTTCACACTAATTTTAGTAGATGAACTATGCACTTTTAGCACGCATAGATCTTCTCAACATGATTGTCTTCGGCTGAGATGGTGATCGAACCCGCAAACTTCTAGTCACAAGAATGATGTGACGTTTCAAACAAGTTTTACGTAAACTGCAAAGAAGTTTTGAACGATGCAAAGAGTTGATTTAAGAGTTTCACACATTTTATATGTGTGCAATGAAACAAGCACACAATCGTAGTGCTTCTACGTACATGTATTCTAAATAAGTTATACATAATTTAAATAGAAAAAAATGAAAGGAAACTTTTAATAAATAACAAAATTATGTGGCCATAACTAGCTGAAGGAGAAAGGTGTTGCTCTCGTGTCTGAAGGTAACAAATTCGATACTTGACCCCAGTGAGGACCGTCATGTTTAGTGAACCTATGTCTATACACTTTTTTGGAGGAACTATCGTTTATATGTGTATACGTGGTGCTATAGAAAATAGGTGAAGAGAGTGCAAGAGGAAGGGGCCAGCTCAGATGTGACCAAGCCTCGTGAGTTTAGTGATGGACGAGTATTCAAAACCTGTTAACCGTAAGGTACAGTCTAGGGCTTGCCTGCACCGCTATATCTCAGGTGTCGACTTCTTCAGTTGCCAGTGGTTCAAAATAGGAAAGTTTTTGCGAATTTGATCATCGTAAACAGCCATTCAGAAGCGTTTCGAAATAAAATAAAGGCAAAATTCCAAGAACAATTTATGGTGTTAAAATAATCATATGATAGCATAAATATTCAAGGTAAAAGCGTTTGTTATTGTGTTTGGAGATAACAAATTCAATACCTAATCCTGTTGAAGATTATCGTGGCGAGAGTGCTTGCAGGCGCATTAAATATTCTGTAGAGACCAAAGTTCTTTGACTGGTTTGGTGCAATGTGGAGAGGAGTGTGCCAGCTTAGGTGTCGACCACGTCTCTTGTCCTCAAAATGTTGATTTTGTTGAACGACTTCACACACAGAATGCAGAAGTCGGCAGAAGTAAACGTAACCATTAACACAATGGGTATTTAATACTGTCTATTAATTCTATATTTTCTGTCGAAATTATAAACGGAGTGTTCTAAAAGTTATTTTTTTAGCATTCTCTAATATCGTACGATTTAAAGTGAACCTAAGTGCTTAAAACGGACGATATCTGAAGAAATGTCAAAGCGGAGAGAACGAGGAAAAGCGCTTTCTGACAGTGAAAAAGAAGTAAAAGTAGAATAGGCTGACCTTGTTTTCTTATTCCATTGCATAGATAATTCTCCTTCCAATCTTGCCGCTGAGTCTACGAGTTCTTTTTGTCGTAAACAAAATCGAATTATATGAATATGAAACACAAAAGGTAATTCTTAACTCAAACAGAAAATTCTTCGAAACGGAAAATTCTTAATTTAAATATTATTTACTTGCTAAATAATGCTATTCGATATCATCTTTACAGTATAAATAACTCGCCTACGCGTGTGTGATGTTAATTTTTATAATATTTTTTAAAATTATACAAATAACATCATGTGGGAATTATTTACTTAATTTTACTTTAAAATGTTATTAAATGTATCTATGCGTAATTGTGCTTAAGAGTAGATGAGATTATTGCATTTGTTGTGTTTCATAAGAATATGTTAAATCATATTTATTTGAATTGATTATAATGATGAATTATATTGATTTATTCATTGAGGCTTTCAACAGATATGGGCCGAATCTAACCTTTGCAAAAATCACCGTGCTGACCATGCTTATGAATGTTAAGTAAATCCAATATGACGATCTTTTACTGTTACAGTGGGTAAGCTCAGAACAAGAAATGCATGTTATGGGATGCATCGATCAAGCCCCTAAATATAGTCAGTTGTCTTGTACTTTGAAACCGTGGTAAAGTGATGATAAGGTCGACATCCGAGCTGGCAGCCTAAACTTCTCGCCTTGCCATGCTAGCAGAGGGACATTGAACCTCTTACTGAACTTTTAATATTCCTCCTTGAATGTTGGTTCTTTGAATAGGTCGGGTAACACCCCAGCGAATTTTCAATTAAGAAAGCGATATCCTTCCCCTATAAAACGATTGGGGAACGGAGTTCCCATATATATTTCTGATGTTACAAGAAGAAATACCCCATCAAGTTTAACAATGAATTAGAATTCCCAGATTATCTTCGATCATGTCTCCTCTAAAAAGACATTCGAAAATTAGCAGCATTCAACTACTAGTTATAGTACTAAATCTCTGCAATTCGTAGAAATCGCCAACTACGCTGTGTGAAATAATGAAGAAATAGTAAAAAAAAGTTTTATTCTCATTTTCAGTTAGAAACGAATATTTATACATTGTGTATGTATGAAAATTAATGTGTGTGTGCATTGGTTTAGAACAAAACCACGGAATAAAATTTTTAATCGGATTAGAGTGCAGTATCTTATAGAGTGATGATGTTGCGTCAAATAAGAATATCGTTGTGTACACATATTGTTTATTTGAAGTAATTTCGTGCATCTTATTACATTGATAAAAATTTCTTACACAAATGATAAAGATTTCTCGTAAAAAAATTTAACTCGTGTAGAAAATTGTTTATTAATCAAAATTAGAAAATAAAACATTGTTATGTATAGTGAAGAAAATAATGGAATTTTTATATGCGTAAGAAATATATAATTAACTTTGAAGATTCACTTCCAAAAAAGCAATATAATTTAATCAAATTAAGAAGCCAAGTGCGCGCGGGCTGTCGGAGATGGTAGACATTTCTATAAATGCAATTTAATGATGTGTTCAAATAGTCATAATTCAGTTAATATAAAATAACATGCTTTATTCTTCCGTTTGCTAACTATTTTAAAAATTTGTGTTTAAGTACTTTTTTTTATCATTTGATATTTATTCTATTCATATCACCACATTAAAAAAAAATTTTTTTTAATAAAAATGATCCATCCCCTAATATATTAATGTATTTATTCCTACATCAATAAAATATGTTTTTAATATTACTGAAAAAATACAGTGAATAATAAATTTTTAAGGTTTATTAAAATAAATATTAATTATTACTAAAACACAACATAATTTAAAAAGCGAAATTTGTTTTCTCTTATGACGAAAGATGGCGCTATGATAAAAGATTTATTAGGGAATAAAATTTTGATCATTATTTATGCTGTTAAGCTTTTATTCTGTACGTAATTAGAGGTGGGAAGAATGGAATTTCGCATTTGCGATATTTGTCTTTAAACCTTTTTGTTTAAAATTAAAGATAATAATTAGAAATAAATAAAAGCGAGTATTATAAAGATTTTACAATTTAAGAGAAAAAATAATTTATGCACTTCTCTGTACATTAAGACATTCTTATATATTTTTGAAGAAAAATGAAAAATTATCTATAAACGAAAAGATGTAAAATGGGAGTATTCAGAAACCATTATGCTGAAATAATTTTAGGAACAATTACTACGAATTATTAATAAAGAAATATCTGAGTGAATTTATAAATATCTTATATAAAATTTAAAAAATCGTAAAAAAGTAGTTCATTTAATATAAAATAAAATTATTAGTATACAATTATTAAGAAAAGTTTTTTTTTCCTCTAAAATTTCTTTCTTAGTATTAAAAAGCAAAATTTTCTCTTAAAATCAATTTACTTCACTCTGGGAGGAATTTTTTCTTGTGAATTACTAATTTTTAATTCGAAAAATTAAATTTTCTTTCTGAATATTGTTTTTGCGTACAAATAGAAAATCCCTCATTGGCCGATATAAATCATACATATATAAAAAATATTATTAAATTGCTCGAAATTTTTATACTTCATATTTCTTACGACAAATTGGTTTCATGATGCAAATTGTGTTTAAAAATAATAAAGTGGCATTTAGTAAATATAACATTCAAAGTTAAGGTGTGTGTGTATATATATATATATATATATATATATATATATATATATATATATATATATATATATATATATATATATATATATATATATATATATATATACATATATATATATATATATATATATATATATATATATATATATATATATATATATATATATATATATACTTTTAAAAAGAAGAGAAAATACAATGGCTAACTGTAGAGATAATCAGTAAGGGACAGGTCGATCTCCTGATTAAATGAAATGCAGTACTCATTAATGGAATCAATATTGAGACCATTACACCATTTGAGTATGATGTCGTAAGAATTTAGCTATCATTACCCTTGCATTATTCATCCTCCGTTTCTAGACTCGATACAATATAAATATAAGATGTGATGGCTGTAAAGAAATTTTGAGCTTGAATGCCATGTGCATTGTTTTGTTGAAAATCAACACCTATCTGTAACTATCAGCCTCAAGAAACAAGCAATCGAAATCATCATGATGTAAATACATTTATAAATTTTCTGGACAGCATCTCATCGATGTTATAGTGTTATGAGAATACAAAAGCAATTATTTGGCATTTGTTATCATTTATTAGTAGGCAATTAGCATGGATGTCTGGTGTTCGAAGCTACGCTTTGAGTTATCTTGATTCACGACCTAGTGACGTAATTAACACCTGAATTAGCACTTCCAGCATAAATCTTTTTTAATTAATGATAGGACATTGTGGCACAACGAATATTTAACGCTCAACACGATGTTCTTCGACTTTGTATCGAACCCATTACCTGCGAGACAAGAAAAATTCGCATCTTCCACCTGTTTTGGAACTCGTCAATGTTAGTACTGTGAAATTTATAATGATTTGTAAAGTTCACAATCAAAAAAAAAATAATAATAACTCACTCTACGGTTGCGCATAGTGTCAGCTGTGTTCTTATAAAATTAAATTAAATTATACAATTGACCTTGGAACAACCTGCCAAAAAAGACGTCGGTGGAACGTTATTTCAAATAGCTCCTACAACGAATAAATATGAAATAAAACTGGTTTTTGGAATGATTGGATTTATTTGAAATGAATTGTTTTTCAGTTACATATGTATAAGTTTTTTATTTAAAATGTTCTTAATTTGATTTTTATAAAACGCACATATTTTGTTCATAACATAGTTTTTCCTTAATGTTCGATTTAAACCTCCTTTAATGAGAATCATTTGTACATAACGCGTTATACGAGGTCATTCATGCGCGTTACGCGGAACCAATACCGTGTTATAGGGGGGATTGCTGTATTTTTATTTTGTGAGCCGATACTGTAAGTACATATAAATTGATGACCGTACCTACATATAAATCGATACTACGTCCCCTATAAAGTCTTGTCTTACTATCTTAATTTTGGAACTTTGGCCATCATAGTCATGGAACGCTGTATTTTAGGAAGGGTGAGTCAAATAAAAATTATGTACTACAAGACGAAATGACTCTTAATGAAAAGAGTTGAAAGTTATTTTCTCTCTCTCTCACTCATAACTCGAAAACTATCATTCATTCGGTGAAGAGACGCTGAAGCCTAAGGAGAGTTAAAGCTCACGGACCATCTCAACACAACGATCATTCGTAAGGGGGTATCGACGTAATAATCTCCCAGATCTAATAGATTGACACACTTCTAACAAAATTATCCCTGCCTCTTAGTACTGTTATCTTGCAAACTATTCTAGCATGCTAAATATCATCTTCATTTATTGTAATGCAAACTAAAAATGCATACAAAAACATTTCTATCCTAAAGAAAAAAAAAAAAAACAATCAAATGGTTTATAAATTATATTAGTAACTGTTTTATTTTTAATTTTCTGATGAGTACTGTATTTTAAGTTAAAATGTGCTGTAATTTAAAGTCTGAAAATCTATGAAATAAAGATTTCTTGTTTGCGATCTTTTAAAAAGAAAAAAATAATTTATTGTGCAATAAATTGATTAAACAGCATATTTTTTAAAGTTAATTAAATAAGAAAACTTCCTTGTAGCATTTTTTATTGTAAATTTTATTTTATCGTTTGAGCGAACACATATTTTTAATCTCATTTTCTTTTATTTTTTTCCTCTTTTCTGACGTTGTCGAAGCAAATCGTCTGCGTCCCTGAAAATAACTTCCAGTAATTTTTTTTCAGTTTTTCGAAATAGAGCAAACCGAAAATAAAAATATAGACACATCTTACAAAGAACTTTGTGGATGCATGAAGAAACACCTTGAAAAATTTGTCTGCAAATATTTCATTGAAAGAAATTGAATAAAAAAATCACTTTTATGAAAAACTTTTACTTTTTTTTTTTGCAGATAAAACTATAGTCAAAAAGTGTTGGAAGATAGAAATTCAGTGAGTAGAAAATTTGATTCCAAAGATATTAAAATAGGATGAAAAAATAAGTTTTTCCAAAAAGCATACGCAAACAAAAAACATACAAAAAAGTGTTATTTACTGATTTCGAAAATTAAATTTACAACTATAAGCATCACAATAGTAGTCAAAAAGTTCAAAACAAAGCTATCTAAGTTAAATCATGAAAATGATTAAATTAACAAGAATTTTTAAATTATAGTATCCTTTTGCTGAGTTGCAGTTTAGTTTTGAATGTTCTGGTTTCCAATACACAGTTTTGTAAATTCGATTCCCACTTCGAGTGTGGGTGCACTTAAAGCTGAGTATATTCTGATTGTATTAGCTGTAGTTTATTTATCGAAATACACACACATTTCTGGTTATCTACATAACTGGTTGACTAAAAATCTCAATTCAATAAACCAGTTATGTAGACATTCAATCGCCTCGTAATTTTGATTCACGATCACGTGATGACGTCAACATTTGAGGTAGCACCACCTTTTACATCCCGCCACATCAATGGAAAGACATTGAGACCTCGACCTTCTTACGTGCCCTAGTCGCCATTAACTAGAATGCACAAAATGACGGTAGTACGAAAAGTAATCGAAATATATCGATATTTGAATGTTGTATTGTTATTGTTGTCGTGTGCCAGCTAGGCTGGCAACATGGGGTGCGCTGCTCCACTTTTCCAACTGAACCATATTTGGTGTGTAGTCCGACTTCTTCAGTACACAGATGCCATAGGAACCCGTTTATAGGGTAGGCAACCATTCACACCTCATTCATACAAGGAAGGGACTAATCCATGCCCGAACCGGGATTCGAACCCAGGACCTCCTTATCCGCAGTCAGGCACACTGACCACTAGACAAGTTGGGCGGCTGTTGTATTGTTAAATGTCTTAATTCAAATTCATGACAAGGTATTCTTACAGATTATTTGTATTTTACTAATTTTTGACTTTAAATAAATGCTCTTATGAAAGCACATATGTGTGCAGACTTTATAACTTATAATCAATCTTTGAAAAAATAAATTGCATGCTATAGAAACACCTAGTATAAGAACACATTACACTCTAAGAAATTGTATTTGAAATTTGTAATAGCTTGTTTTTTTTAAAATCCTAAAAATGATTTTTGTACATCCAAAATTGACGACTAAGTTCTCTAAGAAATTTCAAACATGAGTTAAATTTCTATTTGAGCAAATAAAAACTTGTGGTGGTCATAAGACTCCATGCATAATGTAGTTTGATTTGTTTGCCTTTTCACACATAAGGGTTCGTTCAGCCGAAATATACGATTTATAATGAATTCTGACTCCATTATCGACGCTTGACACCAATATTTAAACTGTAGATAAAAAAAAATTTATTTCCTGCTATTTATTTGTTGCTCGATGTAGAATCAGAATTATGCATTTTCCTTTTGAATCAATCACAAGTATCTTCCCGTAATTTGTGGAGTAAGTGTGTGTGGAGGGTGAGCTCCATCCTTGTATTTATTTTTATTTCGACTATGTTCTCTAAGTAGAATTCCTGAGTCTAGTTTGATTTATTTATTTTTATATCTTCTTCTAAGTAACTAATTTGTAAGGATTCAACATTTCTCAAGGAATTTCTCTACCAAGCATTCTGTTTTCATTTGCATGTAATGTTTGTGGAAAAATTGCTTTCCCTAATAAATGAGTTTGTCTGTCCGAAATGTGCCGTCCTCACAATTAAGAAAAAGCAGGTCAACTTCTACGCTTGAGTGACTGTCTCGGAAAGTGACGGTCCACTCATTCGCTTTTTCTTACGCCTTAGCGGAAGAATGTGCACGCTCTCTGCATACCAACCCCTCGATTACCGACTGGTTGTATGCTAATTGCCGCACTTAATGATTCATGGAGGTACTTGATATCGAACAGAATGGAATTTATAAACTTTTATTTTCTGCCGTTGTAATGTTTATGTGGTAGTCACAGGGGGAGGAATGGGGTTTACTATAAATTAATTAAACCTTGAGCCCTTTAAAACCTTATCTGCAAAAAATGTCATTTCCATTCCCCGAAAGTAGTGAGTTCGATACCTTCCCAGTTCCATTAAAAATCAGCTGTCTGCAGTATGCTTTCTGCTGTATATATCTGCCGACCCTAAGTCGCTAAACACACACACGACTGGTTCATCATTTTGAGTTATTGTCAAACGACCCCTGGGGTGGCATTCTCTTCTTCAAATTTCTAGACTGTTTCAAAGCAAGGACGTAAGAGCCTAGAAATAGGCCTAGGTTCGCAAAATTCTTTTGTTGTGTCAGGTATGGAACCATCAATTTTCCCAACGTGAGAGTGATGACTATACCCAACTAGTCACTACGCTTTCTCCTGCTGCATGAAATGTCCCTTAGGATTCGCTGCGATGGTACGGAAATTTAGAAAAACAGTTGTGTGATATCTTGGATGTTGTTGTTGTGGCAGCAGCCTGCTTCTCTGTTCTTAGCCCAGAGTTTGGCTCTATCAGTTAGGTAGAAGCCGCCGGGTGGAGTCTTCGTGATTTTGAAGCAGGGACTAGGCAGAAGACCCCCAATACTTGGCCTGTCACCCCTATCATTTCACTTGCAGGACATTGCAACCACCCCCAGTTTTAAAGTGTTCCAGGCATCATTCGCGAACACGACGGATCTTCGAATTCATTACCTTCCGATGATGAGAACGACGCCCTAACTAACCAGGCCACTGCGGCCATACCTCGGGTGTCGACCGCTTCAATTGTTCTTGGATCAAAATGTTTGTATCTAAATAATTTCGTTCCTCAAAAATAAGTGTCTACAAAATCAACCTTTGCAATAACATCAAATATAAATTGAACTACTTATTGTTGATGACTGAGAATTTAGAAAATGTGTTAAAGGAGCCGCCGTTCCTTTATCGAATGCCAAATCCGTTCACAATGTCACAGCACAGTGGTAATTTCAGGGATCGCCCAACACACGAACATTGTTTCAGCGTCCGGTGTATCGCGTAATCAGATGGGGGAGGGGATTGAAGAAGGAAGTAGTCACAGCTGCGTTCCATGACTTGTTCATGGTCCAGAAATCGGCTATTGTGCTTTTTCCGTCTACCTAAAAATAAGGAAAATGCGTCTTTGAAGCTGCCGTCAGCTTCGGAGTTCGACAAAGTCCTTTGTGACGCCGCGACAATCTATTAAATATTTATTAAACTAAATTTATAGAGTACTGCAAGTTAAAAGATGAATTTCATAAAATCAATATATAGTTTAAAATTGAGTATTGTACATGGGCATTCAAAAAGTACCAGTACTGATGGCGTAGGATTTTTTTAGTATAAAATCATAAATAATCTCCAATTCTTGCTTATTATGAAAAGAATATATTATGTGCACTGTAAAGAAAATGTAAATTTAAATTAAATACTAATTAATTTAAATTTTTTTCAAATTAATGGGAATGATTTCTTGAATACCCCTTTAGCTGTATATTGGTATTCTCAAATCTGCTGTGACAATATAATCTTTGACAACGAGCAGTAGACCGCCAAATAGCCTACGGATTTTGCAGGGCATTTTAAGGCATAATTATAAGCCATTAATTTGTCTACCATAAGAATTTTTGTTTGATAATGAGCCATATTCAGATTGGTTTGGTTTGTTTGTCGCTGAACGGTCATTTTTTGCACGCGAGGGCTAATTAGACTGGGACTTACGGTTTAAAGTGGAATCCGAACCACTACAAACATCCATGCCCAAGGTGGGATTCGAACCCACGAACTGATAAACCGAAGGCAAGAGCGCTAACCATTCGGCTGCCAGCTCGGCAAGCCATATTCAGAAGTCGCAAGGGATGAAATACGGAAAATTCCCCAACACCTACCCCGATATGACGTACGGACAAAATCGATCTTCCATTACCCAACAGTGGCTGGGATCGAACCCGTGACCATACGCTCCGTAGAGAGCTATCATACTTCTAAGTCGTGGTGAGACTTGAAAAATATATTTAAAAAAATATCAGATATTATTCAGATATTTTCAGTAATGCTTCAAATTTTTGGAACAAGTATAATAATTTAAACCTGACCCAATACGAATGTTGTACCTGTTCTCGTTGCCATTTAAATGAATAAAATGCTTCATCAGAAAAACATGTTTCGTCCAAAATATTGATGTTCCTGCTAATCACTACCTCGTATGAGTCTTCGGCCATAAAAGAAAAAGTCATTTCTTCTTTAGGCTCTTTCAGAATGAGATTCGAAAGAGCGACTTCTTGAATGTGTGTCAAAGTCATTTTGCAATGAAAAAGAAAACGATGCGGCTCATTTTTGTTTTGCAATTTAAGTTCTTGGAAAAAGCAGACGATTTAAGTTAATTAATCAGTAGAATTGTTACCAAACGATACACGCTCAAAACAAAAAAAAAAAAAAATACGTGTTGTATGCTGACACACACATATATATATATAGTTGGTTTATTTTATTTCACGATTTCAGTTTCTGGGAAGAACTAATAATAGGTAATCAATCGAAATTATTTTAACAAACAATGCATTTTAAAAAAATGAAATTTTTTTTGGTATTTTGATTTCAGTTTTAACTTTTATCGCCTGTCTTTCATATGTAAAATAAATAATCGGTAATTTAATAACAAACAATATAAATTACAAAATTAAAATAACACTCGCTATATATTTTTTGTTTTTGAAAGCAATGCATTTCTTTAAAATAAACGATAAATTTTATTAATAAATAAAATTAATAACAAATTATAAATTAAAAAAAAATAAAATACATTTCTAACCTAAAATTTCAGCATGATTTCTTTTAGAAACCTAGGTCAGGTTAGGTTATTGCAATATAATTCTCCAACTTCCTATTTCTGCAAAATGAAGCCGGAAAACGAAGCCATGTTATATTACAATCGATCAAGTAACTAAATCGACACTTGTACACGCACTTCAACAGTGAAGGGACTACGAATTTAACAGAAACACATTTAATGTACAAATGAAATTTAAAGTGCATGATGCCAAGTCAGGTATCAATCTCTCATTAATCTCTGCTCAAAGTCTCCAGGCGTATGCTGCATTTAGTGGCATCAAAGGCATAAATAGACTGCTAAAAGTGAAAACAAAGAATTAAATTTTCGTCGTCAGAAATAGGCAGACGAAAACTTGTAAGGATTTGGCTGCCTGTTATTCTTTTAGCTATGAATCATACCATAAACAAGCTTTATACTTTTAAAAAAAAATTTATACTTTTTTATTTATGTGACAGTAAAAAGTAATTTCTCTTTACTTCGTATAACATGGATTTTTTTTATCATTTATTCTTGGAATTGTCATCAAGATAGATTGCAAAGGGAATTACTTTAGGAAAAAGAAATAAATAAAGAATTAGAGCGGAGAGAATACAAAAAAACATCGAAAAAATATCTTCTGATATCTTAATCATAAAATCGAATATAATGAGTACTATTTCTTGAAATGTCATGTTTCTTAGAACGAATAAAAATATTTTCATCTTAAATATCCAAGCATATTTTGCAAAATTGCATGGTTTAATGTGTGAAAGGCATGATATAATATAATATTCGAATTTAATTTTATTCAATATTTAGATAAAAATATTATCACAATTTTAACTACATATTATTTAAATCTAGTTTCAAATATTAAATTCTCATGAAAACAAATTTATCTTGCTTTCAGAAAAACGGGCATCAAAAAGAAACTAGGTCACAAGACTATTTCTTATTATTTGCTACTTCTGTTATTATCACAAAATTTAAACATGCCTGGTACGTTAAAATGAAGGAGAAAATACGCACATTCAAATAAAACAATTAAAGCAACAGTTTCAAAACAATTAAAATGTAATTGCTGTTGAACTGCTTAAGTCTAACTGGAAATATCGTTTATAAAAATAAATCAACCCTCTTTGTTTTTATGAACTCATTTACAGTGTAAAATGGATATTTTTTTATTCTGATTTCTAGTTTTATATATTAGCATATTTTTGCAAATAGATACTTAAATAGCATATTTTAAAAATTTGCGTTAAATACATATCATGCAAACCAGTTTTTGTATCAGAATTATAATTTATTTTATAATTAATTCTTTATCATTAGAATTTAACAAAATAAAGCATGAATATGAATTAAGAAGTTTAAAAATTAATGAATATGTAAAAATGTGTGTGTGTGAAAGCAACTTTATACATTGTTGTTGACCTGTGCCAGCCAGGCTAACAATTTGGGTGGGCGCTGCTCCACTTTTCCAACTGAACCATATTTGGTGAGGAGTCCGACTTCCTCGGTACAGACATGCCATAGGAACCCGTTTATAGGGTAAGCAACCATTCATACAAAGAAAGGACAAAAACAGGATAGACAGAGAGAGAAAATACATCCATGCCCGAACTGGGATTCGAACCCAGGACCTCTATCCGCAGTCAGGCACTCTGACCACTACACAGGGTAAGCGGCTACATATTGTATACCGTGTTAATTTAATAAATATATTGAAATAGCTATTAAGAGAGAGATTGAAAAATAGGGTCCCAATTAGGCACGATGGAGGAACCACGGGAAACTCTCAAGCATCCACCCTGATTGATTCAAAGATGGAAAAGCAAAGCCTTTTCCTATTTATTCAAAAAATTGTATCTGGGGTGTCTCTCTGAAGAACATGGTCCCAAAACTATGCACCACTGAACTTTCCGCGACTTGGCTTTCCTGAGGGGATTATTCACAAACAGCACATTGTATTCATGTGGCAAAAAATGGAAAAGCTAGTAAATTTCTAAATAGTCCCTCATCCAGATACATATACCGAAAAATGAAACGCAACGCATATCTCCTCTTATTTGATATTGTTAGAAATCAAATTCAAGACTTTCCCCTCTACAGAACTGCCACTTGGCGATCAATTTGGAAAGATCTAAAGTCACTGTATCGTATGTAAATCGTTTCATTGTATACGGATGTCTCTCTGCATTTTATCTTCCTCAATCTCATGTCCTATAAAGCTGCTGGTTCGCTACGCGATCCAACTTAAGATCATCGTGCTGAGAGAGCCTATGCATGTTAAACGCTCGTGAGGTTTGAAATACTTCTGCTGGAGTGTCGTATGCAAGTTTAGAAAGTTTCTGCTCAAGTATCGAACGAACCTCTACTTCACCACATAAGAATCACAAATCTGCCTTCCATTTACTGCTTTTAATTGACAGAAAATGGCGCAGAGGATGTGTAAAAAGTAAAAATAAAATAAATTTCTTGCCGCGGGGGGGGGGTGCCCTGATTAGGTGGGAACTCATTCTCATTATCGGAAAGTAGTGAGTTTTATTTCCAACTTAACTGAGGGTTCGTCGTATTCAATAAAAATAGGACGTGGTGGCAATGTCTTCCAAATGAAATGATACCGTTTGTGTGGCAAGTCAAAAAGAAATTTTGGGAATCTTCTGTTTAGTTCTTGCTTCTAAATTATGAACATTCAACCACCTTCGAAAATTTTCATTTATTGAATCTATTCGTGGAAAGTTCTTTCATCAATGTGACCTGTAATCACTTAGTTACACTAATTATTAAAATTTTAAACAGAACGCGGTTACCTACTTATTTATAAATTTTCTTTCATAATGTTCGAAATCTTAAATATTTTTTTAAGTTTTATTTTTTAGCTATAATATATATATATATATATATATATATATATATATATATATATATATATATATATATATATATGGGTGTGTAGATCCTAATTGTAAACATTTGTGTATAAATTTAGTAAGATCTATGTACACATTGCACAAATATGAATTGTATAAAAATGTTTTTTCCCTCATTTTCTTTTGTTATGCTTCGGTTTAATATAAAATTCATTTTTAACTTGCATCATTTGGCGTCTTTTGATTTTTAAAAATATTTTATCATCTATTTATAACATGTCAATCAAATTGTGAATTTTTGAAGGTAATTTGTTTTAAATTGAGAAGACCAAAGCTAACTTATTTAATTGGAGTTCCCCATTTGCAAAACCATTATAATTTTTCCCTTTAATTTTATGTAAACTGTACATTGTAATATTACCTCACATTATGTAAATGATCTGTAGCTGAAAGACTACTGAATCACGCAATAGGTCGATTTCATTATTTCGTGTCACAATCCTTTAAAGTAAATTTAAACCTATGATAAATGATTGGAATAGCGCACTTCAATAACTTAAAGACAAATTAAAATTAAGGCACTGCTAAAACAGCGAGAAAAGACTTTAAAATTTTAATTTATATATTAAATAAAAGTTTATAATTTATTTCTCATCACCAAGCCGAAATCACGCCAATTTTTGCGGGCGACGAAACGCATAAGTAATTTCGCTATGTCGAAGAATAACGTCATATTTATTTGCTTCTAAACGCTGTTTAACACCACGAAATAAAATCTCTTCTATAAATCAGATGAGAACCGATAAAATGAGTTGTTGAGTGCTTGAAATTTAATGATGATAGTAACATTAATTAATAAGTTATTAATTATAATTTGAGAAAAGAGTATATCGATATATTATTCTGAACGTATCGATGATAATTAAAAAAAAAAGAATTATATGCTTCTTTCTTGAAGCGAGAAGAGTTCCTTAGCGAAATGCTACCTCGCTTCAATTAAATATTTCGCGGAATAAGTAATTTTACAGCAAGTCCAAATCAAAGTTCATACATAAACTCAATCGCCAAAACTTCGAAATAGAACATAATAAACTAGAGATTCTAAATAAGCTAGAGATCCATATTTTATAAAGCTAGAAAAGTTATTCCAAAGTTAATAAATAAACTACATTATTTTCTCTTTTTTTAAAGAGAGATAAGAAATTCGGCATTTTGGTCTATTTGAAAATATTTTTAAAAGTGAAGTTTACTTAGAGAGAAGCGTAACTGTTTTGCTTTCTCATAAGGCCCATTAAAAAAGAATCAAATCTCGTAAAATCAAAGCAAATTGAAATTATATCAAGAAAAATAAATAATTATATTTTATATTTTTATTTCAACATTGATATTAAGTTTTGATCATTTAATGAATAATAACAAAATTGATCAATTTTTTATGCATCTTTATACTTTTCTGCTGAACAGTAAATAGAATATTTCTTTCCAAAATCTCCGAGCAGAGCTTTTTCTCTCATTGCTTGACTCGACGGAAGCTCACAACGGATATTTCGGGTGTCAAATTTGAGAAGCATTTGAGCTTGCCCTACTTTTTCCTCACCCATGAGATTTACGGACATACAGTTCCAGGAAGGCGAGAGGGGACAAACAAACTGACCACATATGCGGAGAAAATCTGCGTCAGAACATGGGGAAGGAAATTAGGATGCGGGGGGTTATATTGTCCACTTTACCCCTATTGCGGTTAAGTGGTCTTCTCATTCCCTACTTAAAATTCGCCCCCCATTGGAATAGGAACTATTTTTTCTTTGTAAACAGGTGCTGTGGCGTGCCAGATTTTGCACACGATTGCTAAAGCAGGCTTAATAGTTTAAAGCGGATTCTGAACTACTTAATACATTCTTGTCCTAATTGGAAATTGATAGCCTGAGCGATAATTTTTCAACTGTCAATTTATTTATTTATTACATTACATATATTCAGACTTGTATGCTTGATTCTTGAGATCCGCTTGTAAGTCTTCGTCGATAATAGGACAAATAGCACAATGACAGATGTACAACCACAGAAGATAACGAAGTAAACACCCAGGGCGACGGTGGGAATCGAACCCACACTCCTACGCTCTCAAGCGATTAGCGGAGTGATGCTTTGATCACTCAGCCACGGAGCGCCCAACTGTCATTTGGGCTTTAACTACTGTAGCAGTGATGATAGTGAATAATAGCCACTTGCTGGTTCAAATTATAAAAAGTAATTAAAGATTATAATTTTTTTGATAACTTATCTTTCCGATAAATTTATACCTTTTACAATACACTTTACATATTAGATAATTCAAAATTTGGACATCTATGAATTAAGAAACTGCTTTACGAATCTAAATTCACGTGTATAAAAACACGTTCAAATAAGATTTGGACAAAGACATTGTCGAATTGTGTCTTCATTATCAATGTCAGCCAAATCTACGTACACATTGAAAAGTTCCAGCTCTCTTGTGGTAGTGTGACCATTTGTCTCTGTAAATATTTAAAAAAAAAAACACATTTTTTATTTTCCTTACTTAATGCTAAAAGCTTAAAGTTGTGGGCTTTATAAAAAAAATTCCAATATTTAATGTTGGTTGGCAAAAAAACATACATAAATTTTAGGAAAAAATATGGCCAAAAATATCCCAGTGCTCCCCCCATTCATGTTACTACATACTCTATCACCTTGGAAATAGTTATCGGTTGATAAGTAACAGTTTTAATGAACTGCTACTATTGATAAAATAATAATGAGATGTTATTTTGTGTCAAGTAACAACGAATACGAAGTTAACTGTTTATAATTCTTAATAACAGTTATTAGTGGTCAAATAACAGGACGTTGGAAACTTCATTTAGTTATCAAGTATTGGGATTTTGAGATAATCACAACTTCGAATAAGATTTGACGTAACATATGAATTTATTGCAAGATAAGATTTCTTATAAAAGTGCGTTGTGCTAAGGATTTGGATCAAATGTAAGGTTTATACTCGGAAATAAATTTGTTTTTTACTATTCGATTCGAAAATATTTCGACCATCAATTGTATATATATATATATATATATATATATATATATATATATATATATATATATATATATATATATGAGAAAAATCTTTAGAGTTCTTCTAATTAATTTGGAAATCTTTCATATTTCCAGCTTTAAATATATTTTGATTAACAGTAGTACTGAAAAACTATAAAAAGTAGATGATAATTATGTACTGAAAATAGTTTAAAATCCTCTAAAAAATGCTTAGTTCAAGTGCGAAAACGATTAAGAAATTAAAATCAAATGAAGAAAACACATTTAAAAGAAGCACAAAAATTAAAAACAATAATATATATAAAACTATTTTAATAAGAAAATAGAAATTTGAGGGTGATGTGTGTGGAGAAGAATAATTTATTTATTTATATACCTTTATAAAGATGAGAAAAATATATAGCTAAATTGTTGCTTGATACTTTAAAATGAACACTAAAAGATCATTATCTTCAAAATTTTATGATTTTTGGCGAGTTAAAATGAGAGAATAAATACGCTAAGAATTAATATAAAAACAATATTTAAAGATGATGTTATAAATTTGGCTGCAAGCTTGGAGCTCTGATGTTGGATACCTGGAGTTCTGAAATTTCGTTACAGATGAAGAAAATTTAAGAAATTTGAAAATAGTATATACTTTGAATTTAGATGAAATGTGAGACGCTAATCTATTTTGCGACATTTCGAGGAATTTAGAGTATTTTGTAATGTTTATGATTTTATTGAGAAACACATTCTATTTTAATTTGTTGAGAGGCTAAACTCTACTTAACACACAAAAAAGATCATTTGCTTATTCCCAATGTGAAGATTATATTTAATTCTTAAATTAAAGACTCTATTTTTCTTGAAGTGAATTCACTTCTTCAGATACGAATGATGCGATATCGCCATATTTGAACTCAAAAGTGCCCATATGTAATAGGTTATATTGTTTTTATTGTTTGCTTAGAAATATATCAAGAAACAATGTCGAGATGCCTGATCAATCCAAATAGAAAGGTAGACTTTCTATTCCTACAAAAATCATTGATGGAAATTATAAGCGAAATATACGGAATTTTCCGTAAATTTTGTATCGAAATATTTTATAAAGCTAGAAAAGTTATTCCAAAGTTAATAAAACTACATTCTTTTCTTTTTTTTTTTTTTAAGAGAGATAAGAAATTTGGCATCTTTGTCTATTTGAAAATATTTTTACAAGTGAAGTACTTAGAGAGAAGCGCAACTGTTTTGCTTTCTCATAAGGCCCATTAAAAAAGAATCAAATCTCGTAAAATCAAAGCAAATTGAAATTATATCAAGAAAAATAAATAAGTTTTGATATTAAGAACAGTAAATAGAATATTTCTTCCCAAAATCTCCGAGCAGAGCTTTTTCTCTCTCTTTGCTTGACTAAGCTCACAACGGATATTTAGTGGGAGCACTTACCTCAATAGTTTTGTATTATTCATTATTGTATCTTTATTTCTGATTTTTTAATCACCAGGCCAAGACTATCCAAGGACTCTAATTCATTAGAAAACGAGGTACATGGCCGGAAGGCTACAGACCTCCCTCAATTCCAGACGAAAAAAAAAACGGATATTTCCGGTGTCGAATTTGAGAAGCATTTGAGCCAGCCCTACTTTTTCCTCACCCATGAGATTTACAGACAAACAGTTCCAGGAAGGAATACCCTGAGGCGAGAGGGGACAAACAAACTGACCACATATCGTGACCTTCGAGAATAAGTCTCGAAGGTCACACACATATGCGGAGAAAATCTGCGTCAGAACATGCTGAAGGAAATTAGGATGCGGGGGGTTATATTGTCCACTTTACCCCTATTACGGTTAAGTGGTCTTCTCATTCCCCACTTAAAATTCGCCCCCCCGCATTGAGATAGGAACTATTTTTTCTTTGTAAACAGGTGCTTTGGCGTGCCTTATGAGTTTAAATTCACCAATCAGTTTTTTCAGTCTTTGAAAGAAGGACTGCCCCCAAACAACTGCGCTAGATGGCGCTGAAGCTCATTTCTAGATTTATTTTGAGGAAGGATTCCCCTTAATATAAGCTTCACTTCACTTCTTTTCTCAATAAAATTCCCGTCAAAAAATTCGGTAGACAAACAAAATAAAAAAATATATTTATGAACATTAAATTAATGAATTAACTGGGCACTGAAATAAATGTAAAACACCATGTGTGAAAACCGTTTTCTTGGTGACGAAATCCGAAAAATGTTTCAGGGCATTTGGTAAAGGCGCAATAAATGTAAAATAAGCTTCCAAAAACCAAGAGCCAAGCCTGTGTTCCAAAAGAAGCCAAACATCACCACAAGGGGAAAAAATCGCAATGCGGCGGTAGTGAAAGCAGTGAGTGCTTTTGGAATGCCGAAATGCTATTTCCTTATCTGCCGGAGCGAGAATGCGATGTTTTTCTCGCATTCCATTTCTCAAGTGCATGTGTCAGAAAGTTTCTCCTCCCCCCGACGTCGCTCCCTTCAACACCTGCTTAGAGGAACATTCGGGTATTTCGTCAAATGCCTTATTCGTTTTTCTATACTCTTGTCCTAGTAAATATAAAAATAAATAAAAATTATGGAATATTTATTGAAATTTTGGTTTGAACAGTTTATTTTTCCCAATTTTTTTACTTAATAAATAAATAACGCTATTATTTAAAAAGTGCTTAAAAAATCGTCTGCTCGAAAATTAATGCAATCGTCAGCAGGGATAAATATTTTTAAAAAAAGCATTTTAAATGTCATATGAACGAATTCGCGCATATTTATTATTGTGCATGATGGTTTGAACAGTTTATTTATATCCCAATGTATTTTTACTTAATAAATAAATCCAACGGTATTATTTAAAAAGTGCTTAAAAATCGTCTGCTCGAAAATTAATGCAATCGTCAGCAGGGATAAATATTTTTAAAAAAAGCATTTTAAATGTCATATGAACGAATTCGCGCATATTTATTATTGTGCATGATGGTTTGAACAGTTTATTTTTCCCAATTTTTTTACTTAATAAATAAATAACGCTATTATTTAAAAAGTGCTTAAAAATCGTCTGCTCGAAAATTAATGCAATCGTCAGCAGGGATAAATATTTTTAAAAAAAGCATTTTAAATGTCATATGAACGAATTCGCGCATATTTATTATTGTGCATGATGGTTTGAACAGTTTATTTTTCCCAATTTTTTTACTTAATAAATAAATAACGCTATTATTTAAAAAGTGCTTAAAAATCGTCTGCTCGAAAATTAATGCAATCGTCAGCAGGGATAAATATTTTTAAAAAAAGTATTTTAAATGTCATATGAACGAATTATACGAAGTTACAGAAATATAATTATTAGAATTGATTATTTATATCGTTATTGCATTATCACATTAACAGAATACATCCAATTTTTAGTTTGTTGAAACTGTAGAATATTTCATTTTATATTAATCGAAAATAAGTTTGGATTATGGTGATGTATTTCCGATGGCTAATTTTTTCTGACCAAACATTCCACATAGTTGGGTCCACGTTAGAGTGATAAGTGGACATTTGATGTGACACTATCCTTTTGACAGCTCGCCATAAGCAAAAAGACCTGGTGTTTGCAGAACATAAATGGATATAGATGCTTTGTATATGACAGAATTTGGTTGAATCAAGTATCGTACGCACTATCTTCTATATACAAGAGTGACACATATTCCCACCAAGATAACCAAGTTTTCAGTTTCCATTTGTCTTAAATAATATGTTTTTGGGTGCCTGGGAACTACAGACATTAACACCACCAATTGCTTTGAGCCATAGTCAAATGACGTAGTCGATTTATGAGCTGGTATCCTCAATACCACGTTGGTGATGGTGTATTAGAGCCTATGACATATTTAACGTGTAGTGGCCCTCTCAGCACGATAATTGACGAACCTTGTATCTCGAGGTCATGAGAGTTATGATTTCTGCATTTAGGCTATCGTGATTCAATACATTTTCCGTTTGCTTTGAAAGGGAGGGTCTCAGATTCGATCCCGGGTATTGTTGGACAATGGCAGGTAATATTACGTTTCTGCTGTCTTCATGCATTTCTGTTGAGGTAGGGGCTGAGCAGTTTTAAGAGTTTATATTTTTGTTTATGTAAATACAAAATCCACTACCTATGAAAGAGGAAAATGCGATTAATATTTAAAAAAAAACATTGAGAGGAATTTCGGTTCCTAATCTAATATTATACTGAGATAGTGCTGGCCGTGGCTTAGTGAGGTCTCACTCTTTAGTTCACATTTTGCGAATGAGAAGATGTATGTACACTTTCGTTACTGTCTTGTGCCATCTAGGCTGGTATTATGGGATGCGCTGTTCCACTTTTCCAACTGAACCCTATTTTAGTGTGGAGTCCGACTTCCTCAGTACACACATGCCATAAGATACCCGTTTATAGGGTAGGCACAACCACTCACAACCCATTCATACAAAGAAAGGACAAAGATAAGATAGACAGAGAGAGAGAAAGTACATCCATACCCAAACTGGGATTTGAACCCAGGACCCCCCTATCCACAGTCAGGCACTCTAACCCCTAGACAGGGTGGGCGGCATATGTACTCTTTTGTTTTGTGAGTGTACACCAGTCACTGTGAGTGTTTGCGAATGTTCTAATTTCTTCTTTATGACATATGAATCCACTTGCTCTCTGTGAAAAATCCTTCCGAAAGATGATAAATGGTAGATGTTCAAATATCTTCAACTGTCAGCCTGTGTCTGCAACACTGTGTCAATATTGCACGGAGATTATATTGGTCTCAGTTACCCATGAGAATGAAAAGTATTAGAATGATGTCATTAAGGCTGAAAATGTAATTACTAGCTTCGAAATTGAATAAAGTAACGTCTGTGAGTTACAAATGCGGAACAATTCGATTCCAGCTATAAAAAAGACATTCTGGCATAATTTATTTTATTTCTATTTTAAAAAACTTACAATACTTAATATAATTTCTAGACTTATACTTTACTTCTGGAAAAATTAAAAAAAAGAAACAGAAAATTCAAAGAAATAATAATAATGATAAAAAACTAGATCACAAAGCTCTCTGGAAGGATCGGCTATGAGTGGTATTGCGCCAGACCTCCATTGTGTTTCATAAAGAGTTGCCTCATAACTGCGGACTGACTGAAGAGAGAAACCGGATTTTTCTCTGGCTGCGAACACTTTCCCCCCTCCTCCGAAGTCGCCCTACTTCCCCAGCACTTCCGTGACACTTGCACTTGCCTGTTACGGAAGGCATGGGTGTCCTCACTGCTCTGCAAAAACGAATTGGCCATGAAGCTATGGAATGCAATTATGTACATCATTATATAACTTAGCGGTCAGTATCGAACTTAAGACTTTCTACTCCTTACAACGCGATCCTATTTCTGAGTCATGACAAGCCCGCATGTCACCTTTTGTCTTTTAATGAAAATACTGTTTAGTGTGTTTCAATAAGTCTAATAATATGTGACGTATTTCCCTGCCAAAATATAATTAAATATTCTTAGTGTCTGATAGATTTATAATATATATATATATATATATATATATGTGTGTGTGTGTGTGTGTGTGTGTGTGTGTGTGTATGTAGAAGCCCGGTGGACTAGTGGCAGCGTTTCACGCTCCCAAGGCACAGGTCCTAGGTTCGATCCTCGGGCTGGGCAAGGTCGACTCAGCTTTTCATCCCTTCAGTGAGTCGATAAACTGAGTACCAAACATGCAAACTGAGTCGAAAAACTGAGTACCAGGCACTGCGGATCTCACGTCAGGCTGACCACCTAACTAGGACATATGATTCCCATCCCAGGGCTCTCGGTCATGAAAACAGTTATGTACACAGTATGCCTTGACCCACGTGGGTTGTCGTGGCATGGGGTTTATATATATGTGTGTGTGTGTAAATAATATCGCGTACATTAATGGAAAATTAAAAATTTGATATTAAATAATTGTTCGCGAAACCGGTGTTGAGTTTTAAAAGTACGTGTAAATAATTGGAAAAAAAAGTAGGGAGAATACTGCTATTATTAACTCAAATTTAAAAGTTTAGAAAAAATTATTTGATTCATATTTCTGTACAACTAAACTGTTCAATGTGCGATAGATAACGGTCTAGGATTTGTCTTATATTAGAGCTAGAAACAATATGTTATTGATGAAAATGGGCAAATGGTTAGATTGATACCTGATTTGATACTCATCTCTCTCTTCAATATTAGAGACAATGTCTTTGTTATTAATGAAAATGGAAATATAACAGATTTGGTATTCTTTTCTTCAATATTAAAAACAATGTATTTTTTAATGAAAATGGGCTTTTGGCAAGATTGATTATTGATTTGGTACTCTTTCTTTCAATTTTTCTATACCAATCAAAGAAGCTTAACTGCAAATTTATTTAGCTTAATAGGTTTTATCAACACGGTAGTCTTTAACAGGGAAATTCTATATCAGGCTTCGCTAGATTGTCGTCTGCACAATAATAAAGCCTCTGCCTGATATTTTACAGAGTCTAGTTGGTAGGGGAGTTTAAGAAAAATGATCACATACGATGTCAGTGTCATCACTTGATTTTAGTTAAGCGTTCAATGTTGGCAAAAATAGATAGCCTAAAACATAAATAAGCACTTCTTATAAAAAAAATTATTTTTGTAATATGCATCCCTATTTTGTACCTACTCACTTTTCACTCATATTACCAGCCCCGATATATTTGAAGGTAAATGTCTTAATGGAGAGAAAGATAATCGTATCGGCTCGATCATTTTTCTTCTTCTGAAATCATCTTTAGGGAATAAAAAAGACGCGAGGATGGCCTGCGAAAATGGCCCAATTCGCTGCTGCGTGAGTGGAGTGCTCTCCCTGCGAGCAGCGGATCGGAATGCGGATGCTTTGCCTTAAACATTGTCGTCCGCTAATTATTTCCATGTTCTTCGGACGGAATTAGGAAGCTCGTCTTCGAATTATTTTCAGAAAAACATTTTCTTTGAACTTGGAGGTGGAACGAAGAGTCTTGTAAAAGCTTCATGTTCAGTTGCAGCTTCCATTGCTTGCCATGCGTAGGGGAGGAGGGGAACGGAAGATAAGAGTTACTCCCCCCGGACCTTATTAACCTGCTTTTTATTCGATTCTTATCGTATCTTTACTGCTAGCGAAAGCATACGATGAGAGAGCGAACCTTTCCCTCGTTATAAGTAAGGACATTTATGTAGAAAAGAGATTTCTAAAAATGTATTTTAATATACTCTGTTTAAGTTTTATATCTATCTATCATATATATTTTTTATTTATATTGGCTATAAATGATCGAGAAATAGATTGAAGCGCATAAACATTTCAATCAATGTGAAATATTATTTCCAAAAACAAAAGAATGTAGATATATTAAACGTATTGTCATTTGGTAAAATTGCTATTTTGATAAATATCGATTTGAAAATGGAAAGAGAATTTGATAAAGGTGAGATTGACTTGCGTTTGACCGATTATTTATATCCTAGCCTAGAGATCATAGTGTTGAAAAAACTCATGCTTATTAATTAGAGAAGCATTTACTCCTTTCCGCTTTCATGGTGTTGAAGTAAAGAAATTATGTTTCTCCTGATGTGTATTTGAGATTACGTCGGAAATACTTTGTCACTGGAAACCGCTATAAGTAACTAAAACTAAACTTTGTGGCACTATAATCCATGTGGGCCACATAAGGCCTACAGTGCCCATCACGATTTTCTTTACCGAGAGGCTTTGAGTTCGAAGCATGTCCCGATTAGGTAATCAACCTAATGCGAAAACCCCCAGTGTTTATTTCCCAAGCATGCTTGATACTCAGTTTATCGACCCAATGATGGGTTTGTTTGTCGCTTAACGGTCATTTTTTGCACACGAGGGCTAATTTGACAGGGACCTACGGTTTAAAGTGGATTCCGAACAACTACAAACATCTATGCCCAAGGTGGGATTCGAACCCACTAACTGTTGAACCGAAGGCAACAGCGCTAACCATTCGGCTGCCAGCTCGGCGACCCAATGATGGGATAAAAGCCTGAGTCAACCTTGCCCAGCACGAGGACTGAACCTCGGACTTGTGTCTTATGAGCGTGAAACGCTACCATTATGCCACCGGGCTTCACTGGAAGACCTTTCACATGGTACCCCTAGCACTCACCCCAAACAGAGGGACATTTGGAAAGGCAGCTCTTATCTACACGGGTTAATATATTTTAGTAGTAGATCACTGTTATTTAGAATGGAAAGTCCTGTTGGGCTTTTGGAAGTTTTCAAGGTTTCTATCCTTGCGACTCGTGAATATGGCCCACTATCTTTGAAAAGTCTCCCTAAAAAATAATAGTATAAAAATGCTTTATGACAAACCGCGTTTCCCTTTGTAACAGACACTACACGGTTTCAAAGCCCGTATCTCTTGATGCTCCATAGTGACTGAAATCGAACCTCAGACCCTTTATTTTGGAAAGCGTAGTTCTACTACAAGATTGTTGTGAGTCTTATAGATTAGTTGTTAATGTAAGTCAGTTCTCAGAAAAAATATTTACACTGAGAAATATAAATTTTATCTGAGTCGTGTAAGCTTGATATAGCTTAAAAACTGTGTAAATGATGCGTTTTAATTAATCCAGGTAGTTTTATTTCATGAGACAACTTTCAAATTCTCAGTGATTTTTTTTTTATTTATAAGTATAAGACTATTTCCTATTATTTGACAGTTCTCTCCCTATGCTCAACAGGAATCGAACCCATGACCTTTTATGTCCAGGACTTTCGGATTCACTGTAAATTAATTCTAACTTTTGCCTAGTTTGAAATTTCCACTTTACTGAATCAGTCTATTCTGAAATTGTCACTCTTCTGTGTTTGTCATAAGTGGACAATAATTTGTATATGCATTTTTAAGAATAATATCCCAGTATGTGTAGCTTCAGTGTAACATGTGTATAAAAATGTAAATACATCTATCGATATTAAATTATTGCATAAACGATATCGAATGACAGTTAATAAATGGACTAGAATAAAAAGTGATAGTTAATATTAAAAAAAATGATTATATTCATAATTGAAATAACGTTAACGTTCATTTGTCTTGATTCAGGTTTTATAAATTCAAAAATATCAATATGTGTTTATGTGATACAAATTCATTCGTCAAAATCTCAGTTTGTTGCCAAATATCCCTTATATAGATCCAGTGATAAATATATGAATACAAATACAAATATCGATATTAAACTATTAATTAATAAAACCGAAGGAACTATAATAATGGATATTAAAAATACTTATGTCTGTAATTTAAATTTTACATGATTTCTTTTCATTCACACATGCTTTAAATTTCAAAAAAATCATGATTAAAGTCATTTATTGCGATACTTAAAGCATGCAAAACGTTCAATACTTCTTTTATTTTACTTGTTTTAAAGTAAAAAAATTCGGAAAAGAGAAGAAAATTCTTCAGTCGTCGAATAAGTGTGTATCTGGATATCTCTCTTATATATAAACGTTCTAATAATACAACCGTGAGGTCAGCAATCCATTCCTGGAACACTAGGTGATTGCTCTGCTCAGTTCTTTCTTTTGTTTTCTGGGAAGACCCTACATCACCGAGTAAGAGAAAACGATTATTTGTGGCCAAAGAGCAGCTCACCTCTGTGATATGCATTTAAGCAAGATTTAATTTAAAAAACTAAATGTATGCTGAATTGATCACAAATGATATGCAACATTATTTCATATAAAAAGCATATATCCGCATAATACTCTATCATATAAAAAATAAATAACTTTTTTTCTGGTTTTCATTCAGCGTTATTTTAAATTTCCCTTCATGCATATGAATTTAGTAGACTGAAATGGGATAGGATGATTACTTCACATTGATGAATTAATGATGATTAATGGACTTAACATTGATTTATTAATATAGATTAATAATAATGGCTGATTTATTCTTAACACAGACGAATATACATATTCAATCATAACTGTGATGAAAGTAATACTGGTATAATCTAAAGATTAAGGAATGTGATGCTGGGGTTTATTGTAAACACTGACACACATAATGTTGATACTGGCTTAACAATGATGAATGCCGCCCAACTTGTCTAGTGGTCAGCGTGCCTAACTGTGGATAAGGAAGTCCTGGGTTCGAATCCCGGTTCGGGCATGGATGGACTTTCTCTCTCTATCTATCCTGTCTTTGTCCTTTCCTTGTATGAATGAGGTGTGAATGGGATATAAACGGGTACCTATAGCATGTGTGTAGAGCAAAGTTGTACTTTCACCTTCATGGTGTTCTGATTAAAACGAAAGAAGCCCCCAATTGACTTAAATTCGCATAGCAATGGCATAGCGAGCTTGGCTTGTCCAAGTTTCATTAGTAACAACAACAATGATGAATATAATGCTGATTTGATGTTTAACATTGATGATTGCAATATTTGTGTTGAATACTGGAACTAACGCAGATTCCGAATAATTTCATAGAGAATTCAACAATTGCAATGAATAATATTAAGAACGCATTTTTTAAGAGATCTGCCCTAATTTGCACTTTTCAATATTCGGATGCTGCTTTTATTATTTGAATAATGTAATAGTTTGTATAATTTGGGGTCTGCTTGGAGTCTAAGGTTGGTGAATCAAGGATAAATGGTTTTCATTTTACATATTTCTTTCTAATTATTTAGAAAAACAAGCATTATTTTCTTTAATTGGAAAAATTATAAAAAACTTTGGCTGTGTGTTAACATGTTTACATTGCTTCTTAATCTGAAATTCATAGGTACCATAAATCACCCGCCACAGCAAAGCACAGCAGTGAAAAGTCTTTGGTCTCTACGAAAATTATAACATAAATAGCATCATATAATGAACTTAGTAAAATGATCTTCAGCTTGCTCAGTCAGGTATCGAACTCATTATCTTTCAAATATGAAAACGACTTTCCTCTGTAGGCAAATGCAGTCTCTGCAAAATTTCATGTTTTACGTTGCGATTGATATTCAATAACTAACATGAATTAAAGAAACAGTTTTTTTAAAGCATTAATAATTTGCCTGTTAAAAATACATAATATAAACCATATAGTTGATTGTTTAAATGACTGTTATTTTTTCTCTTCCAAATATTTTATTTACAGATGAAAATAGGAAAAAAATGAACTATCAAAGTATTTTAGTTTCAAGTAATTTAAATATTTTCTAAATTTTTATTTATTTTTGATAAAAATACAAGTATATCTTTGGATAAGAAAGTACTTTGAATGAGAGTGAGAATAGTTATAGCGGGGTGAATTAAACTCTTCTTAAATTGAAATTTTATGATAATATTGAGTAGTAAAGGACGTTAAAAAGTATTATAAATAATTATAATCGAATTTTTAAGTCTTGTATTTAAATTTATCTTCCTAGTACTTCATTTGTTGAGAAAAAATATTGATCTGCAGTGTCGGTAACAACAAAAAGAAATAAAATATGAATATTTGAGATTTTAGGCTGTGAAATAGAAGTAACTATTTACTTTTTATATCGAAAATAAAAAATAGTTAAAACGAATTTAAAATCCAAATCAAGTGACCACGGAAGCCTGGTATGAATAGACATTGGTCTCGTTTTCTAGTGGTAGTAAGTTCAATACCTGAGTCAACCGCGCACCACTGTTCTCAGACAGAGATGTATGTTAAATATTCATAAAGTTGAATGTCCCTTTATTAATCTAGCCTAAAAATTTGGTGAGAAGGGTTCCAACTCAGTTGTCTACCTTGTCATTTGATTGTTTCTGAAAATGAGATGGTGAGCAGTGCTTTGCTGCTTCAACCGGCTGTATGGTTGGTTGATTGCCGCTTTGTGCTTACGTCATTCAATCTCCTTTAATAGTATGCTTGTATATGTTCCAAAATGGTGTTCTAAATTTTTGACGAGTTTTGTGAAAAAACTCAATCTTACTCAAAGTGAGCTATAAGCCTACGAGCATAAAGCTCCAAAACTGTTTCTGTCATATTACTACCTTTAATAGCTGGACGAAATAATTCCATAATGATACAATATAATAATAAAACTCATTAAACGAATTATAATTTTCAGTACAATTTTTATATGAACTTACTTAAAATGATAAAATATGTATATTTCTTTTTACATAAGAGAAAAAATAAAAAAACATTTCTTGCATTTTTTACAAAAATTTGTAATATTAATGAAATAAATGCGTTAAGCTTTTCCTTTGTAGAAGAAAAAACATTTTAATTGACGAAGATTACTTAAAATTGAAATATTTATCTCAATTTGTAAAACGCTTGTTTATAAATTTCTTTTTTCGTAAAGTATATCGTATTTGCACCATTCAGACAAAATAATAAAAGTAGAGAAGATAACTCAAATTAAAGGAATGTTCACTTACTCAACACAACCTAAACATTTCTATTTTTTTCTTTCGCATACAGTGTATTTTCTTCAGTACCTAAAATAAAAATAATTTTCCCGTTTCTATAGCAACCGCCACATAACCCGAGGTTTATCTTGTCGCGATAAAACATATTACCATTATTATTTTAACATTAAACACATCCTTAAGCAACTTGTAAACATACAAATGCATTAAAGATATCTATTTAGAAGAACTTAGGGTAATTGATCGTAGAAGTGCAATTGAATATTTAATATTATTGGGAACAAAACACAAGTCAAAAAATATTTTGTAATTATTAAATCTCTTCATTAAACAACATTATAATATGTTATGGTCAGTATTTAGCATCTCAGTGAAGTATTAAACCAAGTGTTTTTGAAAATATGACATATTTTTTGAAGATAAATATATTCTTTGTTATATTTAAAATAATATTTTCTTAAAATTGATTTTTCATTTGCAGATAGCTAGAATTCTCACAATAGAAAAGGACTTCTTGAAAATCTCTTACGTGAGTCTTATAAAATTTCTATTTCTATAGCTGTTATGTATTTTTGCTACAATTCTATTTTTTATCTGCTTGAAAAGAAATTATCATTTTGAAAAAAAAAATCGTGCCAACATCTACATTTCCTCCTAATTTTTTTATGATCTATAGCAATAAATGAGCTTGTAAACACTTTTGTATTAATTTTTATTTCAGCAATTTCATTTAAATTAAATTGAATAATTTTTCATTTGATATGTAACAAATATATGACAATGTTTTGTTAGCGAAATATTTATTTCCTGTATTTTGATTTTTATAAAGTAAACTTTAATTACTTGAGTCTCGTTGCAATTAACTTAATAAATGAATGTTGTAGTAAAGCATTCCAACACGTCTCATTTACTAGGAGGTGTCCGGAAATCTCCCTTGCATCCACATTCTATCGGAGTGTGTGCAAGGGTATTTTCCGCCTATGTGTGCAATCCAAAGCATGATACTGTGACAATTTAAAAATTTTTTAGAAAATTGGAGATGGCATTTGGAGATGGAGCAGTATCTAAACGTATCGATCAATGGTAGATTGGCAAATTCCGTTCTGTTGATGAATTGCTCGAAGATGCACCACTGGGGGTGGCCTGGTTGGTTAGGACGTCATTCTCACTATCGGAAGGTAGTGAGTTCGAATCCTGGCTTAACCGAAGATCCATCGTGTTCCCTAAAGGCGGCTGAGGCATGTTAAAACTGGGTGTGGTTGCAATGTCTTCCAAGTGAAATGATACCTCTGGGGATGGTAGACCAAATATTGGGGGTCGTCTGCTTGGTCCCTGCTTCAAAATCAAGAAGAGTCCACCCGGCTGCTTCTATCTAACTGGTAGAGCTCAACTCAGGGCTAGGTACAGGGAAGGCTGCTGGTGCAACAACAACCATGATCGACTAGGTCAACTATCTTCAATGGCGATGATTCGAAAAGTGCTATCGAAAAGGATACTTTTCAAACATATCAGGAGCTTGAAATTAAGCTCCACCTATCTGCTGGAACCACTCGCCATTGGTTTTCTCTGGCAAATCCGATTTCAAGAACTGTGAAGCCTCCCTCCATTTCCAGAAGCTGTTGTTGTGGATATCAGACGAGTTCCATCCGCGTGAACAGGCAACTTATGCTTTTGCCGATATGCAATAATTGGAATGTGTGCCAAGAATCTTTACTTCAGGAACCACCAGCTATGGTAAACAGGAAAAATTTTGATTCTTGCTGTACAACGCAAGATCGTGTTCTGCAAATATCATTCTGAATGTGATTATTATCTTAGAATGGGAACCTTTGCCCCATAGTGATTATCAATTGTTTCGTACGTTGAACAATCGCCTTCAAACCAGACAGTTCCGTGAAGCTGAAGAGAAGAGAACCGAAGAGGTCCATTTTTTTGTTTCTAAAAATCTGGCATTTTATCGCAGCGGTGTACATGAACTTGCGTCACGCTAGAAGGAGGTTTTCGCATGTAACGGTGCTTACTTCGAAGAATAAAGCCTTTTGTTCATACCAATACTACGAGCCGCGGTGGCCTGATTGGTTAGTATTCTGTATCGGAAGGTAGTGAGTTCGAATCCCGGCCGACCAACGACCCGTCGTGTTATCTAAAGGCGCCTGGGGCACATTAAAACTGGGCGTGGTCGCAATGTCCTCCAAGTGAAATGATACCTTTGGCAGACCAAGTATTGGAGTTCTTCTGTTTGGTTCCAGCATCAAAATCAAGAAGACTCTATGCGGTTGCTGCTATCTAGTTGGTAGAGCCCAACTCAGGGCTAGGTACAGGGAAGTATGCTGGTGCAACAGCAATACTAATACTAGGTCGGGGATTCTTATGTCGTAATGACAAAACTTTTCTGGTTACCTGTAGTTCAAAAAGACGAGAAACGAAAAATTTATGCTGATAAAGGAAATGAATCCAATATAATTGTGATGTACTTAAAATAAATATTTGTATGACAGAATTTAAGGACGAGATATTTATTTTGTTGCGTTAAAATAAGGAAAAAAATTTACAAAAGCTAACTTAGCAATTTCTTTTCACCCTAAAGAAGTAATTAAAGACAAAAATGATCAGAACAGCAGACAAATTAACAATTTGTAAAAGTTTAAATAGATCTATTTTATCACGCATAGTGGAAATACGGAACAGAGAGAAGAGATGAAATGTGGAAAAATCAAGCAATTTTAAAAGTAAAAAAATGTGAGAAATATTTTTAAAAGTGTTTATATGTGGAGTGAGTTTGGTGAAAGAGAAAAGATATAATGTATCTCTCTCTGCACACTTTACAAAGATTCAGACATCGTAACTTTTACCATCATATAAAGAATAAAATAGGCAATTCATTCATCTTATAGGTATGATCTGGTATTTAAATTACGAGAAGAGCTTTCAAAGCCCAGCCAGCGATAATTCTTAGAGACAAGAGGCGAGACTAAATGTCTAAATCGTTTTGGGGGAAAAAACACAGCTTAGAAAAAGAATAAGTGAATTTTGTAATAAACAAAAAGAAACCAAAGTATTATAGAACAGAGTGGAAAAGGCCAAAGACCACCCACGGGTGTCGTGCCACTGATGAAAAATAACATGGCTTGTTTGCTGTACTAGTATGATAGGATCACGTCCTTTGGAGATAAAGGTCGCAAGTTCGAACCCAGCGAATGTTGACAAATCATGTTTGCTTTCTAGGTACTCGTCTCTATGAGTGTGCTCTTGGGAGTTTTCGTTTTCTTCCCTTGCAATACGTGAATGTTGTTCGTTACTTATGAAAAAACTCTCAGCCTATAATTCTTGGTGTGCAACGATTTTTAGTTACTAGGCTATCTGTTTAGTGGTGTCAAATAATTAGAGTGAAGACTTGTTGTGGTTTAATGGCAGCATCCTGTTCTTCAGAGTGAAAAGTAGTGGATTCGAAACCAGCAACAGTTAAATAACAATGAAAAGTTGCTGTAGTCCTCCGTAAATATATGATGAAGTAGTTGATTCGATTTTTTTTTTTTTTTGGTTTTCTCCTTTGCGATAGGTGAAGTCCAATCTCTAGGAAAAGTCCTTTTAAAGAGCAATGCATATCAGACTTTATTGTGCTTCATAACCACGCTCGGCTGTTAAACTATCCGAAATGCAGTGTGAAATAATTAGCGGCGATCATAATATTCTTCAGACAATAGCGATGGCTATTGTAGTCTAATGGGGAAAGATGTCCTTTTCGTATACGGATATAGTGGCATTGATTGCAAATTCAACTAAAAACAGTCGTTCTGAATAGTTAACCACGTAAAATATTCCAAACTGAACGTTTGGAGAAGATAGCGTCAACTCAGATGTCGATCTCGTCACTTGAACGCTGTTTAAAATTACGAGACAGTGCTTGTGTTTAGCGGTATTAGTCCGCTGAAATTTGGCGCCAAACTGTAATGTAATACCCGGATAATAATATCTGTAAAGTATAAAAAATGGATCTTTATTCCTTTTTGAAGTCTTCCAGATCGTTGCATTTTACTTGTTATACGAACATAATAATTCACTTTGATGATGATTTATGGCTCAAAACTCATGCGAGAATCTTCGATAGTTCGAGAAAAAGGAAACTCTGGATAGAAACAAAAACGGAGTCCGCATGGGTGGGAGTCTCGTGGAGTGATTGATGTCCCCACATCTCCAATAAACATCGCAAATGGTGATTTCAATTTTTTCCGGATTCGTTCTTCGATAACAACAGTAGACCTGTTTGGCGCGCGGTGTGTCGGAATCTGACGCATCTCTCCTCTCGACCTTGACCCTCCCCGTTCTGTGTCTGTGTTACCTCTTCCCAATCTATTTCAACAAAACCAGTCACTCTCCGAAACGTGGAAGCGGAGTGCGCGCCAAAAAATCTCTCTCTCCGACCGTTTGCGAAATATGCCAAGTGCTTGTTGAGTTCAGTTGCATGTGGCGGTCCTGTGATCACCCGTTATGGCGCACGGACGGCCGTGGTATGACAATCATTGGGATTACGCCAATAAAAGTCAGAATGCGGCGAAAGTAACGTGAGTAATCTTATGAATTATTTGTATTTCAATCCAAATGAGTAATGTTTCATTTTAATTACACGATTTTATAACATAACTACCAATTCATTTTCATATTTAACATTGCTTTTTCTTGTATAGTATTAAATTGTAAAATAAATATCAACTTTTGATGTTGTTCAGTGAATGTTATTAATAAATAGTAATTTTCATTTTTGTTTTTAGTCTTATGTAATAACATTATATTATTCTCTATTCTAAAAATAACGTCATTTTGGCAGTGCGTTGTTGATTTAAAATCAGCCAAATGTCTTATTTATTTTACTGGATATATCTCTTTATACAATTTTATTTTGCCTCGTGCAATAACCCTTGAATGGAACACTATTGTTTTCTATTCTAAAAAATCTCCATATCCTGTGTCTGGGATTTCAAATTAATTAAATATTTTTCCTCCTTATTTTATGGATTTTTCACATATATTAAACCTAAAACTGAACATGTTCATGAACACATGTCTGAACATGTCATCCAGCTTAAGACACTGAGTTTACAATCCAATATTTTGATCTGGATTCCATATTTGCCCATTATATTATGATCTGTTGCACATGTGGCATAATCGTTTTTGAGCTGCCCGATAATTTTACACTTATTTCCTTTTTCTGAAATGATTTTCAGCTGGTGAAATGTGCTGAATTCATTTTCATTTGCTATTATTTGTGAATTTTGATGAGATTGAAATCTATAGATTTTTTTCAAGTCTGTATATATCACTATTGGAATTTCGCTATTCCTTTCACAACAAACAACGTTAGAAACAAATAGAAAACAAACATTTAAAATTTCTGAAAGATTTAAAAAATGTGTACATTATTAAAAAATTTTTTCATTTTAAATACAAAAACAGTATTTTTAGGTTTGTGACATTTATCTGTAAATTTCATATATATGTTTTATTAATTTTAAAAAACAAAACCAATATTTCTAGCAAATTTCTTCTATGATAAAAAAATGTTTTTTATGAATAAAACTAATAATAGCTATTGAGAAAGCATTCTTTTTACAATGTTGGTGTTATTGTGTGTGGGTGTCGCAGTGATTCGAGATACATTTTAAACCATTGGTTTCACTTGAATTAATGTTGACAAATGAAATGTTACTTATAAATGACAATTTCATCAATCATTTATAGTGCTAAGTGTCATTTCTTTTGTGATAACGCCTTCGAGGTTACCGGAAGCCAATAGTAGGATAATATTCTTAAATGTGAAAGGTCCCAGGTTCGAATCTAGCCACAGTTTAATAAAAAGAGATACATTTCTCGTTTTTGTTTTCTACATGCTTTGTCATAATAGATAATCGAAAGTTTTCCAGGTTTTATTCCTTGTCGTGCATAAATGTGGCCTATTATCTATGAAAAAACTGTCATTTGTTACCTAAAATTATAAAGCGATATAACAGATTAAATAATAATATAAGATATATTTTACATCGAAACAACGGTATCACACACATTTCATCGATAAATATTCTAACGTAATTTGGTTGGTTACAATCATTTTTAGCCATTCAGATTATAATGCCTGGTATATGGTTGCATTTTCTTTTATCAACATGGAAAAGTGATATGCCCAAGAGAGAAATTTTTCATCTCTCTTGGGAGAACTACTATTGCAATTTAACGACAGAGCAATATTCACAAATATTAGCTTACACAGGCAATGAAGCTGAACTTGTGCCCTCAATAATACAAATAATAAACGGGGGCGTGGTCCACCAGCTGTTAAAATAATGCTGGAATGAATTTGCGGTCTATGCATTTTATGACGCGGTTGCAGTTTGTGAAATGCGAGCATTTCTCTGTCGTTCTTCCGTACTTCGTGTCATGGCTTATGTTTATTTTTCTGAAATGGATCTATGGACTCTGGATTCGAGTCGTGTACAATCGCTTCACACCGAAAACATCATCTAATGATGAAATGCGTTATTTTGGGGGAAATGTAAATGTTGATTTATATAAATCTAAACACTTAAGATTTTGAAATTGTTCTTAATATTTACTGGTGTGTAAAAAGAGATAAAAACAAGTCTTTCGCGGTATGAGTGATTTTTTTCTCCCCTTTCAACTCAATTATTTTAAGTTATTAAAAAGATCATTATATACTAGCTAGGTTAAATTAATAAAAATATTTATTATACGTTCAAATGGATATAATTATATTTGCTTTTTGAGATGAGAAGCTTGATGTCAGGTGGATTAGCAAGAAAATAAAGCAAAACAATAATTGCTTTACAAGTTATTGATGGGGTGATAAAAAAAAGATGAAGAAAAACTATACAAATTTAAAATGAATTTTCATTCTGTTTTCATTGTTTCTAAATCCTGTCTAGTTATAAAATTTTATCTAATGACGTAGTAAATTCTAGCGCCTGGCACAAGTTGTGTTAGATAAGTTATTAAGGTAGTTAGTTTCTACCCAACTGAAACTGCTCAACATAGCTAAAAAAACCTCATTTTGAACCACACTTTAGTGACGAGGTCGACACCTGAAACACAAGATCAACATTAACATTTTAAATTCTGTCAGTCGTGGAAAAACAGTTAATATTATTCATGTCAAACTTCAATTCCAATTGATACGCTCTCATTAATTTTAATGTATATTATCTTCATATCTGGTCTTTCACCGAAACAGTTGACAAATCAACCATTCCATAATTACCATACACCGTCTGGCCATGAAAGAAACATCTAAACTAGTAAATTATTCACCAAATTTACATACCAAAGAAAGAGACATTAGGCATATCATATTTTAAATGCAAACAGTCTCAGCAGAAAAATTTTAGGCTGTAAAAAATAAAATCAGTTGATATTGCATTGAGTTTAAGAAGATAATTGACGATCAGATCTACTATTTACAAAATATATATAACTGTGCAAGATAATATACTTTTTATATTAAATTCTTTTTAATACGTCCGGAAGTCCAAATTTACTCTTATCATGCGCCACATACCTACTGAAGTATTTCACTCGCATGTAATTAGCTATTTAAAAAAATTAAATAAAATAAAGCTATAGAAATTTTTACAAGCATACGTTTTAATTTCTGCCCGTGTCTAATATCTTTCAATACTTTATACTGAAATTGCAATTTAATATTTTCACTGTTTATAAGCGGTTTTCACATAATAGTTGATCTGGAATTCAGCAGATATTCTGAGAAAATTCGCAGACTGAAAAAAAAATGCTTTTATTGAGTTTTATTCAGTGCGTTGACACCGGTGAGTTGGATCACCTAACAACCAATGACCGTTGAGGGTCATTTTAAACACCCGATGCATATTGCCTTTTGGGAGGATTTTCTTACAAATAATGCGTCATATTCTCCTGACGGAAATGAGAAAATATTGAAAACTCCTCAGCACACACACCTACAGACATGTATTTAGTTGTCCAAATATGATTGAGATCAAATCCAAAGTTTCCTAAGACCGCCGTTCTTACAATTAGACCATGAAATCCTTTTATTTCTTTATTATTTTAATTAATTTTTAACAGGTAAAGAATATTTATATTCATTTTAATACCCTCGAACTTTTTATATTACGAGCCTGGGCTATTTGATAATTATAACCTTCATACATATGTAAACTAAAATTTTAGACAGTGGGCATGTGTAAGTAAAAAAATACCAGAACTTATTTTTGTTTTACAATTCTTTTTTCAATCGAGTGCACTTTTGTGAATTGAAATTGTTTCATAACTATTTCCCAGAATTCCTTTATTTCGATTATTATAGTGTAAATATATTTATTTATACAAAGGAAGTAGAACTTTAATGATAAGGATAAATTTTCCCATTATGAAAATTCGTTTTTGCTATTAATATTCACTTATGCCCTAATAGCTGCATGTGAATTTAATAAAAGACAAAAAGTTTCGATTTTTGCTATTAAGCAATAGGTTTGCCAAATTTTTCTGTCCAAAATGTTGTACTTAAGATAATAACAAATAATAAAATATTTTCCAGAGGAAATAATTTTTTTGTGAATTTATTTAACGAATCTGAATATTTCCATCCCAATCAAAAACGGCAACAATAAATGTATTGTAAAAATTAATTTAGATGTTAAAAGCTTCACTAATTTTAGGGCTTATTTTCTGATTATTCTTTCTAATTTATCTGTTATCAAGGACAAGAAAAAGCGATGCAGTGTTAAATCAGGCGAATAAGGACGCTGACTCATCACATTTTTTTCATGCTTGAAATAAATTGATTGCTAAAATTCCTGCGCGTAGACTTGTATTGTTTTGGTGTGGTTGAATGTCTCACCACCGTTTTTCCTTACTTGAACACAATTATTTTTGTACGAATTACTATCACATGTGAACACAGCTTAAGTTTTACTGAAACCACACGTGCTACCCAGTTGGCTTTACCGAAAACGAATTTAACTACCAGATGTTTTTAAGGCATTGTGTGTAATGTTTTTATTTTGATATGCGAATAATAGTTTAACAATGTTTTACAATGCTTTATAATTAAATAGTTTCATTCTTAATGAGAAGCATGTTTCATTATGGCCTCATTCTGATTTTACCTGAAAAATATTTTTCAAAGTATAATTTTCTCCATTTATATGCTGAGATAAAAGATGAAAGGTCAGCGCTCAGGCACTTGGTCTTCGTTTGTCACAGGTATCGGACCCACAAACTTCCAGTCTCGAGAATGATGCGTTTCTCCATGTTTACCAAAGAACGCTTTCTTTAAGAATTGAATCGTATTTTTCAACAGACAGATTAAAGTAACGTATAAGTACAATAACAGATTAAAGTAACGTAAAGGTACAATAACAGATTATAAAGTAACGTATGAGTACAAATAACAGATTAAAGTAACGTATAAGTACAACTAACAGAGTTTATTTGATTTATGTTTGGAACGAATTGCAATAGCAGAATGTGACCAATATTGCCAGTGACATGATCCGATATTTTTTAAACTGAGAAGATAAATATAATGTAAAGGAAGATTTTCACATTGTATTTTTCGTAAAATTTTCTCAACATATAGGTGTTTGAATGTAAATGTCATTAGTGGTTATGTTTGGTTAGGTTATAATCTTTCGGTCTCTGGCTGCCGATTTCTGCTCATAGAACCCGCAGATAAAGCCAACCGTAATTTGTACCATTATAAAATCACGAAGTCGACACTTGAACGAGAACCTTTTTCTTCATTCTATATTATTCTAGATATTCAGTGTGCTTGAATTCTCTTAACACGATGATTTTTGGAAGTATCAAGTATCGAATCCGCTATCCTGCAAATGCAAGAACGATACATTCCCCTTATAGTTAAAGTAATTTTCCTAAGGAATGGCTAATCGGAAATACATTTTAACAAAATGTAAATCAATTAAAAATATTTTTAACCATTCTTTCTCATTAATTTATTTACCTTGAAAATATTTTATTGCTAATCAGCACTTCAAATTGCTCATTTTCAGTGTTTGGCACCTCTGTTTCACAGTATTTGGCGTCACATACAACCCAATAGCCAAGTACTGTAGGTCAGACATTTGAAGATCTAATTCAAAGACTATTTTTATAGATGCCGAGATATATAGTCACGTGTTTCAATGGAGAAAACTCGGAAAACTCCCGAGCGCCTATCCTTTCCAGATATTTAACTAGGCAGAGGTCAAAAGCGCCATCTGTTGTTCAATAACAGCTGTACTCGAAAGCCACGATGAATTCATTTTCCCAAAATTTGATGCTGTACGTAGGAGACAGTCTAAAAACCAAATTTTGTCATGCGGCATTTCTACATTCCAACCCATTTTTTTCTTTTGTGATTTTTCGTTGTTATGCTCCACATTCACTTCTTGCAAGATGAAAACCCATTAAAATCATCACTTCAAAGACGTAGCTTCAGAAAGAGAAATGCAACAGATTTGACCTGCCATTCAACAAAGTGGGGTCGATCTCGAAAACCTCCCCTCCAAAACGTGCAGGCGATAATGAGTCTTTTCATAAGAGTCGAAGACATGTTTACTTTACTTTTGGACGAAACTGAACGGTTAATCCTGTCGAAAATAATATTAAAATACACCTTCAATACTGTTGCAAATTTATAAATAATGATTATATTTGTCTTAAAATATCTCAGACAGATCGGAAATTCTCACATTTTGGGCAAAAATTGCGGTATTTAGACGTGTTGTAGTTTAAAAGCGAATTTCCTAATGATTTGGCGACAGTTGGCAAGATTCTTGGCGACTTGGTGAGAAATCGATACTTCTGGAAACATCCATCACCTAAGCTCTAGGACCAATATTTTTCGAGATAGCCTAGAAGCTTCCAGAACCTTGGCGAAATTGGTAGATTTCTCCGCCAAGTCAGGTATAAATACCGCAGCCCGACATGGACGAGTGAGTTTTATGAAGACAGTCAGTGAGTGAAGACGATTAGTTGTGACTGCTAGTTGTTCTCTGTCTGAGGTATTTGAGACCTGTGATTAGAAGCTGTTTCTTATTGTATCTGACGAATTGTAGCTGTATAATTGTGATTGTTACAGCGGAAATTTCGTTTATCTAGTGAGATTTTTACGAATAAAAGTCTTGTGTTCATTAAGTGGTTGCTTTATTCAACTCTCAATCGACACGAACCCGTGAAGCTTGGTACAATACTAAATTTTTTATTCAGAGCTCAGCTTTAATATAAAAAATTATACCTATTACAATACCAATGATTATCCTGATTCCAGAAAAAAACTGGTTCTTTACCAAAAAACGCTTTCTCGCCCCGATTTCTCTAAGAAAATCTAACGAAGGAAATAACTTAGCTTTTCTTTACGGAAGCTTTCAGATAAAAATGGGGGAAGAGGGAGAACACGCGAGTTACCTGTTTCTCTCTTTCTCTAAATGAAGAATTAACCGTGATAATATCATCGCAAACGTTAATGGCGTTGATTTGGTCTATCATGTTTTATGGTTGAGAATTTTCTTCATTATCGGTGTCAGTAAAATCTCTACTGAAGAGGAAGCGTTCGTAAAAGAAATAAATGAGCTTGAATATAAAAAATGAGGACAAGGCGATGGCTTGCCTGCATTTCTGTTTTTTTATTTAACTTTTCTTTATTAAACTTGGGATGTTGAGTAATCGTAACTGTGTTAACTCGCCGATTATACGTTTCCAATAATTAAAGTTGAAATTGTATTCTTCAGAATTTTTCTCTTCAATTGTTAACACTTGCTTTTAACTTCTCTGTGAAATTGAAATGATAATTATAAATAAATAAATTTTGTAAATCGTAATATCGTACGGTTAATAGTTAAAAATTTGAAACATGGCACACCCATTCAAATTATTGGGAAATTCAGGCTTTTATTATTCTTATGAAAAAAACTTTAAAATTACGGTTTAAATTATTAATTTAATGTAGAATGTTGTTTGTATATTATAAAGCAATAATCTCTTTATGTATAGTTTAAAATTATTTCAATTTAATTTTTGGGGTTTTGGGAAACAAAAATGACTTAATTTTATTCTCAAATGAAATTTAAAAATAATCGATGTATGTGACTAATGAGTAATATATTTCATATAGTTTGCTACGAAACTCTTTCTTATGGATAGTATGTTATTATCTTATATATAAAAAAATCTCGTATCTCCCTCTTCTCTTATCTTATATTCTTTTCTTATCCGTAAGGAATTGATTCCTGTGAGAATATTCAATAGATAGTGGATCTTATATCGTTTAGGTATTTTAGGGAGGAAATTTCCAAAACCCCCAAGCTATCGTCTCAACAAATGTAAGAACATAATCGTAAATTCAACAACCATTTCCTGTCTTTCGATAGTGATTGTTATCGAATTTTGGTTCTTACTGTTCATTGTAGGGCGATCCAAGAACTGGACTATTATCATGAGAGTATTTTTTTTTATATAAATTGACTTATTAGCGATTTTCTCATTCACTTCCTGATAAACCTATTTCTAAGTGCTTGGGAATTTAATCCACAGTCAATGACGAGGTCGATACCTGAGCTGAAAATATATTTTCTCCAGAATTCAAAACCATGCTTGTTGATATGCATTCAATCTCGGAGTTTCACATGCTTCGTTTCAACTTAGTATCTGTATGACTTTATGCATCTTCCCCAGGATCGAACTTATTACCTCCAATCTAAGAAAGTTAGTTTTTACTTATCAGGTTTCTATGATTTGATTTAAATAATAATGTAGTAAAAACTAGATATTTTTTTATATTCTCCTCTCTTATCGCTTAAAAAAAAAGCTAGTATAAAAACGAAATAATTCGATGTTATTTTTTCTATGATTCTTCAAATATTTCTGATGTTATTTTTTCTTAATTTCATTATTTGCTTAAATTTCACATATTTTTCTAATCGATTGAAATTCTATTGTGCACATTCTGTATGTTTCTATCGCAAAATGTTAGATTTAAGTTTTGTAGGCTTCATTATTTCGAATTCATCATTTCCCAATAACCAATAGCTTCTATAATGCTGTTTGCTTTTGTATAAGTATCGCTATCTAGGTATCTGAAAACATACTTTAGAGTTATATCTCTTATTTCGGTAGTGTTTAATGGATAAGTAACTATTTTTGTTACGTATAGAGAAATTAATAGCCAATCAAGTGCTATTTTAAGTTTTTTAAACATTTTACTTGTCGTTAAAAGCTTGTGCAAAATAATGGAATTTTGATTTGAATGAGGCTTTTTCAAAGTCCTTTATGTATTTGGAGTTCCTAGCTGTTAATGGACTTGTGGGGTTGGTCTAGTATTGAAATTGGAGCATCTGGTATTTGCAACAACAGCAACATAAATAATGGAACCTATAGGTATCGCAATGGGAGAAAACCGGACATTTCTAATGCACCCATTTCGGCAGATATTTATTCAAAAAATCACATTTCTTGTTGTTCAACAACAGTTGGCATCCTTGCATCTTTCTTTTCGTGAGTTTAAGGCAATACCTCTTAAAATCAAATTACGCCTTTCCTATTGAGAAGTGAAAATTTGATTCCAGTACTTAGAGATGCATTATTATAAGTATTATTCTTCTGTTTATTGTGTTTTAAATAATCCATTTTAGTGTAAATTTCTAAAGAAAATCTATTTTATTGGAGTACTGATATTTTGAAAACAGCCAATATCATGATTTGGTGATGAAATCAGTGATATGATGAAAAATTAAACATTGATGTTATAGAACCAGTTGTTGTTGTCGCATGGCAGCTATGCTGCATTATGGGTGCGCTGTTCCACTTTTCCAACTGAATCCTATTTTGGTGTGGAGTCCGACTTCTTCAGTACACATATGCCATAGGTACCCGTTTATTAGCCATAGGCAACCATTCACACCCATTCATACAAGGAAAGGACAAAGACAGACTATAGATAGAGAGAGAAAGTACATCCATGCCCGAACCGATATTCGAACCCAGGACCTCCCTATCCGTAGTCAGGCACGCTGACCACTAGACAAGTTGGGTGGCTATAGCAACAGTAAAATATGGAAATACAATAGAACTCCAGTTGCCCGAATCAATTGAGAATAAACCCCACTGAGATAATCAAATATTCGGATAGTTGAATATTTTTTTTGAAAAAAGGATCTATTTTACTTCATTATTGTAAGTTGAAAATGGGAGGGGAAAAAAAGTATTAATCCATTAAATAAAAATGCGACACTTTTACACGTACATCTACAATATGTACAGCGCTGTAAATGACAATCATTGCTTGCTGAACATCTCGATATGAGTAAGCTGTTTTTTCTATCTTCATCCGTTTTCGGGCAGCCAAGTTGCGCATCCGCTTCACAGTGACAATTTGATAGTAATCACACTAGGACTGACGCTCCATCCACTTCAAAACAGTTTCAAAGCCGGTAAATATTTCACTGGCTGATAGTCTAATGTCCATTTATTATTTAGGTCTTCTTCCTCGACACTTCCAATTGGTTGACTATCATTCGTAATTTGAAATCCAGTATCTGATTCATAATCTATTCTTGTATATCTCCAGCCATAACTTCTGAACATCTAGGAAATGTTTTTGAAATTCCTGAAAAGTGACACATCTCTCTCTCATTCTCATCTTCTCCCTTCTCTTACCTTTCCTTTTCTTGAGCTGTTTCCTTTTTCCACGTTATTTTTCTCTTCTTCAGTTTAATTTATTTTTCTGAAATTCTGAAGGAGATTCGGATAATTGAAATTCTAATGTATGTTATTGTAGAAATATTATGTGTTGATTAGACATTTATTTAACAAAAATATCAATTGAATTTCTAATCAAGCAAAAATGTTTATCTTAAGTATTGCCAATGAATTACTAGCATATTAATTTACTTATTCATTCTGTCTTACATTTTAAAAATATTCTCGTTTTAAAATTTAAAAAAAGATTGAATAGTTACTTCATACCGAAATGTTTTTTCTCATGTTTCTTAGAACTTCTACAAGTTACATTTCATGAAAGATGAGTTCATGTAGAGTTGCTGCGGAGGCGGGATTGAAATCTTGAAGTGTTTGTTTCTTGCGTGGTCTAAAAATCAGTTTTCTTGATTCTTTTTTCCTCTTATCAGGCAAGAGCGTCCCTTAGAAATTGGATATCCACCACACTGAAAACGATGAATGTTATTAACCGTTTGCATTTCAAAAATGTCTCCCTCCCCTCTTTCATCCTTTTCATTCGGAGATATTTTTATTGGAAACGAAAGATAAACCTGTTTTTCGCGGTAAAATTACAGGTTTGTTTTTCAGCTTTGATTCCAAAAAGAAAATTGAAAACAATTTTGTTGGGGGAAAAAGTTATGGGCATTCGAAACAGCAAATGGGAAAAACGATTTAATTTTGTTTTATTTATTTATTTATTTATTTTTTTTTTTGTCTTTCATTTCTTGGCAGCCGATATTTTATGAAGGATTTAAAAAAAGAAAAAGAGAGAGAAATAATTTTCGTTTTTCTCTCGCCATAACCTGGTTTGGTGGAAAATAAATCCTGAAGTTTGTTCTTTCAAGAGCGACGTTGCCTAGAAAGAGGGCAAAGAATTTCGTCGTGCTCGCTGAAATGGAACGAAGTTTTTAATTTTTATTGTTACGAAAGGGCTGGGAGCATTTTTACGAAGGGGCAAGGAGCCTGGATCACCCCCTGAGAGCGGGTCTGCCGCATTTCGAAAGTAATCAGACAGGTTTGTCTGAAGTGGAAAGAAATGAAAACACGAAAAAGATCACTAATCAAATTGGATTTCTCTTTTCATCTCTTTGGAAAGTTTGTCTTGGAATAATGAAAAGTTCTTTTAATGCATTTTCGAAAGCATGAGTCCGAAAGTACTTCTTCTGTTATTGGGGATTCTCATTCTTGTAATTATTCATGCTTACTCATTATTCAAAGCATTTCTAATCAGACGCTTAATGCGAAAACGTGGGTATAACTGTAAAGCTGATGACTGTTTTAATATTTTCTTATTTTTCTTACAGAGAATTTTAATTCATTAAAATTCTTTCTTATAAATTCGAAAATTTTTCTATCATTAATATTTTAACCGATTTCAAATAAATTAATATGAATTATAATTTTTTTGCTAAACTACTTCTTGTACTTAAATGTATTATATCTTTTCCTACATAAAATATTTTTTCTAATTGTGTGTGTGTGTGTGTATGTGTGTGATATATATATATATATATATATATATATATATATATATATATATATATATATATATATATATGATATATATTAGTATACTCATTATATTTACGCAAAATTAAATGAATAAAAATGGGGAACAAGAAAAATAAATAAAAGATATAAATTTAAAGTTTTATTTGAAATGTCATTTCAATACATTAATGTTAATAAGTAATAATAATGATTATGAAATATACGGTTAGAAAAGAAAATTAAATATTATTATATATAATAAAAGTAAATAAAAAAACAGCATTTAATTTAAATGAACTTTATGAAATAGGAAATTAACAGTATTAGATAAGTTGTTAGAAAATTATAAATTTGATTTGTAAAACGAAAGGAATTTTTCATCACAATTTAAATCCGTAATGTGCAATTACTTCTACCGTATTCGTAATTGATTTAAAGTACTCAGAAATCTCTACTAGAATGCTAGAAACGTGACATATTTGAAAGTTACTGTTCGTTTTCGGAAAAGTTCTCTTCTTCCAGACTATTGTTCAGGTCATCGAACTAGGAATTCGAAAGAAATACCATTTCTCGTTTGAATTTGTTGTTGATCGTTTGCCTTTGTTAAATTGGGTGAATCATTGAACATCAGCACAGGAGAAAGAAAAAAAATGAGTGATGTCGTGATGATTCGAATTTTTCTTTAAAAGCCATGTAAATTTAAGATAATTATTCTTATGTTTCATTTAATGAAAGGATTTTTGAAAAAAATGATAATGCATTAATAATAGTTATACATTAATAATAATAATTTCTTTTTGCTATTATATTAAAATTGGAAAACTAAAATGGCTGCTTCGCGTTAAATGAAGAATATTGAAAGAAATATTTTTGTTGAGTTGTTCGTTTAAGAATTGATTATTTTATCATTTATAGTTTTTTTTTATATTTATTTCACTTACATATTTTCCGATCAATTTTGAGCATTTAACGATTCCGCGTTTCTTTTTTTAATTAATTATTCGAATAAAAAAACCAATACATTAAACTGAAGCGATTTGATAATAATTTACCAATTTTGTGACAAATCAGCTGTATAATTACCACTCTGCAATATTCCATTGATTTTTAAGTAGAGAGGACATGATGTTTATTCAGCATTACGAGTTTTGTTTGGCTTTCCGTGCTACACCAGTTTTTGCACACGATTGCTAAAGCAGGCTTAATAGTTTAAAGCGGATTCTGAACTACTTAATACATTCTTGTCCTAATTGGAAATTGATAGCCTGAGCGATAATTTTTCAACTGTTAATTTATTTATTTATTACATTACATATATTCAGACTTGTATGCTTGATTCTTGAGATCCGCTTGTAAGTCTTCGTCGATAATAGGACAAATAGCACAATGACAGATGTACAACCACAGAAGATAACGAAGAAAACACCAAGGGCCACGGTGGGAATCGAACCCACACTCCTATGCTCTCAAGCGATTAGCGGAGTGATGCTTTGATCACTCAGCCACGGAGCGCCCGACTGTCAATTGGGCCTTAACTACTGTAGCAGTGATGATAGTGAATAATAGCCACTTGCTGGTTCAAATTATAAAAATATAAAAAGTAATTAAAGATTATAATTTTTTTTTGATAACTTTAAAATATAATTTATCTTTCCGATAAATTTATACCTTTTACAATGCACTTAACACATTAGATAATTCAGAATTTGGACATCTATGAATTAAGAAACTGCTTTACGAATCTAAATTCACGTGTATAAAAACACGTTCAAATAAGATTTGGACAAAGACATTGTCGAATTGTGTCTTCATTATCAATGTCAGCCAAATCTACGTACACATTGAAAAGTTCCAGCTCTCTTGTGGTAGTGTGACCATTTGTCTCTGTAAATATTTAAAAAAAAAAACACATTTTTTATTTTCCTTCTTCTTCTTAAAATTGCGTTTGTATGTCATTGGGCACCTCTGCTTTTATCAGCATTTTGTACCATTAACTCCAAACCCAATGTTTCCTAGTTCCAGTTGCTTGGGTCACCCACTTTACTAATAAAGTCCGATAACCCTTTAATGGAGTCTAGGTGTAACTCTCTAGTATGGATGAAGCCTAAAGAAGTTAATTTAGGGAGGGCAAGAGCCTCACATTCGTAAATGACATGCTCTGCCGTTTCCTCTTGCATATGACATTTACAGCAGATAAGGTCTTGCTGAAACAGTCCCATCTGGTCAGAAAGTCAGTCATGCTAGGAATAGCTTCCCGACTTTCACCAGAAGAAGATGGTTTAGAGGTAATTTCTACCTCAAGTGAAGGATTCATTGCTGCCCCTTTACAAGATTGCCTCTGAGTTCCTTTCTCTTTTTCAGCAAGGTCTACTTCAGAGGCTTCACCTGCAAATGCAGAAAGGTTTGTTACTTCTTGTGTCTTTTCAGCCACAAGATAACAATTAAAAAGCTCAGGTAATATAAGTCCACCCAGCATTGCCTGAGTTACTGGGCAAGGCAAATTACTCTAGAAGTTCGCCAAGCAACTAGAGGCTCCGTTAAGACACCAATACCGCAATTAGCCCTAGGCACGGATCGCATAACACCAGAGTTTACGGGAGCTGGTTCGCGGCCTCTGATTCTATATTCAAGGCTATCCTGTCATTCCTACAGGACATTCGGCTATCCACCACCTGCCGACGCGCCTGGTGGCTGTGCTCAAGCCCCAGGAAGGTACACGTACCCCCTGGTTCCAGGTTTTATTTTCCTTACTTAATTCTAAAAGCTTAAAGTTGTGGGCTTTATAAAAAAAATTCCAATATTTAATGTTGGTTGGCAAAAAAACATACATAAATTTTAGGAAAAAATATGGCCAAAAATATGCCAGTGCTCCCCCCATTCATGTTACTACATACTCTATCACCTTGGAAATAGTTATCGGTTGATAAGTAACAGTTTTAATGAACTGCTACTATTGATAAAATAATAATGAGCTGTTATTTTGTGTCAAGTAACAACGAATACGAAGTTAACTGTTTATGATTCTTAATAACTGTTATTAGTGGTCAAATAACAGGATGTTGGAAACTTCATTTAGTTGTCAAGTATTGGGACTTTGAGATAATCACAACTTCGAATAAGATTTGACGTAGCATATGAATTTATTGCAAGATAAGATTTCTTATAAAAGTGCGTTGTGCTAAGGATTTGGATCAAATGTAAGGTTTATACTCGGAAGTAAATTTGTTTTTTACTATTCGATTCGAAAATATTTCGAGCATCAATTATATATATTGTACCGAGCTCCACGGGTTCGTGTTGATTGAGAGTTGAATAAAGCGACCACTTAATTAACACAAGACTTTTATTCGTAAAAACTTCACTAGATAAACGAAATTCCCGCTGTAACAATCACAATTATACAGCTACAATTTGTCAGGTATAATAAGAAACAGCTTCCAATCAATCACAGGTCTCAAATACCTCAGACAGAGAACAACTAGCAGTCACAACTAATCGTCTTCACTAAACTGACTGCCTTCACAATACTCTCACCCTTCCATGTCGGGCTGCGGTATTTATACCTGACTTGGCGGAGAAATCTACCAATTTCGCCAAGGTTCTGGAAGCTTCTAGGCTATCTCGAAAAATATTGGTCCTAGAGCTTAGGTGATGGATGTTTCCAGAAGTATCGATTTCTCGCCAAGTCGCCAAAAATCTCGCCAACCGTCGTCAAGTCGCCAAGAATCTCGCCAACTGTCGCCAAGTCGCCCAATCATTAGGAAATCCGCTTTTAAACTACAACACGTCTAAATACCGCAATTTTTGCCCAAAATGTGAGAATTTCTGATCTGTCTGAGATATTTTAAGACAAATATAATCATTATTTACAAATTTGTAACATTGCCCCCTCTCAAGGACTGCACGTCCCGGGCAGTACAATCCCCTGATAGGAGGCCAAATTTAATATAAGAGAATTTACATTTCAAGAGGATACAGAGCACATTACATACACAAGCAACTAAAAATACAAGAAAATATAAAAGATTAAAATTATCTATACTATTTTCAAAGAGACCATGGTCTACTAATTTTTACTCTACATTACGATAAGGAGCTAATCTATCATAATGTACTACCTTTGGTTTTGAAGAAGATGATTTTCTTATACGAACCACGACGTCGTTCAGTCTTTTTAGGACTGTGTAGGGACCTTCCCAGTTGGCTTGCAACTTTGGAGAAAGTCCTTTACGTCGAATCGGGTTCCACAACCAAACTTTGTCACCTTCTTGGAATTCATGTCCCGTCGCTCTTGTGTCATACCTTGTCTTCATTCTTTCGGTCGTCAGGTTGATTCGGTCTCGAGCGAAGTTATGGACATCTTCAAGACGTGCCTGAAGGTCTCGAAGGTATTCCTCTGGCGATGAAGATGTATCCGGTGGACGACCAAACTGAAGATCACAAGGGAGACGAAGTTCGCGACCAAAGAGCATCTGTGAAGGAGTATATCCGGTAGTCTCATGGACAGCACTGCGATATGCAAGCAGAAACAGCGGTAGCTTCAAATCCCAATCTTGCTGATTTCTTGAAACCATAAGTGAGAGATTATTCAAGATGGTTCTGTTAAATCTCTCTACCATGCCGTCCGATTGTGGGTGTAGTGGCGTGGTCTGCGTCTTGTCTATTCCGAGAATTTGACACATTCCTTTAAAAACAACAGAGGTGAACCTTTAAACAACAGAGGTGAAATTTGTCCCTTGATCAGAATGGATTTGTAAGGGTGTGCCGAATCTGGAAACCCATTGATGCACTAGAACCTCGGCTACTGTAGTCGCCTCTTGATCGGGGATTGCAAACGCTTCAGGCCACTTAGTAAAGTAGTCCATGACAACTAGTATGTATTTGTTGCCATTTGAAGATCGTGGTAAAGGACCCAAAATGTCTAATGCTATTCGCTCAAAAGGTGCTCCTACGTTGTACCGCTGCAACCTTCCTCGGCTACGTTTCTTTGGTCCCTTCCGTGCCGCACAGTCATCACAAGATTGACACCATTTCTCTACATCTTGTCTAGTTTTGCTCCAATAGAAGCGTTCTCGAACCTTCTGTAGAGTTTTCATTACTCCAAAGTGGCCTCCAGTTGAGCTACTATGCAATTCTTTCAAAACATCTGAAATTCTTGATTTTGGAAGAACAAGCTGCCATTTGAAATTACGTCCATCATCGGACTCCCATTTCCTGTATAAGACACCATTTCTTATATGGAGTGAGTCCCAAAGAGCCCAATATTGCTTAGTAGCAGGACTGTAGGTGGAGATATCCTGCCAACTTGGTTTCATACTGGAAGATTCTTTTAATTCTAAAATTGGATTTATATCTGGGTCTTCTTTTTGAGCTTCTCTAAGTCCTTTATCACTCCATGGGTCTGGTTTCGGTGGAGGTGAAACAGTAACTTGGCGTACCGAAGGATTTACTAACTGATAGTTTTTCTCTACTCTAGAACAATATCGGCAGCTTTCATTATACGATTTCCTTGATAATGCATCAGTATTTCCATGAAGAGTTTCTTTGCGTTGACGTATTTCCATTTTAGGAATTCCACCATCTTTTGTTTTCGGACAGTATCTACGTACGTGTCCGATTCCACCGCAAGTCCAACACTGAATTTTCGCGTTTCTGCCACCTTTACTCAATTCTAAGCTACGTAATTTTCGCCGCAAATCTACAATTTGCTTTCTTAGATCATAGTTCGTATCAGTAGTAGAGACGGCTCTGATTGAGTGCCGGTCTTTACGCGCGGCCTGCTGGGCAGCCTCTATCTTATGTGCGTAGACTAGGGCAGATCCAATATCTTTGACATCGGCGAGTCTAAGTGTTTTCTGTATTTCCGGATCCCTCACACTATCGATGAAGTGATGGAGAGCCAGATCTTGACGTGTCTCAGCTGGGCAGTCCGAAAATGCTAGATGGGAAAGTCGCTGAATATCGGCAGCCAATTCTTGCAGACTTTCACCCGCTTTTTGATAGCGGGACTTTAACTGTAGTCTGCTATATTCTTTAGTGCACTTATCTCCAAACCGCAGCTCAAGCGCACTCGACAGGGCTTGGAAATCGTGCCTCTGCTCCTCCGGAAGCGTCTCGAGGATGTCAGCAGCGTCTCCTCTTAAAGAAGCCGCCAGGTGAAAAGCTTGGGCTCGGGGATTCCATCCATTAGCTTCCGCTACCATCATAAACTGGGTCTTGTATACTTGCCAGGATGATTTCCCATCAAATGTTGAGAGTTTAATATTGGCTAGGGAAGGCACAAATGCCACGTTGGGTTCCTCATGTCTGTTTGACATTTGTTTCTTCAAGCTTTCAATCTCCTTATTGATATTGTCTAATGCTCCTTCCACGTTTTCTTCTATCTCCAGAACTTTAGTTTCAACTGAAGTTACCTTATCTTCCATTGCATTCATCTTCTCCTGAATGATGTTGGAGAATTCTTCTTTAACACTTACAATGTCCTTCTTAAGTTCCTATTTAAGCTCCTCCTGTCCAGCTTTCATCTCCTCCTGTCCAGATTTTATCTCTTTCATCATCTCGGTTTTAATCTCTTCTTGTCCAGCTTTCATATCTTCTTGTCTAGCTTTCATCTCTTCTTGTCCAGCTTTCATCTCCTCCTGTCCCGATTTTATCTCAGCTATCTGCTCCGCTAATTTTTCGAGAAGACTTTTCATTAAATCCATATCCATTTTTCTGGTGACACGCTGCATCAACTCTTCAATCCCGATTCTGACACCAGTTGTACCGAGCTCCACGGGTTCGTGTTGATTGAGAGTTGAATAAAGCGACCACTTAATTAACACAAGACTTTTATTCGTAAAAACTTCACTAGATAAACGAAATTCCCGCTGTAACAATCACAATTATACAGCTACAATTTGTCAGGTATAATAAGAAACAGCTTCCAATCAATCACAGGTCTCAAATACCTCAGACAGAGAACAACTAGCAGTCACAACTAATCGTCTTCACTAAACTGACTGCCTTCACAATACTCTCACCCTTCCATGTCGGGCTGCGGTATTTATACCTGACTTGGCGGAGAAATCTACCAATTTCGCCAAGGTTCTGGAAGCTTCTAGGCTATCTCGAAAAATATTGGTCCTAGAGCTTAGGTGATGGATGTTTCCAGAAGTATCGATTTCTCGCCAAGTCGCCAAAAATCTCGCCAACCGTCGCCAAGTCGCCAAGAATCTCGCCAACTGTCGCCAAATCATTAGGAAATCCGCTTTTAAACTACAACACGTCTAAATACCGCAATTTTTGCCCAAAATGTGAGAATTTCTGATCTGTCTGAGATATTTTAAGACAAATATAATCATTATTTACAAATTTGTAACAATATATATATATATATATATATATATATATATATATATATATATATATATATATATATATATATATATAATGAGAAAAATCTTTAGAGTTCTTCTAATTAATTTGGAAATCTTTCATATTTCCAGCTTTAAATATATTTTGATTAACAGTAGTACTGAAAAACTATAAAAAGTAGATGATAATTATGTGCTGAAAATAGTTTAAAATCCTCTAAAAAATGCTTAGTTCAAGCGCGAAAACGATTAAGAAATTAAAATCAAATGAAGAAAACACATTTAAAAGAAGCACAAAAATTAAAAACAATAATATATATAAAAATATTTTAATAGGAAAATAGAAATTTGTGGGTGATCTGTGTGGAGAAGAATAATTTATTTATTTATATACCTTTATAAAGATGAGAAAAATATATAGCTAAATTGTTGCTTGATACTTTAAAATGAACACTAAAAAATCATTATCTTCAAAATTTTATGATTTTTGGCGAGTTAAAATGAGAGAATAAATACGCTAAGGATTAATATAAAAGCAATATTTAAAGATGATGTTATAAATTTGGCTGCAAGCTTGGAGCTCTGATGTTGGATACCTGGAGTTCTGAAATTTCGTTACAGATGAAGAAAATTTAAGAAATTTGAAAATAATATATACATTGAATTTAGATGAAATGTGAGACCCTAATCTATTTTGCGACATTTCGAGGAATTTAGAGTTTTTGTAATGTTTATGATTTTATTGAGAAACACATTCTATTTTAATTTGTTGAGAGGCTAAACTCTACTTAACACACAAAAAAGATCATTTGCTTATTCCCAAAGTGAAGATTATATTTAATTCTTAAATTAAAGACTCTATTTTTCTTGAAGTGAATTCACTTCTTCAGATACGAATGATGCGATATCGCCATATTTGAACTCAAAAGTGCCAATATGTAATAGGTTATATTGTTTTTATTGTTTGCTTAGAAATATATCAAGAAACAATTTCGAGATTCTTGATCAATCCAAATAGAAAGGTAGACTTTCTATTCCTACAAAAATTATTGATGGAAATTATAAGCGAAATATACGGAATTTTCCGTAAATTTTGTATCGAAATATTTTATAAAGCTAGAAAAGTTATTCCAAAGTTAATAAAACTACATTATTTTCTTTTTTTTTTTTTTTTTTAACAGAGATAAGAAATTCGGCATTTTTGTCTATTTGAAAATATTTTTACAAGTGAAGTACTTAGAGAGAAATGCAACTGTTTTGCTTTCTCATAAGGCCCATTAAAAAAGAATCAAATCTCGTAAAATCAAAGCAAATTGAAATTATATCAAGAAAAATATATAAGTTTTGATATTAAGTTTTGATCATAATAACAAAATTGATCAATTTTTTATGCATCTGTATACTTTTTGCTGAACAGTAAATAGAATATTTCTTCCCAAAATCTCCGAGCAGAGCTTTTTCTCTCTCATTGCTTGATTAAGCTCACAACGGATATTTCCGGTGTCAAATTTGAGAAGCATTTGAGCCAGCCCTACTTTTTCCTCACCCATGAGATTTACAGACAAACAGTTCCAGGAAGGAATACCCTGAGGCGAGAGGGGACAAACAAACTGACCACATATGCGGAGAAAATCTGCGTCAGAACATGCTGAAGGAAATTAGGATGCGGGGGTTATATTGTCCACTTTACCCCTATTACGGTTAAGTGGTCTTCTCATTCCCCACTTAAAATTCGCCCCCGCATTGAGATAGGAACTATTTTTTCTTTGTAAACAGGTGCTTTGGCGTGCCTTATGAGTTTAAATTCACCAATCAGTTTTTTCCATGGAGGAAGGAATATAAGAGGAGCCGCCCTATTGGTCAGCGCTTGACGCATGTGTCATATCCCCTCTGTCTTCCAAAACATTACACTAAAACCTGTTTTTTACTATAAAGCTTCTTGTTGAATTTGTTGTTATTCGGAATTTTCTAATTTTAAATAATAATGGCTGCTTGCTGTGCTTATGGATGTACAAGTCGACCTTCAAAAAAATTCCTGGAGTAACTTTTCATAGGTAATTTCATTAATCTTTAAAACTTTTTGCTCACTAAAGTTAATGTTTCTAATCCTGTTGCATGTGCATCATATTGTTCAATTTTATATGCCAAAAGCAAGCGTGAAAAAATTAAAAAATGATTTTTTAAAAGTTTTTAAAATTTTTTTCTATATATAGGTTGTTTATTAATTTAAATGGAATTTTTTAAAAAAAAAACCTTAATGACAACTTACATATTTAATTCTACAAGTTTCTTCACTTTATGTGTAATATTAAACATTACCATGTTCTTAACTTTACAAATGCTTTCATGTGTGTGCATACTTAAAAAAAATAGGCAAATTTAAATATTAAACTAATGTTTTAAAATTATATTTTAATTAAAATTAAAATTTTATATTGCATTATATTAAAAACTTATCTCTCTGTAAAAAAGTTAATTTGAAGGAGATTAATTTTATAAGTTTAGGAATACATTTAATTGTTTTGCTAGTGAATAAATTCCAATTTTTTTAAACTAAAGTACTTAGTTTTTAACATTACATTAATATACTTTTTGAGAAGATATTTTAATCTTGTATAAATCTTATTTAATATAATAAATCAAGATTTATTGAAAATCAATTTTAGATTAAAATATTTAGTTTCTAGGGTTTTTACAGTTGACTTTAATTTTTTTTATACTTATTTAACGAAATTTATTTACAAATAATTGATAAAAACTTTTTGTTCTAATATTGGACTCAAAATACATCAAAATAAAAATACTTTTACTATATAGATATAAATAAATTTATATACAGAAGTATAATTCTTTCTTATAAAAAGAAAAATTATAACCAAGTAGCAGAATATTGCATGCATAGATAAAATCACAGGAAATAACATGGGTAGGAAACTTTGCCACTGAGTAACAACAAAGAAAAGAAAAATTGACACTTTTTCCCATGATTATAAATATTATATGATATTTAATTTACTTCATAATTTTTCAAGTGTATCTCAGTCAATAAGGTGAGTAACACGCCTAAAATTTCTTTATTGAAATACATAATATTAATAAGCAGAAAAAATACAAAATAAGCACTTAACTATCAATAAAAATAACTTTTTTACAAATAGTAAGTAATTTAGATCAGTTTTATTTCGATGTGTGTAATTTAAACGAAAATAATGCTTGCTTTTACAGTGCCCTCAATAAGAAAGTACCGTTTCTCTTGAAAGTCAAGGTGGGCGTGGTATCGTCTCCTAGCTACTTCACCGGCGCTCACGCTATTTCGCGGTTAGAACGGCTCCTCTTATATTCCTTCCTCCATGGTTTTTTTCAGTGTTTGTAAGAAGGACTGCCCCCAAACAACTGCGCTAGATGGCGCTGAAGCTCATTTCTAGATTTATTTTGAGGAAGGATTCCCCTTAAGGCAAGGATTAGCTCTAATCTTGATGTTTTAGACGTGAAATAACTGAATTATTAAAAACGAAATGCCAGAGAATTATCGGTATATACAGATAAAATTATAAAATTGCTTCGTCATTCAAAATTGTCTCATCACCAAAATTCATGCACACTTCGCCAAAAGATTTTCTCCTTTTGCGAGATTGTTGATGATTCATAGTACATTGCCATGTAGTCAGAGACATTGAGTTTTTAGAAAAGAGTAATATGTTAGGAAGTTGTCACCAATTTCTGAATAAAAGAAAAACCAAGTAGACTTCAATAAACTGGAAAATGGTGGCGATTCTGAAATAAGAGCAAAATAATCAGATATAAAATGTTTTAGCCTAACTTGAAATGAGTTGTGTGTTGCATATAAGTTCATCCTTTATGATTGTACTATTAGCATATTTTTTGTGATATTAACACGATTATATCTTTTAAATTCCTTTTTCATAAAACCTACTTTTTAATTTATCCTCAATTTTTTGCTATGCAAGGAAAACTAAATGCAATCACTTCTCTAACTTATCTTTATGATCAATGTTAAAACAGTTTATTTCCTCTTGAATTGCATATATCTGATAATTCAAATATTAAATGAAAATTAAAAAAAAATTCTATTTTAAGTTTTTTTGTAAGATTTGCATTTGTTAATCATGTAAATATTTCATAATAATTTCAATTTTTATTTTGTAAGTATAAAAAACTCAGTATTTAAAAATATCGTCTTATTAGATATCGCATTTTTTAATTATTATATGATAAAAGATATAAAAAAAGAACCATAAGGTGCTTGTATCTTTCACTCCAGTTCAAATCGTGGCAAAATCACTTTAATACAATTCTTATTGGTTTAAGATATCCATGACGTCAGATAACGTTTCCTATATGTCACACATCGTGTTGAGACGGCGTCGTAAATCCGACTTATCTACGAATTTGCTGCCTCCCTTAAATCACATTCTCCGAGCGGCAGCAAACAAGGCGAAATTCACCATCGAATATGTAAAGAAACGATCGAAATACAAGCAATAATTAGAAACAACATGGCCTCTCCGTTGTTGTTCATTATTTGCAGTCAATCGAAGCTTGTGTGGATACTCTAAAAAACCACAGTAAATCGAAAAATATGCACAGTAAAAGTTTATCATGTGAAAATATCAGAATTAAATATTTTTTATGTCAATCGCAACATTTTTGATGCTAGAGAAATACAGTTGTTCTTAATCAAATACTTGATTCCATTTCGTGCGAAGTACTTTTTTTTAATATTATTTGTCGAATACAAAAAAAATTATTTTCATATTTGTTTTATGTGAAAGATTTTATCCGCATTAAAGGAAAATCCGTTTTTAACGGGTATTAAATTTAAAAAACAAAAAAAAAAATTGTTAATACGATACCCGTTGGAAATGGATAACTCTTATAACTTAATAGCTCGTAACGAATAAATTTTATATGATAAAGGCGATTATGTAATATTAACCGAGACAAATTTCTAGAATAAGAGAAAATGTGATGGATGAAATTCAACAGGTATATTTTCACTGTCATTTTTTAAAAGTAAATTACTTTTTTTTTTCAATTTTATCATGATACATCTGGCTAAATGCTTGCACTCTGTAACGGAGGTGACCTTGACGAGCTGACGAAAAAGAATGAGGAAACTGCAAATACATCCATTCTAACAGGTGCTCTTAATAACTTTGATTTACTAATTCTGTTCGAAAAGTGGACAGAAGTTCCTTTCTTAAAATTTAAGCTTCTGCCATAATAGATGCGCATATTGAATGATGTAATCGTTATATTTCTGTTCCTGGAATTAATAGACCTCGAATTCAAGATACTTTTTCAGTAATTCAATATAAAATAATTGCGCATTAGTTTTTTTAAAAGTAAAAGCAAATGAATTAACTTACTCTGTTTTTTCTTCTATCTTATAAGTAATATTATTCTTTTTGTTTTGTGATATACTGTTTATAATTTGTATTTGATAATACTATTGTGTGTGTGTGTGTGTGTGTATATATATATATATATATATATACAATAGTATTATCAAATATATATATATGTTTTTCAGATATAACAAATGAAGAATTTTTAATTAATGATGTACAGGCGTTTTGGAAATATGGATAAAAAAATCTTATGAGTTTCTAAATAAAAAATATTAAAAAAGGAATTAAGGTTAGGGAAAATTTAAAAAAAAATAAAAAGGGAATAATATAAACTATAAGTGAATAATGATGTGCTTTTGTGTGAAATAATGATGTGTTTCTCCCTAAATTGATAATAGGGATTGCTAAAAAACTGGATCTCTCCAATAATGTGTGTGTGTGTATATATATATATAACATAATGTATATAATAACATTTTTCCCCATTTGAATTATTAGGTGAATATTTTATGAAAAGTTTATTATTACTTATTCATTTAATTATTGTTATGCGTTTCTGGAACGTTACTTTTAAAAACCGTTAACTGCATAATTTGGATCCACGGTTAAATAAATGTGTAATTTTGATCCACCTCTTGTTATTTTGGCTGAATATAAAGTATTCTAGTGAATTGCTTAGGAGACCTGTTTATAATCGTAGTACAAGGTTTATAAAAAGAGGACGACCCTAGTGTGCAATTAAATGAATATCCAATAATAATTGAAGCATCAAAAATTATCTATGTCTTGTATAACATGTAATTTGCTTGGTGTATATGTCCCGTTCCCCTTCCTATTCTATTTATTTGAAAGCTCACGATTAAAGAGAGAGAAAAAAGATAGTATTATATTTTCACTTTCAAAACGATATTTTTTTGAACCTTAAATATTTTCCCCACCAAACTTGTTCCTGTTATTAGTGAAGGAATATTTGCTTTTCTTTGGTTTTTACATTCTTGTTAAATTAAACTATTTTAGTTGATTTAAAGTCAATAATTTTACTTGGTAAAAAGATTCATTCATACAAACTGTTACATAATGAAATAAGCTGGCATGTCATAAAATACCTTTATATTCAATTTCGACTTTGATTTATGTTTATTTATTAATCAAATTTTAAGATTTTCTTTTAAAAAATGTGTGAACATTTCCTTTTGTTTTTTTCAGAATTCATTATTTATATAATGAAAAAAAATTTAGTTATATATTTTAAGAATTTCTAATACGTTTATATATTTTTGAAATATATATATATAATTTATTTTTCACTAAATATTTTTAACTTAAAATGTATTTTCTAATTAATCATACAATAAAATATGTCAGATTATTTTTTAAATAAATCTTTCATGTTTTATTTCTATTCCATATTTATTAAAATTTTTTAAATATTATTTTTAGTATTTTGTTTTTCTCTCAATTTTATTTTTGGTAAAATATTTTTCGACTTTACATAATAAAAAAATGTAAAAATAAAAAATTTATTCTGAACAAACTCTCAGCAAATAGAACGACAATATTGTTTATTTAGAAAATTTTTTTTTCTTAAACTGTATATTATATATAAACAATGGACTCAATTTTTTGCGAAAAAAGCAATTATTTTCGCACAATTCAATATAAAAACGAAGATTTTATTTAGAATATAAATTTTAGAATAAAAGTTATGTAAATTATGTTTATTGTTGTAAGTAAACAATGCGAATCGAATAGTTAAACAATACGAATCGAATAATTTTCTTTGTTTTTTATCATATTTGTATCATCCAATTATTTGTTTTCATCGAATTATTTATTTTTTTAATAGCAGTTTTTGTGAGATAAATAAAAAATAACGTATTTTAAGATTTCATTATTTACGATTACTTTTTGCATTTTTGTCACGTATTAAAAAAATAAAAATTATGTAAAATAATTATTAAAGTAAATAGTAACCCTGAAAAGAAAAGAAAAAAAAACCGCTCTGTTTTCACAGAATCCGAGAAACCTTTGTTTAGTGTACGAAGCCAAATAAAGGGAGCAGAGTCAATAGAAATTTCTATTGTTCTGAATTGCAAGGCGAGATGTACAAATACCATCTTCTCTTTAGATTTTTTTTCTTTTCTCTTTTTCTTTAACTTGTGTAATAACCTTTCCACTACTATAATCAAAGTTTCAAAAATCGAAACGACGAAATCAGAAAGCGTCGAGTTAGTTCGCCGAGATTAATCGTGAGGGAGAAAAGATAATTTCGTTTTCAGGGACATTGAATATTGTGTTTGGTAGGGAATTTCTTCGCGAGGGTTTAAGAAATCTACAAGTTGGGAAGGAAGTAAATAAAAAACCATTTGGTGGAAATGAACATTTCATGCTAGTTAGTCAATATCATCTCGACTGGTTATTTTTCTTGATTTTCATATTGACCTGCTTATTTCTGTCGCTTTGAAATCATCAGATATAGACATCTTGTTATGCTGAATAGGGTTCCATTGAATACGTCGACATTTTAGCTAAGCCAGTATTTTCTCTCATTTCTTCTTTCAAACCAAAAACCAGCAAATGATTTAATAGTATTTTCTCGCTCTAGGAAGCTGATCTGATCTAACATAATGGTGTACATTTTATACTTATAATCATATTTTTTATATGACATGTACCTAAATTTATTTGCTTGAATACTCTGTTATGATTTTAATAGTGGCGTTCGGTGTGAAGAACAGAATAAGACTTCAATGCAAAGAACGTTTATTATACCTCTACATCCTGACGGTCGCGTACCAACTGGCTGGGGTCGTTCTTTTCCCTCTCTCACGCTGGACTGTCACGTGGTCCGGCGCTCCCTCTTCCCCCAAGAGAAAAGGGGGTCGGAGTGCATTTCCTGTCCGAATCGTGTGTCCACGCCGAAGCGTGGGAATTATTCACCCTTTGCTAGATGGGCTGAGAAGGGAAATGCCATTTCCGTAACTCATTAAAAGCGTGAGAAAGGGATCACTACAACTCCATTTTATTGCTAAAAGCATAACTATATTATTTTCAAATTTCTCTCTTAGCGTACTTTTTTTTGAAAACAAAATTATAATAAATATTCTACAAATGTATTTAACGCGCATTAAAGAGTTCCAATTTCAGTCCTAGACAATGCTGCATAGTTGGAGGTAAAATCTGTTTCTTTATGCATATTTGTCGAGATGTGTGTGCTAAAAAGTTTTCCGCGCGTCTTTCTATATCACCTGAATATGGCCCATTTTATGAAAAAGATTTCCGGAAGGCAAAAGCTATGGATATTATAAAATTTATAATTGAAATTTTTTTCATTTCTTAAATTGTCTAAAGCGGAATTTATTATGCCCAGTAATTTTTTCCAAGCAGAATTTTTTTTCGAAATATGTTAGGTAATTTTAATTTTCTATTGAAAATTTGTTAGAGGCAAGGAACGAAAGTCATCACTAAAGTTAATTAGTGCATAAAATGCACATAGAACACACACATTTGGTATACTTATTTATTATATAAATTGTACATTGAATAAGTGAATCGTGATTAGAACATGTTTGCTTGCCTCTCGACGATCATTCAATAGAACGAATCATACTGTAACCTGTAGTTTAAAATGGATTCGAGACTAATGGAAATGTCCACAACCAAGGTGAATATCGAACCCACGAACTGTTGAATCGTATTCCAGAGTGCTAACTACTTCTATGCTGGCTCGGTAATAAAGACTAGAAAATGATAAATGTGCTTGTTTTACCTTATTTTTTTCTGTCATTTATAATTATCAGAAAAATGTAATAGCGTTTTGAAAAAATATTTATTTGATATTTGCTAGTGCTCGTAAGGTAAATATCTCGTTATGAATTCATTCTAATTTTTTCTTACATAAACAGAGTAATTATGACAGCGATGTAAAACAAAATGCCTCTAAAGTAAACCAGCATTCATACGTTTTATTTATTCATTTTATTTATCATTTCAAATTTGGTTGAAAAGTATTAAAATTTGCTTTGTATGAGTTACTCAAATATTTTTATTCCATTTGATGTTTTGAATTTTGAGCCAATAACTATTTTTGTTAAAAAAAGTGTTATTTTTACACAAAAATACTTAATTTAAGATTTCTTGTATTTAAGCCCTTAAATTTGCAATTCCTTTAGGAATATTATAAACAAGGACTGCAAAGAGTAGAAATATAGAAACTTCTCTGATGTATAATACACCAGAAGATACCATCAGAGGGATTAAAGTCAATTTCCATTTATTTTAGAACTGAACTTTGCCCTTTTGATACATAGTTAGAAAGTAGAATTATACTAGTTATCGATTTGTAAAAAGTAATAATATTGTACAACATATATATATATATGTTGTACAATATTATTACTTTTTACAAATCGATAACTAGTATAATTCTATATATATATATATATATATATATATATATATATATATATATATATATATATATATATATATATAAACAAATTATTCCATAATTTATTCAAGATTTCACAAAAATAAGCATTGAGTTTAACTTATCTATTTGATCTTCATATTTTTCTTTTAAGAAAATAAAATTCTAAAATAAAAAATGAAATTAAAGACTGCTATTATATTGAATTACCCATCTGTATTAATATTCTTGTTTTTGATTTTTTTGAGAATTTTATTGAATGCATATTTAAAAAATATGCTTCAATTATTCATGTAATAATTTTGTCAAACATTTATGAGTACCAATCTGTTATGTCCCTATTATCGACTTGTTATCAAACTCAATTTCAATTACAGAGTTATAATAACAAATTTTTTATACCTTATTTAACCACCAAACTGCTTGCTGAATGATTATTTTCCTGGCCTTTGGTGTTAAGTAATTCATGAATTCAACTCTCATCTTGGGTGTGGTTGACATTGGTTTGGAACACACTTTAAGCTTTAAATGCCTGTCAGTTTTTTTGTAAGCAAGAAGTGATTACAGACTCAAAATGAGAAACTAAATTATATTGCAATTTTTACAAGAATTCTTTAGTGCGGTTATTTCAATATTAATTAAATAAATCAATAGTTATTTGTAAATTAATATTGAAAAGATGGCACAATAATCCATTCCATGAGGTATCAAGTTTCAAAATTTTTATTCAAACTAAATTTTCAAGGAAGATTTAATCTATTATTTTATTCATAAACAGTTTTCATCGTTCAGTAACAATACTGACTTCTGAAGATCTAAATGTTTTAGGAGAGTGCCTCTTGTTTTAAATTATATTTTTTATAAATACTTGGGAATCATTTACACTTTTTCCTTGAGGAGAAATAAATGGAAAAAAAGATTGTGAAATTGAATCTTGATGAATAATTCATTCATTGGTATTGAAATCATTTAAAATATATTTGTAAATATATTATCCCAAACATTTATGCTGATCTGATTACCTATACAACACTGTTAAGAAGTAATGATAAAATTTAAATGGCAGAATTAAAGGAAGATATTATATTTTTGTATTTTCTGCTCATCTAAAGTTTGCCTGGAAATAATCTTCAGATCATTAGAAATATATACTATTAATCAGTTTTTATCACTTTATTTTTATATTCTTAAGTATATCATGAAGGAAATATGTCTCAAATCTATTATGTTTGTCTAATTCTTCAAATTGATGATCACACATTCCATATCTGCAGTGATGATTGGTTGTTTAATAATTATTATCCCTTTAATTTGCACCATTCAAAATAATGTGATTTATTCATTCTTTGAAAATACAAATATATACTTATTTAATTTTTATGAATGTAAAATTTCTTATTTATGTAATTTGTAATAATAACTAAAATTGTAGTTTAAGTTTCAGCATCTCGATTCAGTAAATAAATGTCTACTTTCTCAATAGAAATAAATATCTATTTTCTGCTTATTTGAATTATTATTTAAGTAGTCATTAACAAAGATGTTGATTTTTCATGCACAACAGATCTTATTTTATTTCCTTAGAACTTTTAAATTAGTTTTTTTGAGTATTTGACAATATATAACAATCAAAAGAAATGTTAGATTGTACTGATTGGTTATTGACTGATGAATTTGAATTCTGATCAAATGACGAGGTTGACACCTGATTCATTTTCTCTCAATAGCACATTAGCACAGGAATATCAGGTCTGATAAATATTTCACTTAAATGCATAATAATTTTGAATTAGATTGACAACAAAGTTTTCTGCCACAAAAAAAAAACACTAAAAATCACAAAAAAGAGAGGCAGCCATTTTCTAAATCTGTGGACTAATAAGCTTTAGTGGCACAAAGATGAGCTTTAAAATGAAGGGTCCCAGGTTTGATTCCAACTTCTGTTGAATTACTGCAAATGAACACTGAGTTTTTGCTTTCTTCAAGCAAATCTGTTGATGTGGTTGCTTATGTAGTTTCCAGTCTTCTCACATGTGAATACTGCTCACTGTATACGAAGTCTTTTTGGGAGTAATTATGCAATAGCTACTCAAAAAGAGTTAAACTACTGTTTTAATATTCTGCTTGTAGACCTATAATGCTTGACTTTGGTGTTCAAATGAGAACTAGCACTTAGTTATAATAACACTTTTGTCTCAGTATTTGCTATGATACCTATTTTTCCCTTTTCATATACCTGATGACTTCTTAAAAATATTTTCAAAAATTTTTTTCTTATCACCATTTTTATTTAAATCATTTCATCTTATGTATTTTGCCATGCAGGTGAAGGGATATATATGTATATTGTTTATACAGGTGATTATCTACTCTTTAATTTTTAATCGTAATATAGTTATAGTATTTTTGCAATTATATTTTATTTGCTGTTGAGGAAGCATATCTTCGAAAATTTTTCTCTGCCATAGTTGCAATTATAAATTTGATACCAGTGTCATTTAAATTTAGTAAGGCAGTATTATATTATGTTAAGCGGTAAAAAAAGATAATAAGATGTATTGGAAATGTATCTTTTTTTTATTGATAATTTTATTTCCAAAATAAATTAAATGAAATAGATTTTGCAAGATTGAATATATGAGATTTTACTTAATAAAATATTTGATGTATTTTCTAAATCCTGCTTTTTGTATTTTGTGTTTATTTTAAATCTATAAAAAAGACTAAATGTGATTTTTTTTGTCAGAAGTTTAATTAAATTTTATAATTTATTTTATTAAATGCTTATGTAGTTTTTTAATGTAGATAGTATATTTAACTTACAGCCAGACTTCTGTGTGGATACCTCCTTCATTGAACGGAACTCACCCACAACATTTTATGAAAAGGTCTTCAGCCCCTTCAGATACTGTACCACAATGTGCCTTAAGCCCTCCAGATACCGCCATCACAGGGAATTCCTTTTCTCCCCACAAGGCTAATAGTGTCATCAAGTCTTTCCCTCACTTCCCTGCTAACAGAGGCTCTGGCAATAATCATCAGAATGCACAACGGCAGATAAAACAAGAGGTAAGAAATGATTATCATACAAATGTAATGAAATGGTGGGATTGAAGTATTGTGTTTCTTAAATTATCAATGATCTGTTCATCAACATTTTTTAAAACTAATCTCTCAATAAATATACATACATCATTATGCAGGTGATCTACAAAATGCACTTTAAGGTTAACAAGTTTGGAATAGTCAACTATCACAAAGCACCTCATAATTTTGTACCATGATCAGGTGACAAGGTCAATGCCTGAACCAGCAGCCTATTTGCTTTGGACATCACCAATTAACATAGACATGTCCCTAACTTATGTGGCCCTAGCATCTCAGTATGGGAGAATGTGATCCTTCTCCCACTCACTGTCTGTGGAAAGCTGTGCTTCATTTTGCCTATGTTGCCGGAAACAACCTGAAAGTACTAAGCCTCTAGATCTGCAATAAATAAACAAAGTGACAAACTCCTGTCCAATCTTTTGACTTTGAATTGCCAAGTTATAAATTGAAAATGAGGGTATAGGAAAATAGCTATGTGATACAAAACTTTACTAAGGAAAACTAAAAGTGGTGAATTATAACAAAATGGAATAATTTTATGTGAAGTTTTTGTTTTGCTCTATAAATTTAGGGCTGTTTACTATTTTCATTTAAATAATGCTATAAAGCAAATAATGTTTCAAAATTTCCATAGTATAACAGAGGTAGGAAGGTCAAGAAACAAAATAGGCAAATCTATCTTTCAAAAAGTCTAAATTTTGAGTGTGCTCCGACTAGTTAACCATTACTTCTTAAATATCTTAAAATATTTTATAAGGTGCACTTTCAACTCTGTGTGTGGATGAAGTTATAAGTGAATAAATTTCATAGCATATGTTGATCTCTAAATGACTATTTTTGCTGTCAGAAAGTCTTTAGGAAGCAATTTTTGCACTAAACTTTCTTTTATTTATGGAATTGCGGCTGTGCTGGCACATGTATTAATGTATCAATTTTCAAGCAATAAACTAATTTTTTTGTTGGTAAGCATAGTTTTGGACGCCAATTAAAGTTGATGCTATAATACAAGGATTATTTTTAGATTATTTGTTGTAAGGTGAAAAGTGATTTCATTATGAGAAATTGAAATTGGGAAAAAGTTATTTATGTTTAATTAATTAGAAATATGGCATAAATGTACAGCTTGTTTAATTTGTTATATTTTTAATTTTTTTATTTTATTATTATATTTATTATAAAATTACAATTTATTTATAATTATTTTGTCTTAATTGAATATAGTTAATTAAATTTATAGTTTAATTCCTATAGTTTTGTAACTGATTGTTTTAAATTTTACTAAATCAGCATTTCATACTAAATCGAATGACTCAAAACCTTCATATCATTAGCATGTTCCATAAGCACTGTGGCTGAATAATTTGCATAAAGTATAACATGTTTATTCAGTTCACAATTATATTTTTCTATGTACTACTTCCATGTGAAAATTTTCAATGATTCAAGCTACTACTTACTTCTTACTGAAAATAAAAGTTTTCAACTCTTAAACTCCTACTTATTAATTTAACTCACAAACTCCTTCAAGTTTTACTACTCATTACTTTTATATTGAATACTCATTTAAATAGGTTCACATGGAAAAATATAAATGAAATTTTTAAGTAATCTTTTGCTTTTTTCTTTATTTATAAACCTTTTACATGTGTTTATCTCAATTTATGGATTCTATAGCCAAAATATCCTCCAACCCAAGAGTGGTCAAATACATTCGAAAATAGCAACACTTCATGGGAAAGTGAGTGGCCAACGACGACACCTTTCAACAAGTCCAATTCAACAAGCGGTGCTGTGTGCAAGCCAAGGACATTGTCTTACCACCACCAGTCCTCTAGCAACGACTGGTCCACTGGTGACTCTTCATCCAGTTCTGTGCCATCGGGCTATGCTGCTGCTATGCACGCTCCTCAGCAGTCCTCATCTAACTCTCTAAGTGCCTCCTCTTACTATGAACAGAACAATTTTTATGGCTACGGCTATGACTCGGGCGGATTTGCGCCATATCGCGGATCTTCTCAGCAGTACCACCAGTCACCAATGAGACCGTGTGACCCTGGCTCCTACAATGGCAACAGAAATCCGTCCAGTTGCCCTCCAACTCAAGTCAAACAACCTGTTCCCGACTACCAACAAAGGCATTTCAGATATGGAGTGGACACCATGTTCAATAAGGTGCAAGTGAGTATACATTGTTTTGTATTGCATTATTTTTGTTGAAATTAATATTCTTCTACAAGATAACGTAAAAGTAGTTCAAAATATTGTTAAAATGAAGTTTGCCTGTCAGTTAAATCTAAATCTATAATGAACAAAACATTTCTTAAATTTTTCTATAAATTTCTTGTGCATATTTTTGTATTCATATGGTGAAATTATTTTTCACATTTATCTTTCTGTATTTTTATATTAAATCATTTCATTTAAATTCATACATATATTCATCAGTTAGGCCTTTCTCTCATTTATACATAGTTTTCCATTTGTAAATTTTCAAAGATTGTGGTACAATTTTTTTAATTGTTCCTCATAACTTTCTCTTTTTTATTAATTTTTCTATCATTATTAGAATTTTTTTCTCTGTGTTATTCAAGAAAAGAAGATTTTTTGATTTGAGATTGGTTGTCACTTATGCTCACTTTTTTCATACGAGAGCTAGTTCGAACTAGATTTACTTAAAATTACTGATTTTTAAAGATAAATTTTTAAAATAAACTTCAAACCACTATAAAAATCATTTTAAGAGTTAAACCAATGTGTTGTGTTGAAGGACTAAAAGTAATTTTTTGAGGTTGCTTTCAAAAATCGATTGCATTTGTAAGCAATTGAGGAAATGCATTCCAAATGATGAGATATTTATCATTTGGATTGTGTTTCCTCAAAAAATGTTTTATATTTTGCTTAATCACTTAGGAATATTAATCATTTTGTGAAGTTCAACTTGTCATATCACAAGAGCATAAGCCATATGACATTAAACATTATCATGGTTTCAATGAAAACAAAGTTCTGAAACTTGTTCTTCAGCAGTAGTTTGAATTAAAAAGCCAGTTTTCCTTCTAAGGTTGCATCATCTTACTTCAATACTGAAATCAATTCTTTGCCAAAGCAAATGATTATATTTAAAAGAAAATTTTAAAATGATAATAGCTAATAGAAATGAAGAAAAAAATGGGATTTTACATGATTTTGTCAAATATACATTTTTTATAGTTTCTTCATAAGCATGTAATAAAATAGTATTTTTTTTTTAATAGTTAGAAATAATTTCCATTCTTCCGTAAATCAATGCTTATTAATGTCAAGAATATATTATTCTTTTGAAGAGGATAAAATTCTAAACTATATTATTCAGTTTTGATCAAATAATGGATAGATTGTTTGTATTATTAATAAATATCTTGATTTAATCATATTTTGATGCAAATATTAAAATATGATTTAAAGTTTTGAATAGCTGTATTTTTTGACTATCTGCATTTATTGCGAAAAAGGAAGGAGTACCATGATTATGTACATTAATGTAGCTACTAAAAGGTTTTAATATTTAACTATCCATTTTAAAATACTTGAAATTTTACTGTGGGTAGTAAAAACTCTCTTTAATAAAGATTATAACAAATTGTATTTTATTACTTCCATTTTCACTGTAAAAATAACCCTTATGTGGTGACCTAGACAAAAAAATCTCTAACTTAATTCTTGATTTCTTATTTCAGATAAAAAAGGAACCAGAAGATTATAATGAAACAGAAGGTGACAACTTCACTTCTCTTTTCACTAAAAGTCTCACTTCTCTGTATTCTGAAGACCCTGACAACGCCTTTCGAGAAGAAGGCAAACCTTATGAGCCTGATATCATGGTGTGCTCCCCACCGCCTCCTCCTCCTCCTATTTCTAACATGGAGGAGCAACCAACTAATTATCAAAGACTCAGTTCCTCTACCAGTCACTACAACAGTTCTGGAAATTTCCAACATCCTCGGAACAATAGTTTTGGATTTTATGAAGGCAGAAACCAAATGGTGGAGCCTCCACATAATGTAGTTGAATTAGGATCTGAAAATGGGAGAACCAGTTCGTTCAGGTAGTATATCTGATAATAAAAAAGTTTTTATATGAATTTAAACTAAAGTAAAATATTTTTTATTAGATACATTTTATATTCTTCATAATGTAACTTAAAAATGCATGTATGCAGTTAATGATTATTTTATTTACAATTGATCAGAAACAGTTTTTAACCATTTCAGCAATTGTAGTTTTTTCCTTAATAGTCAAAGAAACTGTGCATAGCTGAATACTTAGATTTCTTCACAGGAAATCATTTGATTCCAGTTCATTTCTTTGCATGAGACACATATCATAACGACCAATTCTTTTACCTGATTCAGTTTCTTTGTAAAAGAGAATCAGGAAAAAGATTTTGTAAACTAATCATGTAATTTAGCATCAAAACTTTTATAGGAATGCAAGTGTTGCATAAATCCAAAGAGCTGTTTTTGAAAAATTTGATTAAATGTGGTTTAATAAGTAAAAACCACACCCAAGAAAAAACCTTTTTATTATTTTCCATTCTAGCATAGCATTAATTATGTAGTCTTTTTAGTTCAAAAATTTCAATATTTCTTCCTCCTTCTAATATACTTTTCTAAACAGTTGATTTGACTGGTTTACATCCAAATCAAATTTAAATCTCTGGTTTATTTTTGCAAGATGCTAACAAAGGATTTAATTTAGTATGTTATTTGACATATAAAATGTTGTTGATTGCTGTAGCTGTTCTTTTTACAATAATAAATTATTTTCTGCAAAAGTTGTGAAAGTTTTTTTAGTTAGGAATGAATATATTTATTTCATTAGTTGTTCTGAAAAAGACATTTTACCTCTGTGACTATACTAGTTATGATTTGCTGTATATTTTTTTCTTATATTTATAATTTAAGTTTTCTATGCAACCATGTGTAAGATGTTTCGAAAAACAATTTGATGCTTGTCATTATACAACTTGTTATCATACAAAAATCTGATGTAGGACTAAAATAATTCCAAATGTCATTGAATCTAGATTACATTGCATGAATACATATGACTAATTTAGTGAATATTGTCATTGATGTGTAAGTATCTTTGGTTGTATTTCAAGCATTTTCAGTTCACTATAAATTTTATGTATTTATTGTAAAGGTAAAAGTTTAAATTTTTAACAACTATGAAACTCCTGCTTACCAACAGGTTTATTATATTTAGATTTATTGTCTCAAGTATCATTACTGGTTTTTCAGAGAATTTCAAAATATTGAATTTCATAATACTTTCAAGATTTCATTACATATTTAGCTCATCTTATGAATAAATTAATAATATGTAACAGGCAACTTTTAAATTAATTTTGATTGCATATATAGTTTGTTAAGAAGTCCATTCATTCTAAATAAAGAGATTTAATTCATATGTACATTATAGTGTTAATCAATACTTTTAGCATTCTTAATTTACACTCACATCTATTGATTTTCTACCTTTGAGAAAATTTGATAGCAATCATCGGCTCCTTTAAATGAGATCAACTTTTACTACCCCAAATATGTATAAAGTTGATAGTATTTTTTCCTGCCTGAAGTCCACAATTTTTATAATCTATTATTTATTTTTATTTACGATAAAAAACTTCTTTATAATGATAAACTCTTTATGCTATTGAGAAAAATTTTCCTGGAATAGCAAGTTTTCTAATGAATGATCAAGATCAATGGTAGTCAATCTAATCTATATTATCTAATAGTAGGCATTCTAGCTGGCATGGTGAGCGGTAGTTGAGAAACTAAATTGTGCTGTGATCACAAAGCTTTGTAAAAATTTAATATAAAATATTCAATAATTATTAATGATTAATTTATTGCAATTCTACTTTATAAATTTTTATTAAGTGAAAGCATTTTCCTATTTTCCATCGCCGCTGGTGTAAGTATAAAAAAGGTAACTACCCTGATCTAGATTCTTCTTATCAGATTATTTATTTGATGAAAATTTTTTAAAGGTAACTTAGCTGAAAAGGAAGTAAAATTGAATTCGGTTAGCATTCTTATTGAATTTTACTCCAATAAAACATATTTTTATACAGTGATTATTCATTTCTGAAAAGGATATTGACAACTAATGAAAATGTGCACTCATTCACACTTATAAAAATTATATACAAATAAGTGTACTGAATGTTTCTATTGTTTTACATTTCAGATATGACAGACCTTCTTTTGATGACATGCATTTATATGCTTCTTCTCCTAATGATTCAAAGATCCAATTAAAAAAGCGCAAACTTTCCATGCCAAGTATTCCACCTGAAGGAAACTTTGGAGGGGAACATCGCAAAAAAGTTCCCCGCCTCATGTCATTCAAAAGTGATTCAAAATGGACACCAAATTCCTTGGCTTTTAGTGATATACAGATTAAGCAGGAACCAGAGGATGATTATCCAAGTCCAGAAAGAGATGCACAACATAATAGCAGGTTGTCATTAAAAGACAGTTTTTCCCATGCCAATGGGAATGGCAGCAGTAAGAGTCCTCAGTCAGCTGACCATCCTAAACCTCCACCTCGTAAGCGTAGTCCTGCTGCCACATGTTTTGATCGTTTTGAAAAGAAATCTACACCAACAAATAAAAAAGTTTCTCCTTTATCTGTGTATGCTAAAGTACAGGACAGTATTGTTCTGAATGTCAAATGCAGACGTTATAAGAAACGAACAAAGCCAATAATAAACAAAGAAGAAGTAGTATATCCAGGTAGAGAAGAAATTGAAAATTGGAAAAGAACTGGTGCTTATAGCCAAACCCCAGACCATGCTGTGCGGATACTTATGGGAGAACTCTTAGATAGAACGTCTCAGATTGATGGTAAGAATGAAACAGATGGACCTGATTTGACTCAACTCGATCCTTTGAAAGTTCGAGAATTACTCTTTCAATTTTGTCAAAGGTACTCAATTGATTTCAGAGATTTTGAAGATGTTAACAGTGTTTTAAAACCACGGATTATTGAAGACAATGTGGCAAAAAACTCAGAACGGGCTTCCGCCATCCAAAAAAGGACCAGCATTTCACCAGTTCGACAGGAACCTGAATTAGAACTGGCCAAGAAAACACCAAAAGTTGAAAGGGTTACTAAGAAAGCTAGCAATGAGGATCTTAAACCTGCAGTACGAAGAGTTCTGCGAAATCTACCTGGACGTGAACAGTTGCCAGAATTAGTTGAAGATGAGATCAGACCAAGTCGCAGACGTAGCAATAAGACCCCCATTGTTAGGAGGCGGTATTCTACTAGAAGTGCCAATGTTGATGATAAGAACTCTAGTGATGTCGATATTATAATAGATTCATCAACAGATCGTGAAAGCGAGGCCGGCAAGGAAGCGGAAGTCCGGAAAAAATCTGAAAGACTTAAAAATAAGCAGAGTGTAGAAGCAGTGCCGGCAAAAGATACAAGCTCTGACAGAAAAGGAAACAATAACAAAGAAGAACATCGCACCAGGTCGAGAGATAAGAGCAGAGAAGAAGAAAAGTCGAAAGATTCGAATAAAACAAATTCAAAAAGAAAATGGTCTCGATGTCACAGCAACTCTACTGGATTTCTAAGGTCTTCTTCAATTGAAATTGTTGATATAACAAGGAGTGATTCCTCAAGTCCTTCAGATTCTTCTAAGGATGTAAATGATTTGGATTTTACACCAGCCAAGAAAACAAATAAAAAGTTTACTAGAAATTCTAAGAATATATCAGAAAATACTTTGAAAAAAGTTTTTCCAAAGATTGATGATATAGTTAAACTTAGTGTTTCTAGCCGAAAAAAGCAAACTAAAAATCAAGAAAAGAAAGCGACTGATACTTCAGATAATCAAATGGAAATTGATGATCCTGTAAAAACAAAACAAGATACCAAATCATCAAAAGAGAGTGTAAAAAAGACTGATGTGTTAGGAAATAATGATTCAAATGCTAAACATAAAAAAGGGTCTAAAGAAAAGATCAATAAAAGGAGTTCTCTTACACAAATTAACAGTGAAGGTGAATCATCTAAGCTTAAAAAGGGATCTCACTCAAATGATAAGAAACAGGGATCTTTGGCAGAGCCTACAACAAGTTCCATTTGTAAAAAGTCCAAGACTGTTAAGGATAGTGACAAGTTTAAAGACAAGTCATCCACAAATAAACTTGATTCTAAATCAGATGGAGACTTAAAGATGCTGAGCAATATTAAGAATGAAACAGAGAATGAGAAGTCGAGTGCCTTGCTACGGAACAATAAAAACAGTAGGAGAGCATCTGACAGGCATTCTTGTCAAATGCTCGATAAAAAGAACCTTCCTCCTGATGACTCCATAAAAGTTGGAAAGAAAAATGGTAAAGAAGGTAATTTTTTACAAAATCAATTAGAACATTCTTCCAAAATAGAAGCCAGAGGTAGCTGGAGTACTTCAAATAAATGCAAATCAGTAGAATCCCCACCAAAAAAACTGGAAAGAGAAGCTAAGAAGGAAACGACTACTAAAGAAGTCCGAAACAAGGTAGCGAAAAACTCAGTTCAATTGCCTAGTAAAGAACTTCTACAAAGGCGAAGCTCACAACACTCTGATTCTGAACTTCAGGTAGTTCTTACAAAATTACCCGATGTTCATTTTAATTCTAAAATGAGCTCTATTCCTCTGGATGTTTTTGAAAGATGCTTATCCAAAGAAAAAGTTAAAATTTCTACTCATGAAGATACTAAACCTAAAAGTGAGGATAATTCTAGTGTTGGAAGTCCGCCAGAATTGGTTCGAATCAATGAAATAAAATGTGAGCGAATTGATGATATGGATACTTCTGATGAAGATGGGTAAATAAATTTAGAATTTAGAATAGAAATAGTTTAGAATTTAAAAAATTATAATTTACATGCTAAATTAGTTAAACATTTTATTATTTATGCAAAAGTAATGTATGTTTAAAAAATTATTATTTTACTTCATGTAAAATTATAGATTTATATTACTTACCAATCTTATCTAGCAAAAGTTCAGAATATCAATAAGGTAAAAAAAATAGAAAATTCCAAATTTATACTCTTAGTATATGTACACAAAATTTAAGTATACACCAAACTTATTTATTAAGTATGTCTCACAATAATTTTTATTAAAAATTTTGGTACTTTTCCGTTTTGCGGGTGAAGACGAGAAAGTCACCAAAAATTATACAACCGGCGCTAGAGGGAAATCTCCGCTGGTAACCTTTTACTGCTAAGTTTCCAAAACATGTGACGGCCTTTTATTGTTGCCTTTTATTATGACTTTATTTCGACTCCTTGTTTTTCCATTTCATAATTTTATGCTATGTTGCTATATATACAAATTTAATAATTTCATGAAATCTCTCTAGAAAAAAACAGATTTTAAAATATATTTTAAAAAATAATAGTCGTTACAAATTCATATAAAAAATATGTAAAAAAATAATAATAAGATTTTAAAATATGCATCACCCACTGAATTGTAATCTAATATAATTTGTAAATAAATTGAGGCTCTGGCACCCATCATTTCACGCATAGTGTGAACACGAGAACAATAATTAAATAAATAAATTAAAAATTTTTTATGTACACTATTTAAAATTTTTTATCTGTATACTGTGAGTTGTCGCCAATTGGCGACTTAATTTTCGCTTGGCGAGATTTGTGCCGGTGAAACGGAAAAGTACCAAAATTTTATTAACATTGAAATAATGTAATTGAGAATTAAACTATTTATTTTAATAAATTATATATACTATGCTTTTTTAAATTCCCAACATCACACTTTTTTATCTTTTTTTATTTGCAGTCAAAGGGTTTTTGTGGATATAAAAGAACAACAATGATATTTTTTAGATTAAAAGTTTGCTCAAATTCTGCTTTGTTGTGATATATAATGAGTATTGCTTTTAAATTTTTTGAAATTTGATAATATAAACAATACCAATAACTTTTACACTTCATTCATTCTTCATTCATCAAAGGCACATGGGTTCAATTTCTATCTTGGGCTTATATGTTGTAGCAGTTGAGAAGCTATTTTAAATTGTAGATCCTGATCTAACTAGCCTTTGAGTGAAAAAAAATTGCAAATCATGTTAAAAGTTTTTTTTAAAATCATAATTTTATATTATTGATATATAAAGTTGTATTTTGCAATCCATTGGGAAAACTATAAAAAATTGAACGTATACATTAAATTAAAAAATCTTTTTAAATTGTAAATTTTCTTAAATGCTATGAAAAATTCAAATAAATTGAAGGAAGCAGATTTAGTTTTTTGAAATATTTATAAATACTTCTGAAATACTGATTTTAATTTAAATGAAAAAAATCCATTATTCATCTAAACTTATAATTATAAATATAATGAATTAAAAAAATGTACTCTAATTGTATTAACATAAATTCATAATTTCTAGAACATCAAAGAGTCATTTAAATCAAAAAGATGGTCCTCCAACGCCTCTAAATCTTATAGATTGTGATACAGCAGTTTTTTCCAAAGCAGAAGAGCCAGTTGCGAATAAAAAGGAACCTAAGCCTATTACTTCATTACGATATTCAGCAGACTCTGAAGACTCAGAAGGTGGACTTGTCATTGATTTAGACAGAAGGTTGTCAACAGAGGAACAAGGTATATATATTTAAATGAACATAGGGAATATATTTGAATTATATGTCTATTAATTTTATGAAATATAACACAAATTTATGTTTATTAAATGCAATTTTTACCCTGGAATTATACATTTCCAGTAACACAGATGAGAACCATCTTTTAGAAGATTTATTAACAATAAAAAACAATTTATTACGTATATATATATATATATATATATATATATATATATATATATATATATATATATATAAATAGTAATTTTTTCAAATTAATCAAATACCAAATGGAGAACATTAAATTGAAAATATAAGAAACAGATGGAATACACATTCAAACATTCAATAGGTAGTTCAAAATTCAAAAGAAACACAGAATAAAAAGAAAATGGAATAAAGTTCCAACATGGCAAGCTTTTTCAGGAGGTGTTAACCACATTGGCACAAAGTATGGTTTTTGTGCATTGGCTCCAGACTGAAGTTTTAATGAAGCCAATACACCACAAAGCAACACTAAAAATGCCAAACCAAAATATAGGAAATAAATGTCTAGCTAAAATTAAAGTTATAAAAATAAGCTATAAGTCAAAATATAATATTAAATTCAAAGTTACCGAAATACACAATTAATCAAAATCAAATCCATATCCAAACCTGCAGGAATTGCAAATAAATACTAATTGTAAACCAAATGCATAAATTTAAAGACTTAAGTGTAAACACTATTGGCAATTCAAGCTTCTTATAAGATCCTCAAGGTTGGGTGACCATTCTGTAATTTATAATTACACCTTACTTCACTCTTATAAGCAATGCTCTACTGGCCAAATAGTGTTTAATAAAGTTAATTGGAGTGTTATTAGTTAAAATATTTTCCAGTCGTTTTATTTGTTTATTTTGATACTGTTAAAATTATTACTTATATTATAAATTCTATTAAGTTGATTGGAAATAACATTTTTATAAATTTTAATTGAAATATTTAAATTCCAAAAATTTAGCTTATTTACTTTGAAATTAAAATCATTAGTTTTATCATAAATGTCAGTGTATGTATAGTTATATTTTACTATAATCAAAATATCGAAAAATTCAGTTTTTAAATGATCGCTATTTGTTTTAATTAATTTTAATTCTTAAGGATAGATGGTTTTGTAAATTTTGTTAAATTCTAAAAGTTGAATATTATGAAATCATCAATATATCTATATTGATGATAATCTATATAGATATATTCTATATGATAATCTATATAGAGATAATCTATATGATAATCTATATAGAGATATCTAATCTCCATTAAAAAATATAATTATTAATAATAAATAATTTTATTTTTTATGGAGAAAAAAATTTATGTGCCAATGTAGTTAACAAACCCTGAAGAAGCTGGCCATGTTGGTATTTTGTTCCATTTTACTTTTGTTCTGTGTTTCTTTTGGATTTTGAACTGCCTGAATGTGTATACCATCTGTTTGGCATATTTCGTATTTGTTATCCATTTGGTATTTGATTGATTTTATAAAAATTTACTCTTAATAATATTTTTGTAATTCTATTTACATTGCTTTCACGCTAAATGTATTGCTAAGTTCACTTATTGACTCCCTGCATAGTATTAATATAAATATTGCTAATTATATTTGATAATATTATATATTTATTGAGTATGAAAATTAATATTCTCATATCTCAAATTCTCTAATTTTGTAAATTATCAAATTTGTTGGAAATGAAATTTTTGGCAGAAAACTTAAATTTCTTTCCAAAAATTATTTCTTGAAGCTTTTATACTAATGTTACAAATACTATTAAAAAAAGATGGTGATATTTTCTATGAGTGTTATTCATTTAACTTTAAATTTATGTTTGTATGTTCTACTGTTTATATACTAAGATAATTATGTTACTTTTTGTAGAAAAATATTTACAGATGTTTATAGTAATATTTTATCTTATTTATATTCAAGCACTGCAATCCATATTGAAACCAGACCTGTTTAAAAATTCGATTCCAAAACAATCTATCTTAGTTTTACAGTTTCTTATTTTTAGCACTTAGACCTGTCAATTTTTTTATCCACTTCTCCTTAGTCTTTTATGTTTTTATTGGTCCTGGAATTTATCTTTAGACTTCTTATGTACACCTATTGCCATCCATTTCAAACCACTGGATTCTTTTGTTTTACTTAATTTTTATCTGATCTTTTTTAGACAGCTTTTAAATATCATGTGTGCATCATTTTCTCCTAACATCATCCTTCCTGATTTGTTCAAAATTTTTAAGATCTTCTTTAAATTATTAAATTTCTTGATTTTGAGGTCTCAGTTTAAAATATTTTACTTTGGTAAGATAAAAAATTAAATTTCTATTCCCTTTAAAATTTTTAATTTTATTTAAATTGATGCATTAAAAAACTAAAAAGAAATATCAGTTTTTAGAAAAAAATGTTGGTAGTTTGTGCTTATTCAAAGGAGCATAACGCTCTCTAAATTCTATTTATCTTTTCTAAATTAAAATATTTGCCTGACAATCAAAATTGCTTAAAATATTTTTATATGTAATATATTAAATCTAAATATATTGGATGTAAAGAATTAGCTCTTATGCTATTGTTTTTTTACAGCTCCTACACTAGAGTCAAGCATTTCTGATTCTGAAGATAAAGATGAGTCGGAAGATCCACCTGAAAATAAAAAACCTAGTTTTTCTGTATGTGAAGAAACCATTATTGCATCTGTTGTTTCTAATATAACTCTTCAAGTTGCCATGAAGTATGATGGCTTGCTTAACAAATCCAGTAATCATATACCAACTAATAAAGATTCTACAGCAATGTCATCAATGATTGCTCTTAGGGCTGGCCCCCTTGAAACTCTGAAAGGTGAATATGCTTCATATGGAACAGGCAGTAATGAGAAATCATATACAAAAAACCATACAAGAGCTGAATCCATACTTAGATCCTTGCTGTTAGAAACAAGTACTGATAGCAGTGCTACTGCAACTAGGGTATGTCAAATTCTTTATTTTTATACTATATATTTAAAACTTCACCTTGATCTCTAATCACTTAAAATATATTCTGCAAGAATTACAAGTTAACTGTTTTACTTGGATTCATTTCCATATGTTATTTAAAAAAAAGCATTTGGAAATAAGTATGTAATCAAATTAAATAGACAAATGCCTTCAGTAAAAAGAAAATATATACCTTAAATATAACTGTAATGAAAATGATTAAATCAAACATACGGATTACCTTTCACAGGTATTGGTGACTAGGAACTTTGAGTTTTAGAATCCTGTCAATAATTTGATGAAACATGAGCTTCAGCTTTATCCAGATGAAGTCCTGATCTATGTTGATTATGTAGAAATTTCTTTCTAAAACAGCATAAAAATGTACATAAGAAAAATATATGAATAAGTAATCACTTATTATGCATATAAGGGCTCACCATTGTTTCATTGTAGAAAACCTCTTTCTGGAATTGAAAACACCAAATTAAAAATAAGCAAGTGTTGAATACTAAAAAATGATATTAGATACTTGAAGGTTTTCCCAGTTTTCTTGTTGGCAAATTATAAATATGTTCCTCAATGAAATTTATTACTGAAAGGCAAATTTCTTTCTGAAGAATTTCTTACTTAATATGTTTCTCCATGAAATTTTTTACTGCAGTGCATATCGAAATGCCTTTTGATTTTACTTGATTGTATATCTTTTATGCAAATTGATATTTTGTATTTAAGAATTAGTAATTACATAATTATAAGAATAAATAATTAGGAAAGAGTAAATATACATTTTTTATTTTTAAGCATATACTTTTATTATATATGTAAAATTCATGTCCCTGATTATAAATAATTTATTTGATATTTATTTTATCAATTTTCTCTCAACACCTGTTTCATGTTTTTAGCCATCAACGTCATCTACACTATCAGAAGATTCCAAGGCTAGAATTACAGAAAATGTAAGGCAATTTCTTTTGACACAAGTTAATGATGGCGCATTTCTAGCATCACTCTCCCCTGGTGACAGTGAAACTGCTTATGAGGATATGAAACTTGCTCTAGGTATTTAATGAGTACTTAATGATATAAGGCCGTATATTTTAATCATTATTTGTTTACTCTTTTAATTTTCCTAGAAACATTTTTTTTGTTGACATATATCTATTTTTTCAGATCAACTGCCTGATATTAATGCCAACTTGCTGGCTGATACAGAAGAATGTGTTCATGATCCTAAGATGTTCAAGGAAAGAGTTGAAAGATTAAAACATGAAATCATGTACTTACAGTGTGTAGCTTATCAAAAGGAAAAAGAGCGTATTGGTATGATTTGCTTAAAGAGGTGAGACAGTAATGAAAGATGAATAAAAAATTTTAGTTATTACTTTTATTGAATTTTGTTTTATGAAATGCTAATGCATCTTTTAAATCTAAGAATATATCTTTTCAAATTTATGCTAATAATAGTTACTTCAGCTTTAAAAAGATTTATTAAAATTTTGCATAGAAACTTAAAAATTTGTTTTTTCATGTAAAAAAATGTGGATAATTTAATCCAGTATTTTAAAATAATAATGATAAATGCTTCTGTGTATTTGAATAATCGACCCTTATAAGAAAAAGAAAATATTAAAAATATTTTTTAATTAAGTGAAATAAATGATAATTTTGATTTCTAGAACCAATATTTAAATCAAAATTGATATAAATAAATTAGAGCTTTTCTCTATCTTGTTTGCCTATAGCTGAATCAATTTTTCAGCTATAGGCAACTTTACTACCAGAAAATTATAAGAAATATTTGATTTTTTAATTAAATGACATCGGAGAGTGTTTTAAATTATATTATATTCGATAGTAATTATTGCCTAAAATTTTCACAAATGTATATTCTAGTAATAGAAATTTTAAATAAATTTGCCCAGCTTAGTTTTTAAGTTAAAATTATCGATGTTTTATGTTAATACAATACTTAAAAACCTTATTTCCTTTTTGAAAATATTAACAAAGTTATATTATGAAAATATTTATCATTACATAACAACTAAAAATGTTTGAAGATTAAAAAAATTATTACCATCTTAGGTATATGGAAGAAGTGATGAAAAGGCTAATTAAGAAATATAACTTAGAGCAGCGAAAACAGGATAACTACAAAGAGGGGGAATGCTTACCAGAATTAATAGAACCATCCTGTTCATTCCTACCAGAATCATGCTGCTCTTATGCTCCTGAAGTATCAGCATCAGCAGCAACTGCACTCACTGAAGGTAAAATACATTCATTTAAATACCTTGTTTCAGAAGTATAATAAATTTCAAATTTATATTATTGTTAACAAATTTAATAATATTCAAGGGAAAAAAACTTACAATATTCATTAATACAGTAAAGTTTTTTTTAACTTATTAGAATCAAATAACATCAATAAATATGGATAAACATGTACAGTACAAGTTTATAATGTTATTAAGCATAATGTTTTACAATCAAGTTTGTTGTAATTATCTTTAAATTTCTATCAAAAATATTGAATAATTTTTTGATTACATAAAGTCAGCAGTTGTGAATTATCACATATAGAAAATTTTATTGGCTTTTGCCATTATATCAAATAGAACTTGAAATAAATTTTACTGTGCATTCAAACAAATGAGCTTAATTTTATTATTACTGTACTATCTTTCTTCCCAAGAAAACTAATTGGACTAAGACCCATTGTTTAAAATGGATTATATATCTCAATAAACATGCATGCTCAAAATGGGAATCGAAACCGTAAATTGTTAAATTAAAAACCAGAATATTAACCATTCAGTTTGTACTTGTCATTTAAAACGTGAATTCAACAGACTATGAAATGAATTATTACATAGTTTTAAAAAAAATTAATATTGATTCTGCCTCTGCAATTACTGCCTTTTATTAAAATATTTTTGCACGTAAATATTTGTGGATGTTCTTATTTTCTTTGCATTTCATTCATATTTTTTACAATCAACAAAAAATATCTGTAAAATTGTAAATGTTAATAATTTGAAACTTTTAAAATATAAATTAAATGAAGTGTAAAAAACCTGTTGCTCTCAAAAAGACCAAGATGTTTCTGTGGGATGGTTTTCCCAAGAAATGAAATAAAGTTAAAATAAAAAAGTGTAAATTTTAATAGTTAAAACAATGATATGAAATTATGATTAATTGTGTAAGGTTCATCATACATTCCACACCATGGATTTAGTTCACCTAGAAACAAATGTCTGTATGTGAAATTGTGTATTTGATGTAGGTGAGTCAAGCAAGCATAACAGTAAAATTGAAAGTTAAGTGAGCTATTGAAAAATGCTATGTAACTTATTATAGTGGACCTGTGATTCCTGCTGATCTAGGAATCATGGATGCATATTCTATAATTCTTGCTAAAGGAAATATATAAAATTTTATACTTGTTCTCACATAAGAGTTGATTGTAAAATAAATCTATTTTGTAAGCAGAATCAATTAAAAAAATTGGTTGATAGAATTTTAATACAATTGTGTGTGCTTTAATATAGTAATTATAATGTATATATAAATTTTCCTTAGTTAGAAAATGTATAAAGTTAATTTTATTCCACATTAATTGAATGTGAAATCTGAAATTAAAATTTGATACTAACCAAAGTAATCTTTTTTCCTATTATTATCCCCTTTTGAAAATTATATTTGTGTATTTCCAGTAAGAATATGAATTTCATCAATGTAAGGTATTGAAATTTCTAAAATTTAATGATCAATTAAATGATCTTTTAAAATAGAAACATGAGAATCATTATTAATAATAGTTTGTTATTTTAAAGGAACTCATTTGCAATCTTCATCCGGCCATCAAATTATTAAAATGTCATCTATTGCTTTATCCATTGCAAAAACTGAAGGTTCATCATCTGTAAGAAGTACTGACAGTTCATCTGCTTCAGGTAGTGAAAAATTACCAACTGTAGAAACCATGATTGCTAAAGCGACTGAGAATTATGGTGTGGACATGAGAACTGTGGAAAGAACTACCACCAAACAAACAATATTGCAGAAAGTTTTGTCTTCAAAAGAATCCATTTTCAGTCAAACGTCAAATGGGTGAGAAATTTAAACCTAAAATATTTGGATATTAATGGTTATGTATTCACATTGATGAAGATATTATATAATGAATTTCTATATATTTTATGAGGTTAGTATCAATGTAAGTTTAACAAATAAGTAAATCTTAATAGTTTTCATGATTAAAAAAATTATTCATAGCTAATGCTATGTGATTCTTCATTTTCTCTATATTATGACAAACAATTATAAAATTTTATTTGTAGACTTTATTATTTTTGTCTCACATCAGCATGTAAATAGTAAATGAATTTAAAAAAAAGTTATAAATATTAAGTGTCACTTCCAATTAAACATGTTGTGTAATAAATACAGAAATAATCTTTCTAATTCTCGTCAAATTGCTTCCAAGTGATGTATTTAAAAGCTTACTTCTACAGTCTCAATGACATTTTTTAATACCTTTATGGTTAAATGAACTATGGATTCAAAAAATATGATAGGACAACAGTTTTCATTATCGAAGATTTTGAATTTGATCCCAACCATATTTGGACCACTGGAGATTAATGTTCTAAGTTTTTGCAGTTGTCTTTATAAAATATTAAACTGTAATTATATCTTTCTTCTAAAATACTTTGAAACATTTGTTTTAAAATTACACTGAAATATGAAACAAATTGGATTAAATGACTAAAATATCTATTATCAACTTGCTTTATATTTCTCCATTTTTATTAAAAAATTTGTTCCTTCTTATTTAGAAAAGTATGAAAATGAAATATAAATTACTTCATGTATCAAATTTAACTTAATTTTTTATTCAGAAGTGAATGATTTTACTAGATAAAAAAGAAACATAATAAATAGATGTTACAACATGTTCATATATTTTACAGTATATAGCAATGGAACATTTTTGATTGAAAATATTGTTATTTTTAAAACTATGCAAATAAAAATTATTTGATGTGATTTTAGATCATCCATTGAATTGAGAAACAGTGAGCAAACGAGTACTCACCATCAGGAATCGGTGCAAATATTCCAAAAGAAAATTCCATCTGGTAGTGACTCTCCATTCAAACCATTTCGTCCTGGAACATCTTCAGAGCCATCAACAAGTGAAGAACCTGTGCATCAAACTCTCCTGCACAAGGCACTGTCAAAGGAGGTGAGCTGTAGTCCGAGTTCTAGTCACGCTGCACCATCTTTGTTGCCTGAAGTAAAAAATAACATGGCCAGTTCATTCAGTTCTCCTTCAACTAGTTTCCAAAACCAGTATCCACTTGATTTTTCAAGTAAGTTAACATAAATTTATCTGTCGTGCATATTCTGTATCATTTGTTTCAATATAAACATTTTCTTTTATTGTCAACCCATAAAATAAAGACAACTAATTTATAAAAATTTAAGGATATTCTATATGTTATATGTGATGTTAAAAAAACTGAATAGTGATGCATGTTAAGTACAAATATAACATCTCATCTATTTAAAACTATATTTACTGTATAGTATTTTAAACTTTAATTAGGAAATAAACATTTTATTAAATGATTATTGAAATAACTCTTGTAAATAATATTTCTTGTTTTATGATAATTAAATCAAAACAAAGCTTTATATGAATAGCATTGGAGAAATATTTATCAAAGGAAAAAATGTCTGATAGAAAAACAAATACAATATTTTTAAAGTACTGAATAAATATTAATATTGTTTATTTTGCTGAAATTTAATCATGATGTTTTTAATATTTTGACACTTTTTAACTATGTTTCGATTTGAAATATTATTGTAAATATGAGAAATTCATATTAAAATATTTTGTAATGTGGTGTTTTAGATGGAAAATCAGGAGTACCATCAAAATTTGACATTCCACCTGTACCTACCAAATCATTTGTTAAAAAATCTAACACCAGTTCCAAGTCTAGTCTCCAGTGCTCACCAGGTACATCTTACTCTATTTGGAGTAAGAAGGTACAAGCCACAAAAACTGTGTCATCAGAAACTGCCACTGATCTTCGGATCTGTAATGTCAAATCTCAAGAAACCAAAACAGCCGAAACATCTGCTTCTGTTCCAAGTTGTTCAAACAGTCCAGGTTTTGTGCGACCACCTTCTAAGAGCCGTATCTTTTCTCCTAAACCAGTTGTCAGTACTGAACTTCCGCAAAGACCAGAAAGTGTTAACCTTGGTGAAAACATTTTGAAGAGTAGTGTGGAAAATAGCTATGGAAATCTTGGAGAAAGTACTCTAAAGGCTAATGTTGAGAAGAATTATAACCAAAAAACTGAAGAGGTCAGTAATGTATAGTTACATTAAATTTCTGGTTTACATTTTATGCTAAAATGAATTTTAAGCTGCTTTAAATTATACATCTTTAGACTATTTAATAGCAAACCAAATGAAAGTTTTCACATTTGTTTTTCTTCTTTTATGATATTTTCGTACACTGCATGCTTATATTTTCATTACTAGCATCATTTTTCCTGCTTGGTAAAAGGTTTTTTTTCTTGGAATTTCCTGTATTCCATTATCTTTTATTTGTACACTCTGTTAATTTAGCTTACAATATTTTGTATAAAAATAACTAAGAATACTTTGAAGGAATCAAAAGACCATATGGAATGATATAAAGTGTGGTTCAGAAGTCAGAATTTATGGAATTTTCATTATTTAATCGAACTTTGTGTTACTACAACAGTTCTTTAATATCTAAATTTAAGAATTCTCTGCATAAAAATAATTTAAATGTGAAATTAATATTGATAACATTGCAAGCTTTTTGTTAAAATTATAATTAATTAATAAATGGTGTAATTAATTAAATCATAATAAAACAATAGCAAACATTTTTAAATGAATATTTGCACATATCTTTTACTAAATAACTTTAAATTAATCATAGAAAAATATGCATATAAATAAAAAAATGGCACAAATGTCAAAAATAATTAAATTACATGGAAATGAAATTACACATTTTCTATTGTATATTTCTTCGCTAATTATTGATTTCACAATATATATACTTAAATTATGTAAAGGAAAGTTGTTATCAATTTTAAAATGATGTGTGGCATTTTCATCACTAATTTTCAAAATTAATTTCATAATTATTACTTCAAGAACATTTGTATTATTCATTAGTTAATATTTTAATACTTTTTAATTGATATTTCTTTATGAAATAGAAATTATTTTTTAAAATAGTGAATATACATGCTTCAATAGTTTATAGAAATGTCACCTAATTCAAAGTGAATGATAGAACTATAAATTGAAATAATATATTTTCTAATAATTCCTATTGAACATTAAAATTTTTAAAATTAAAGCATGGCATTTTATTTTAAGTGAGCTCTTTATATGTTAATTTAAAAATAATAACACTTTGTCCACTTTGTATAAAATATTGCCAATAACAGGAATCGGAATTACTACAGTAGTGGTTATTGGTAGCTGACTCATATTTATGATTGTGGGGTCGATTCTATATATTATTTAAGGACAAAATTGTTAAAATAACATTTTTCATATTTATAATTATCCTCATTTAATTATTTCATTAATGTAATACTAAATATTAAGTATAAGTTATATAGCAAAACAGTTATGCACAACATTGGCATCATTATCATTTATAAATTATGACAGAAACTTAATTTATTATATATATATATATAATGGATATGCATAAAAAACAGAATAAACTTTGTGAGACATTACACCGATTACTGGTATTACCAACATACAAAATTAGGAACTTGTTATGGAGAAACATCAATAGCATATTATGCAAGAAGCAACTACACAGTATGTTTTTGTAAACATAATTATTTCACAATCAATACATGAAATTTTGATAAATAGTATTATTTATCATTTTTTATTATATATATATAGCTAAAATTTTAACTATTTATGTCTACTAGTTTTATGATAATAACTCATTTCTAAGTTTGCTGTGAATAGAATTGTGTTATTTACCCATCAGTAATAATTTTCTATCATATGTTAAAGGAACTCCGAGCACTGTCCTATCCTTCGCTTGCAGCCAGCAGCACTTCATTGTCTTGTGGTGTGCATGCACACAGCATGACCCCCATCTTCAGCATGATCAAGCCACCTGGGACGACAACGCCAAACGGCAGCCCTTATAAATGCATGGGCTGTGGGATATCTGATGCCAAGTTCCTTTGTTCTGGCTGCAGAAATCATTGGTATTGCAGCGCACAATGCCAGGTCAGACATCAATTTGTTAAGCATGTCATATAGGTTAAGGATTCCATTCTGTTTCATCTCTGGTCTCATAGTTTTAAGCCCAGCTGAGTTATTTCCAACCTTGGACTACTGTTACTCATTGTCCATCTTAGATTTTAAAAATTATGATTTAAATTATATTAACTTTGCTTAACATATGGTTTGTGTTGAGAGATGAATTGGCTTGGTTTAAAACTTTTACAAGTAAAAGTAAAAAACTGGGGACATGATATAGTATCATGGAGTGTGTTATGTAAGAACTACAATCTCTCAATTGCACTATAAATTTAGTATACATTTAAGTTATCTAAACAACCATGTCTCTATAGTTTTTAGCTAAAATTTGCTACACAGTTACACACTAACAAATATAAGGAAACTATAATACAAGCTTAATTATATAAAAAATTTTATATGGGTAATTGAATTAAAATGATACCAACTGATTTAACTATAAAAAAAAACCATCTTCAACTTTATACTGCTAATAATGTAATGCAAAAAAAAAAATAATAAAAAATAATCGAGAAACTAAAACATTAATTTAAATTAACGTAAACATAATATAAAAAGGTAGAACACAAGAATTTGTAATATTTTAAAACATTTATAAAAACAGATTATATTTTCATCACTGTGTAAGGTGTGTAACAAAAATTACATAAAGTATGCAGCTGTTAATTTCACATCTTACAAAATGTAATTTTTACTCTAAGATACTAACTTTTACACTGTTAAAATGAAAGCGTTGAAGTATAAAAATTTATTTAACAATTAAATAATAAATTTTATTTATTTTGACTGGCAAAAGCCATGTGTTTTTAAAATTCTTTTGAATTTTTTTATTTCTGCATTTATTTGGTACATTATCATGGCTTTTAAATTTTTTTCTCCCTATTTGTATTATTTCAATGTTACAATAGAATTAAATGTTCTGAATTATGTTAGATTATGCTATATTTATAATATATGTAAAACACATTATAATACTTTGATAAATTGTTTAAAACATTAGGTAATCCACAATTTAAATAATTTATTATTACAATTATTTAGTTTTTCTTTTGCTTCAGATTAATGAGTAAAATTTTCACATATTAATGTTTAATCCTATAAACTCTTTAAATATCTATATATTTAAATTCATTAAAAATATTTAAGATGTTATAGTTTATAATATTTTTTAAATAAAAGTTGTTCATTAGCGAAATTCATCATTATCCTGTAAAAAGTCAAAACATTTTAATATAGCCATATTACTACATAATAAAAATGAAAATAAATGTGAAAGTTTACAAATTAAACTTATATTCTGTAAAATTTTTTGAATAAATCTAAAGATTCTATTTTATATTTAAATGTTTGCTAAATAAATTACACAATTGAAAATGTAACCAATATTATTTCTTAATTATTATCCACATAAAAAATGAATTGATTTAGTTATTTTTAAGTGAAATAAATTGCAAACTGTAAAGAAACAAAATTACATTTTGCATATATATATTAATTATTTACTGTTATCTATACATAAGAAAAATAATAATTTGTTTTAAATACCTGTTTCCTTTTAGAACCTGCGATGGCCTGAACATTCCCAGGCATGTGTTGGAAATACGTATAGCAATGAGGCAGGATCAAGTTATCCGAAAATCTGAGAATGTTGATGCAGATGATGGTATATATATAACTGTTACAAAACATTAATATGGGATGACCGATATCAATGAAAACATTTTGTCTCATGTTTGTTTTTCATATATATGTGTGAAGTACTTGTATATAGATGCCATTTGTTCATTGTAATTAAGTGAGGTGTTCGTAAATGAAGAATTGATTGGATTTAGGTGCATTTCTATGTTAGTCCAATTTAATTTCTAAAAATATTGATGGAAAATAGTTTTTAAGACTTGTTTTCACTTTTACAATAAAAGATTAGGTTAAAAAGGGATTATTCTATGTTGTCAAAAAAAAATATTATTATGCATTCTATTTACTTCATTTAATTTCCAAGGTCTTGTTGGGTGGAATGAATAAAACATTCGTTTCTCCTGATACATTTTAAAAACAAGAAATTTGTTTTATTCACTGGTAAATTTTATTAAGTTCTTTTAATATTATTTATAAATCATTAATGATCATAACATATCTTTTAAAGGAAATATTAATTTAAATGTCATAACTTAATATTTATTAACTATGACTGTAGTGATTAGATAAAAGCAAGTGCATATGTTCAGGGGAGCAGAAAAAGTGTAATCTCACTTTTAAATGCTATTTGTCTTGTGGTAAATTTCTGGACTTAGTTGTAGCATATATTTGTATAAATATTTAGAATGTAGTTAAAAAATTTGTACATTTCATAGTAAATTTTTTGTTATCCTAGTGTTTCAGCTGAACAAAAATGGTGCAATCCAGTGCAATTTAAATTTTACTTTAAGAATTGAATCATACTTTAATATAACTATGGTCATCCCATATTAAAATACCTCATACCAAAATAATTGATGGTAAAGTCAATTTCATGCCAAAAATTCAGAAATTTTATGTGAATCCCTTGTCAATATCAAATGCTTATAAGGGGTGAATGTTGACTATTTTATATCACACGATAAATTTATTGTCTTAGAAAAACAAACCTTCTGCGTATAAATGTCTGTAGACATTCATTTGAGCTAAATGAATATCATATGAAAGTGCATTTTTTTTAAATCCTATTTTTAAAAATCATTTGAAAATTTGTGCCATTTTATTCACTTTATGCTCATTATTAAGAAAAATCATAAATTTATGTTGTGAATAACATTGTTTAATTTATTTGATATCATTAATTAAATTTTATAAATATAACTTAAATTTTATGCATGTTTCGATTGGAAAATACACACATGGCTGAAAATCACTCATAGAAACATATTAGAAACTATTCTTGTTTTCAAGATGTGTAATGCATAATTTTCTGAATATCATACACTATGGGAATACTGTGTGTAACATCAATATATATTTGTTTGAACTCCATTTCATTATCATCCCCATTTCAAAATTTTTTAATTACTTATTCCTATAGTATAAAAATGTATCATAATTTGATGAAATACTGATTTTAATATAGTGCTTGCCATTTTAAAACTACTCATAACCACTTGTTTTTAAATTAATCATTTTACAACTTGTATTATTATTGCCTCATTCAAATATCAATTAAATCATGATCAGATAGTTTAGTCACCATATATTTTAGAGCAGTGTAAAATTTACTTTCTTCCCTTTGTATAAAACTTAAGGATTTATTTTACTTTACAATCACACAAAACTGAGCTTCATTAAACTGAGTGTTGAATATTGTGGTCCAAAGAATACCATTTCAAAAATTCTTGGTAAGTAATTTCATAGTTGTATCATTTTGGACGATATGTAAATATATAAGTTAGTCACCCCCATTGTGCAAGCATTCCTCATGGGTAGCATTAGCTATGCTGCAAGTAATAATGTAAAATTTAAAAAACCCATATTGTAGAGAAATTTGAAACAAAATTTTAAGAATTGTTAACATTGTCGGTATGTTTATTTTTAACGTTGGAAATGTGTGATACAGTGGAAATTTCTAACATTATTTCTCTTGTTTGTTAGTAACATCTAAAAATTTATCCAAAATTAAATTATACCTATTGTTGTGTACGTTATAAAATTTTATTTGTTTAAATTTGGTTTTTATGATCAGAATTTAGATTTGTTAAATTACTTTTGTAATTTATGAGTTTATTTATAAAAATCAAGTAGAATAACATATATATATGTTAATTAAATGTTGAATTAATATCCCTAATAGAGTTTGCATATCTCAGAATCCGATAGTTTTATTTATAAATTTTAATTCAAAAATCTTTTTAAATTAACTGTGATAAAACATTTACAATCAATAATTTTTAATTGATTACTAAACAATTAGAATCTTATAATAATCTAGAATTATATTTTACATTCTAAAATATTTATTTTCTACTCTAAAATTATAAATAAATGTTATCTGCAAATACATTACTTTCACGTATCTTTTGTTTTATGAAGTTAAATTCATTTACAGTTTTCACAAAAGCTTAAACATAGCATATTGGCTATAAAGATTACAAAATGTTAAATCTATACCATATATTTTATTAAAAATAATGTAGTACATATCTTAAAAATTTGAAATTTTTAATTCAGCATGACTATTATATCATTATATAGTTCTCTAATAGAAAAGAAATATGCTATCAGTGGTTCATTTTATGTATCTCTAATATTTGTCAACATTCAAATTTATTTAAAATATGACAAATTTGTTTCTATATATATTTTTCAATCATTCAATCAAGTAAGCTTACACAAATATAAAGGAAGTTTATTTTAATTGTTTTCTGTGTAAAACCAACTTCTTCAAAATTTTATGAAACATCAAAAATAAATGTTTTGAAATTCCTCATTTGAAATGCATATTAATATTTTGCAATAATAAAATGTTAGTTGTTGAATTTTTAATATTAAAATGCAACAGTTTTTTTTCCACATAACTGTAAATATTTCAAGATATTCTAGAAATTTATTTACTTATAAAATTCATTGTAAAAGATCATGACACAAACTAAAATGATGAAATTTAAATATCTTTTAGAATTAATTGAAAAAAGGGATAATTTATAGAATTCATTTAAATCTATTTCATTGTTCATACCAACATTCAACAGTAATAAAAATGTTGTAGATTTTACAACAGTAAAATGCAATAACTTCTCTTATGTAATTTTTCCTATCAAATATCTGTGACTTTATTTAATTGTTCTAGCAAAACTCACTGCAGAAAAGCGTGGATTGCTGTAAAAAATATCTTGAGATTTAAAAAATTTACCAAGGAATAATTTATTTTCATTCCTTCATTTCTTTTACAATCTTAAATAAACTTTATAACATATTTTCTGGTCTTTTATGTACTTAACTGAAAACGATACTTCAGAAAACTCACACATGGACTTGTGTGGTTTGAAATATATTTCATTTGTGCATGTAGTAAAAATGATTAAGAAATATAAAAACATTTGTATGCAGCATTCCCACATTTCAAAACATGAAGTTTTTTTTATAATTAAATTATGTAAATCTCATTACATGTTTTTAGTTTTAGACCTCTAAATATCTTGCATATGACATGCTTTTGTGTGCTAGTATATTTGTTGTTATGAATATATGTTCCTTCTATGTTCATTTGTGCTTGCTTATCTTGTGCAATATGTTGGCTTTATGAATGTAAAGAATAAATAAATTCATTGTTACTTGCTTTGCTAGAGTCTTATTTCATCTACCAATGTGTAAATTTCACTTGCTATAAATATTCTAGTGTCTCAATTACAAGTAATGAAATTGGCTAATTTAATAATAGAAAATAAAGAAGTATATAATCTTATCTATTGAAAAAGGTAAAATATTTAAGTGCAAGCAAGAAATAATGCCACAAATATTGAGAAAAAAAAATTAAATATTTTGTGATAAATAAGAGTGATACATTTTTATTAGAAATAAAACAAAAGCTATATAACATGTTTATTTTGCTTGTTGAATTATTATATAATTTAATGCTTTAGAAATTTTGAAAACCAAGTATCATGTACTTACATACAAGATTTGGAAAAGAAAGATATTGAGAAGAGTAATCAGATACAATTTGACTAAGTTATATCAAAGCATTTAAATATCTTATATTAATTAAAGTGATACATTATAATAAAATCAATTCTATAAAATTTTTTCTGAGACAATTTCTGGATTTCAATATTCTTATGGTATTATTTATATGTATGATGAAGTCCTCAAAGGATATTTTAAATTTAAAATAATTTTAGGGATTTACTATAACTTGTTTGCAAATACATAGCTACTTATTTTATAAATATGTAGAGATGCCAACCTCTGAGCATCCCAATCAGTACTAATCGGACATATTTTCAGTACTTTCAGTAACCTTTCAAAAATTTCAGTAACTTTTTCAGTAATTCGTGGCTTACATTAAGAATACACTTATGTGCATAAAATTAATACTTTTAAGGTAACCTATGTTAAAAAATAAAAGTAAAATGATCATCTAATCATAATAAATATAAAAAGGAATAATTAAGAAAGTAAACCATTCTTTTAAATATAAATGCCTTACCTCAGAGATCCTTACAGCACAGATGTTTATATAATTACAGGAAAAAGAAAACACTGATATTGAAAAGAAATATTCTTTTTATTTAAAACTAACATAGCATACTGATCTGTTAATGGTGAATAAATAAATGACAATCAATCACGAATTTTGTGTTATAGCTTTTTTAGCCATACTGATTTCTGTTTGAGAAAATTCTCTCTGATAACACAATTTTGAGTCTATAATATTATTCATATTTTTTTAAATCCAATTTCAACACTAAATTAGAAATTTATTTGTAACTCTCACAAATTTTAATCGCTATAATAATATAATCGTACATGACAAAAAAGGATTATTATTAGAGATCGAGAGAGTTTCTGTCTTTCCGTTAAGATCATCGTAACGAAAAGTAGAAATCCATACTAAATACGGAAAAATCGTAACAAACCTTTGGATATGTAAAAAATATTTATATTTTAGATAATAGTAACTAACAATCTTGTAGCACTTTAAAGACAAATGCACATCTTAAGTAAACAAACTGAGGATAATTTCTACTAGCAAAGGAAATATTTAACAGTAATGTGCGTCATTAAAGATTTAAATGAAATATAATTTGCATTTTGTAAAATATCCATTTAAAAACTCATTGTATACTTTTTCACATTAAAAAATATATATTTGTAAGCATCAAGGCTTTTATGAATGCAATTTGAAGATCAATATCTAAAGATCCAATTTGATATATGTTACTGTAACATGCTGAAATAATTCGAATTTTTGTATATTATCAATAGTATTTACTCAAAAAGTTTATTTACTCTAAGCTTTCCCTAATAAAAAAATGATTATGATTCTTAATAGTATAAAAAATATTTTGAGACATTTGATTTGTTTTTCCATTTACAACAGGCTTAATTTAATTATAAACAATAAAATAAAATTAATTCCCTTTCGCACACAAAGAATTATATTGAATTAAAATGAAATTTCAGCTAAATAGTTAAAGAGGGAGAAATCTTAAGAATTAAATATTATATTTGAAATCATGAGATTTTGTCCTATCATTATAATAAGAGTCAAAAATTGCTTGAATGAAATTATTCATTTTTAAAAGCAACAGTAAATTGTTGCAATCAAAATTTTAATGCTATAAAATTTAAAAAGACAGGCGTTTTTATTAAATTATAATAGAAAATTCTGTATAAAACTTTACTCGTCAAAACAGTATAGGATGCAGAACTTTTCTGCCTAAAAGTTGTAAACTTTCGTGAGAGGCAGACAAAGCACACCTAGAGAATGGAAGTCAAATGCAATACATGTTCAGAAACACTTCCTTGATCTGTATCCACCAAAGCAATGAAGTGTCTCTTCATCATTATGCAACATAAGATTGTTTGATTTAGTTATCTCTCAATGATAATTCTTTGTAATCAAGAGCTAATTAGTCTAGGGCGTATAATTCCAAGTGGATTATAAACCACTACAAATATTCATTCCCACTGAGCGATTTGAATTAGCAAATTGTTGAACCAAAAGCCATTGTTAATTAACATCATAGGATAGGGTGGTCCGTTGCATTACATACCACACTTGCTTTGAATTTAAAGGTATTCCATTTCTTCTGGAAATTTGTAGTCATCATGCTGAAATAGTTAAGTGATAATAAATTGTATCATATAAATTATTGAATGAAGTAATTCATTTTAAGAATTATACTGCTTCTTATAAATTTACCTTTTAAGCTGTTGTTTTTGTGTATTAGTTTATATATTATTCAGAGGAAACTTATTGTTAAAGCTAAAAACACCTGTTTAATAATTAACTAAACAAAAACTTCAGGTACTTAAAATAAGTTTTACAAATGTAGAAAAATTACTCACTAATTTGTTGAATTCAGTTCTGAAAAAGTTCTCAAAATATTCATGTAGCATTAGTGGAGGGAATTGATGATTTAAATTACTTTCCATAGCCATATATCTTCAGAGTGACCACACATAGCTTGATATTTATATTCTATTTTGAACCCATTACATTTTTTACAAAGGGAATAAACATTTTATTCAGCTAAGAGATTCTATCTCTTGATGCATTTCTCGAGTCACCCCCTATCAGTTGGTGTAACTCTTGAGCAAGCAATAAAATAATTATGAATTTTGAAAATATAACAAATACAACAGATATGTTATTGAAACAACATAGCACAAGTAACATATTTCTATTATTAAGGCCTTGTTTCTTACCATTATTAAAAACTTCAACTGTAATAAAATACTTCAAATATAATTATAAAATAATTTAGTAATAAAATTATTGGCAGATAATACATAACAGCATTTTCTTGGCACAGGTAATGAAAATTATTTAAACAATTATTAACAAATTAATAACTCTTTAATAATAGCTGTTAATTTAAGCATTACAACCGCTGAAAGAATTGCAGATGCAATAAGAAACTAAATTTGAACTATTATTTTAATTAAACTTTAACATGAATTTCATGATATTATGGTATGTCAAATGTTAATCATTCTATTTATTTTAAACTTTTAAGAAATAAAACATTTCTTTTACCACATTGTTTTATAAGAAACCTTAGAAAAAGACATATTTATAGGCAAATTTCAGTAAATCTTAAACTGATATTTCATTCTAGAGTATAAATTGTTTCCCACTATAGATTTAATATTTTTTAAAAATTTGATTTATGAAAAATTTAATAATGTCATAAACAAGAAATGCAAGAAGTAATGTGAACTTCATTAAATTGTGACTATTATAAAATTTGTTTTTGGTCATTATTTGCTGGAAATCTCCATTATAGTACAGATCAAATGAGATAATAGCACAGATCAAATCAGACTTAATTGAAGATTGATAAATTTAAGAATTTAAGTTTTGCAGCACATTTTTAGGAAAATTTAATTCACATAAAATTCCTATGTGATTTCAATAAATACCTGTAACATTGAATTTCATTTGCACATACTTTAAGCAATAAAATTTGAAAAGACTTTTTTCTTTAAAATTATAATGATAAAAAAATGTAAGAAAATTTATTCAAAAATTCTATAAGATAAAAATATTTATTCCTAATATTTACAGTATAATGTATAAATATTACATCAATGAATTCCCCACATTTCTTCGAATGCAGAACATAACTTTGCACAAGTTAAAGCCGCAGAAAGGGGATAGCCACTGATGGAAAGAGTTTCCTCTGTATAATCAACATTTACCTAAATAGAAAAGTTTGATAGTTAAAATTATATTCAAAAATTTTTTTACTAGTCAAAATCTAATCTCAGAAACCAAGAAATATTATTAAAAAATAGATTAATAAATCCAAATGTTGTACATCTAGAATTTGAATTTATTAACCTTAGTTATAATGAAGTTTTATAGGGAATACTATAGTAATGATTTTTATTAATTTGGGTATTAATTGGAAATTGTAATTTTAATAGGGAACAACAATTTTGCTGAATTGAAAACAAAATTTTTAGAATTTCAAATTTATTAAAATATTTCAAAATCAAATAGAAAGACAAGAGCAAGATATAATTTTCAAGATCAGAGGTTATATATATATATATATATATATATATATATATATATATACAAGCTGACCCAGCCACGTGTTGCAGTGGCTGAGTTTTTAAAATACATTGAATCAATTTTTTACTAATTCTTGGGTTCAATCAAATTAATATTTTCTAAAAAAATTTAGAATAGGTTCATTCATAGGAGATTAAAAATAAAACACTTCACCAAAATTTAATAGTAATAGGTAAAGTATCGAAATTTTGAAATTAAGCACAAATCAATATATACTTTCTGAATTTACATTTTATTCATCTTATATTAAATTATAGTTTGTAATCAGTGACTTACTTATATAATATACTATATAAATTAAAGACATCTAAAAATAAATTGTTATAAATGAGGTAGATAACATTGACATCGAACTATTATTATTTTAATTTTAAATTATATTAAAACTAAAAATTTTTTCCGCTGCATTATACTGAAATAAAAAAAATTAAAAGAATTTATCATTTGAATAAATAAATTAGATCAAAATGTTCTACTGAATAAATTAATAATTATCAAATTATAAAATAAAAATAAAAAATAATAAAAGGTTATCAAGAAATACTTACATATTTTCGAGGTGGTATGAAAATTAGTAGAGAAAAACAAAAATAAATAAAATTTTATTTTACTATTTATAATATTAAAAATATTCAAACTGAATACTGCACAATAATAACACAATACAAAGTATAATTATGAAAATGATTCACGAAAAATTGTTATAGTATCATTATACATCATGAAAATATATGTAAATTCTATATTTAAACACGCGCTTGCGCGCGCACGATAATTTTCTCGAAGATGGTATAATCTAGAAAAATAAACACGTCGCCATCTGCCGAATACCTGTGCAACTTAGATGCTAAACCGCCATCTATTAGGAACTTACAGAACTAACCAAAAAAAAAAAAAAAAAAAAAAAAAAAAATTTAGGGTTGTACTACCCCTAACATTTAGGGGGATGAAAAATAGATGTTGGCCGATTCTCATAGATACCGGATAAGCACAAAAAATTTCATCAAAATCGGTCAAGCCGTTTCGGAGGAGTATGGCAACGAAAACTGTGACACGAGAATTTTATATATTATATATATATATATATGTGTGTGTGTGTGTATATATTAGAAAATTGTACATTGATAATTTATCCAAAACACAGTATTTAAATTAAAAATATAATTTTCTACCTATTATTGTCTTGCAATAGTTGAAAAAATAAATTGTATTAAAGATTTAAGCACTTAATTTTAGAATACTGAGAAATAGCACACAGAAATTTATCAAATAAATAAATAAAAATTAAACTGAGAAAACTACGTCATATTTCTTTCATTACAACTATTATTTCAACATTGTTATAAAACATCTTGAAACCTCACAAAAATTAGATTGAAACAAAATGAACTAGAAATATAAAATGAAAAAACAGCATCAATTTGAAAAAAAGTCTCATCTATATGAATCCAGGATTTTTTTAAAATATAGCATAAGTCATTATGTAAATGTCATATAAAAATTATATAAGTTGGCAAGATATGATTTACACATTATATAAAGTTTACCAGCTAAACTATTTGAGTAGTAATAGTTAAATATGAAATAAAAATTTAAATACAGCAATATAATTAATCACAAATAAAACCTAAACAATTCTATAAAATGAATTCATTTAAAAATTCAAGAATACTATTTTTTTAATTACTATTGAAGATAAATTCAAATACTAAGTGTAACTACGGCTCAGTATAAAATAATGAGCAGGGAAAATAAAAAATTATTATATTTCACCACAACATAAAGCTTACCTGCCCATGAGCCATTGCTCCCACTACTATGACAATTGGATCATCAGATGGAACTAAATCTCTTGGTTGAACAACTTTTTCCGAAGAATATGACATTGTAATCTTCCTACACCCAGGAGGTAAATGACTGGATATTGGATTCTTGATTACCTGAATATAATACAATCACAATATTGTTAAAGATATGCTATTTAGTAACATTATATTTTATTGTATTTATACATACTTCATGATATTTATTGATAGTATTTTGTTTATGCTGTCATTTCTAATAGCTCCATTTAGTCTGATGAAATCATATCAGAACAATGAAACAGTTGACTTTAATGAAATCTGTTACAAGTGGACAATTTTGGATATTCATCTAGGATATATGCAGCGGTGAAGCCCATTCTTACTAGCATTTAGGGAAAAGAGAAACTTTCCTGCTATTTCCAGAATATGTGTGTAAGACTTTTAAAGAATCCACAGGTATGTTGGGACAGACAAATGTCGGCCTAAACATTTTACAACATTATACTATTTTATAACACTTCTATAACATTTTTATGGAAAATGAAACTGGCCAGTTGTAATAATATAGAATATATTGCCTTTTTTAAGATTATGTATTTACATTCATATATGATGTTTTTGGCTGAAAAGTCCCAGTGGACCAGTATTCCTTGAGACAACAGTGGACAATGAAATCAATTTGGGAATCGCAAAGGAGTTTTATTCAAACTTTATCGAAGAAAATCACGATTTTGTTTCTTTCAGCAGGACGGTGCACCATGCCACAGATCAGATCATGATTGTCCCATGTGCATGAAATGTTTAAACTGGAGAAGATCATCACCTAAGGCTTGTGGTCTCCTCGGTCACTCGACCTGTCTACTTGTGACTTTTACTAACGAGGATTGAGTAAGGGAGAAGTAGTAGTTGTTGTAATCCCAGATGGTCCTATTCCAACATTAGACCAACTCAACAAATCCATAAACAGTCAGGAAATCGAAAAACATAAGGGGATTTGAAAAAGCCTCATTTCATTAATAAAAATTTTCATTAAATGAAATTTTAAAATATTATAGACCACTTCATATTTTAAAGCATAATACAAAACACTCAAGCAGATAATAAAAAATTACTACCTAAGAGTTTTAACAATACAGAAGTTTTTCCTTAATAATATTTAGTGAAGAGAATGATATAGCAAAAGTTGAAATGCTGGTTGTTGGATATTTTAATCTGAAAATATGTGGAAAAAAACGTGAAAACAAATTCCATCACATTCTCTTTTTTAATAGCTAGAGTTTCTTTTTAGCAGTAAGAGAAAAATATATAAATCACTAAGCAAAAGTTATACTTAAGAATTTTAAAGTAATAAAATGTTGACAACTGTATAAAAGCAATATTCTGACAGATGACATCCTTTATGAACAAGAAAGATACAATTCATTAACATTACCTTAAATAAGTAGGAAAAATTTGAAGCAATGAAAGTATAAAATCAAATAAAAAATATCATTTATAAAATACAAATATATTGTTTGAGCAATATAATATACACAAATATATAAAACGAGCTAATTGAAATATTTAACAAATTTCAAGGTGGAAGACAGTTAAGACTTGAGTCAGTTATAAATATGTGAAAATTTAGTAAAACTAAAAAACTAACAAATACAAAATTAGAATTAGAATTTTCACAAAATTAAAAATCCCTTGAATATAAATTTAGAATCTAAAGAACATTTCTTAAAGTTTTCCCCCCACCACTGAAAGTCTTGAGGGTATTAGAAGGTCACTGTTGCTATTACTGTCATATTGAATAAAACAGTTTTGTGTATTCTTGAAATATTGAACCTTAATACAAATAATATATTACATAATTATGCATTCACAAAATACATATACCATCAATATTGCTTTGTTCATTCAAAAAACTAACAAAGAAATAACAATTAGTTTCATTTATAAGCTAATTTATACTTAATATTTATAATAATAATTAAAAATAAAGTATTAAATGAAGAAAATATGAAAGTGGTTTAATGTGGTCTGTGAAACTTCACGAAGGCTATCACAACTTTAATAATTGAATTTCTATGGGTTCCTTCCGGCTTAGTGACAGGTCTGCACATGTCAGAGTAGTAGATACCAGGTTCAATACCAGCCAGTGTTAAACAGAGACAGATAAATACTATACTTCTGCATGCATGCCATTCAGAGGGGGAGCTTAGTAATTTTACAGTTTTTGCACTCTAAAATAGGTGAAAAGCCCACACTCTATGAAAACTCCTCCAGGAAGATGGATATTCCAATCTTACAATAGACTTTGCAATTAGAATGTTCTTGACATATCTCAAAAAGTATTCAATATATGAACATATTATAGAAAATGTTCAATATATGAACATACAAGTTGCATATTATAGAAATGCATCAAAAATACAATACAGTTTATACTGACATTAATATTTAAGTATTTAACATGAGAGAAATATTTAAACATTATTCTTTTGATAGAATATGTACCTCATTCAATGCAGAAAGATAAACATTTCTAAAATTCAGCATATGTTAATACATCTTAACCACTTAATGATTAAACAGTTTATTTTAATATAGCACAAAAGTATTTACTATTATGCAAATCGTCAACTTGAATATCTTTTTAAAAAAGTTAATGATATTGACTTTTACAAATAGTTGACAAAAAAATTACTCAATGCTCTTTCTTCCAAATTGGTTTAAAAATGACAACTGTACCGATAAGAGAAGCTATAGATTTTTAATGTTCTAAATTTTGTTAAATTCCAAATTTAATATTAATATCAAAAACTATATAGCCAAGAATGATCAATAAAAATAACCTTTTTGTCTAAAATCTCAAAAAACATAAAATTTTGAATAAAATATGTAAAATAAAATTAATTTATAATTGTAAATTAGAAATTTCAAAACAAAAGTTCTTAAAATATAAGGACATATGTTAACAATAGAAAATCTATTTCTTTAAATATTACTTGATATTACATTAAAATATTATTAACATAATTTTTTAAATATAGGATTATAACACACATTTAATAACAAATAAGAAACTAAATTCAGGGAAAAAAGTTTTATTTGAAAATACTACTTAAGAGCTACCTTAAGAACACGCAAGTCATCAATTGAATGAGCTGAATATTAATGAAGGAAAACAACAATAACTACTACTTAAGTATAGTAAAAACTTTTTGCCATGGCAGAAAAAAACTATTACAAGGTAGCACCAATAAGTTCATGGCTGTTACAGATAAATTTTGCATGTAAAAGCTGTAACAAGCAGTGTCATGGAAATAGAAACCATGAAACTATAGCAAAATGGTATATTAATCGAATAAAAAAATTATACTCTTAAAATTTTAACAACAACATTAAATGTAATCACAAAAGAATATAATGTAAAGGGTTAAGTATATATATAAAAGATAAAAATATAAAGTCACACATATTCAAATGCTTCAAAATTAAAAATGAAATATCTCTAAACAATATAACACAAAAGTACATGGAAAAGGATCCTTTTAATAAAAATCTCCAAATACTTTTAGTGACATAATTTTCATATTCAATACATATTTGCCAACTTTTTCAGGGAAAAATAAATTTTTTTGAAAAAATTTATGGAACATTTAGAAACTGAGCAAATATTTTAGTATTGATGTAATTTATCAATATTGTCCCACACAATTCATCTGTTTTTAAAAAAATCAAGAATTTTTTTAATATATCTTATAAATATATAGAATGCAAAAATCTTTTACTTTTACAAATATTTTGTTCAAATGACTTTATAATTCTATTTATTTAAAACTTCTGCATACAAAGAATAAATTATTTGATATTATTTCAGTGCTTTGCAATATATAACACAAGATTTGAAGCAAATATTTCAATCCTTATTCTACTAAATATTTCTTAAAATATTTTTATAATTTAAATTAATTTTTAACAATAAAATTTAAAAAATAAAGAGCCATTTAATAAAATTTTTGTCAGTAGTAGTAAATCAAAATCTTGGGGAGAATACAATGTAAAAAGTAAGAATATTTTAAATAGCTAGATCATGGCAATGATGCTTCACTTAATTATTTAACACAGTAGAAAAATGGTTATTTAAAAATTTTGAGTTTATAAATTAACAGTGCATATTTGAAGATGAAGAAGCAAAGCTTCAGGTTTAAATACAAAGACATTTTAAATCACTTTTAAAAAGAACAAAATGTTAATAATCTTACTTTCATTAATTTGTGATTTCCATCTGTCGATCTGATGGTCAATTTATGCAGCAACTGAACTGTAATTGGTACACATTAAATAAATTACAAAATAATTTTTTAAAATTAAAAATATCACAATATAAATCAAAAGTGTTATGAAAATTTAATGGTTTAACTATATGAAAAATAAATAATGGGCATTAAGAATGATGCTTTACGGGTATTATAAGCAAAAAAGAGTTATAATATTAAAGAAAGGAACCAGATAATTCTCTAATTGATGAATTTTACACTCATGTAAAATAAAAATGATTTATATACGTATTAACACAATTAAATACCAACAGTTATTGGATGGAAAATATAAATATCAAGCTGGTAGAAGCTTTGCATATTAAATATATAAAGCAGCCATTTATTGTCAAATCTTTCATTAATGCTGGAGTGATTTTGTTTGTCGCTCAACGGTCATTTTTTGCACACGAGGGCTAATTAGACCAGGACTTACGGTTTAAAGTGGATTCCGAACCACTACAAACATCCATGCCCAAGGTGGGATTCGAACCCACGAACTGTTGAACCGAAGGCAAGAGCGCTAACCATTCGGCTGCCAGCTCGGCTAATGCTGGAGTGAATTATATTAAAAGTCTTCAGATGAGTTTATGGCATATAAGACAGTAAGTAATAGAATGTTAGTTGGAATAAAAGGGGTATAGCATTTCATTTCAAAAACTGTTTGAAAATTGGACATACTTTACCAAGCAGCATCAATAAATTAACAAAAAACTATCTGATTTCATCCATTATATCCAAACAAAAGCAACATTGCTACTAACCCGATTTATTTAACAATCACGATGTGTGAAATCTGAATAAAGTAATCAAATTAAGAGATGACATCACTGATTAACTAACAGCAACTGATAATGTGTGGATATATAATTTTTTATATAAAAATAAGTTTTTACTGCGTAAACATAAAAATATTGTACTATATTTATAAATAATGATACTAAAAGCCAAATTAGACTTCAATATACAATTGTATTTATCATCATATATAAATTTTTCATCTAGAATTTTTGAGATTCAAAAAAACTTTTTATTTAAGAAAATTAAAAAAAATGATATTTATATATATATATATATATATATATATATATATATATATATATATATATATATATAAATATATATATATATATATATATATATATATATATATATATATATATATATATATATATATATATATATATATATATATATATATATATATATATATATATATATATATATATATATATATATATATCATTTTTTTAATTTTTTCAAAAAAAAAAAGTTTTTTTGAATCTCAAAAATTCTAGATGAATATATATATATATATATATATATATATATATATATATATATATATATAATTACTTTGATTTGACACCTCCTTTCTTAATTTTCTTCTTTTTTTCTCTTTAAAGAAATTTGCTAATTCTTCTCTGATACTTTTTTATTAAGAAGGATCTCAAAGTTGACATAATTTTAAGTTAGTTATAAGTAGTAACTTAGTTTCTAATGATTATTTTGACAAATAAAAACAGAAATGGAGAGAAATGATCAATACCAGCAATCAAAACAATGTAAAATGATAATTTGCCAGAAAAATTGAGGAAATTAGTAATTTGGTTTGTTTGTCCATCAGTGGCAATTTTTTGTACACAAAGGCTAATTAGACTAGAACCTACAGTTAAACATGAACTCTGAACCATTACAAACACCCAAGACCAAGGATGGATTCAAACCCAAACTTTTGAACTGAAATCCACAGTGCTAATCATTTAGCTGAGAGATCAGCAAAACAAGCATTTTTTCATGGTTAATAACATAGGAATCAAATTATAAATCAAACACCCATTAATTAAATTCAAAATTAATATATCTTTCAACTGAATTCCTTAAAATTAAACTCTATCTTAATATTTATCATCAAGAAATATGACAGCTAAGCTTTATTATTATTTAAAATAATATATTAGTTTCAAATATCTTACAGTCAAAGAGAATTTCAAAAAAATGAAGCCAATACATTAAGATAAAAAAATTATAAATTTGCACTTAAAGAATTGTATCAAAATCATGCATTGACCTTTAAAGAAATATATCAGTAACAGATAGTTAAAGTCATAGATAAAAAATTCCACATTAAGAATTTGAAAAAGTATTTGACAATTACCCATCAAGCCTGAGAAACGTTTAAATGTTCGAGGAATTCTAGTTTGAGGACTTATTTCAATGAGTGCATTTCTTTCTGTATGCACATAAACCTGTAATAATCCTGCTCTATTCAGAGGACTGTCAAATAACATCAGGAGACACTGTAAAAAGAAACATGAAAATTATAATGCAAAAGAAGTTTCAAAACCTCTTATGTTACATACAGTAACATTACAAAGCAAAAAAGCATTTTACCCACTAATTTAAATAAGCAACATTCATTTTATTATAAAACAAAACATTTTATGAATACAATTGAAATTTTTAAACATGTATTAAAAGAAATAGATGTTTGAAAATTTCAATTGTATTCATAAAATGTTTTGTCATAAAATGTATTAAAAGAAATAGAAAAGTGACAAAAAAGTTGGCCTTTGCAATATTAATACAATTAGGGATTGTTTAAATCTGTAGATTAAAATAATTTTATTATTTAACAGCAGTTTTATAAGAAAAATATATTTCCTATAAAGAAAATTTATATCCATTTATTTATTGGATCTAATGGTATCTTACATATATTGGAATTTATTGCATAGATCTTGAAACTCAATGTCTAGCATGCAAGTGTTATGATTCCTGGGTATGACTCAGAATGCTAAGCCACAAAACTAGATAAAATAAAATCAATACAAGAAATGAAACATTTATCAATATGCAAAAAAGTCACTGTGACCTAATGGTACAACCAAGCTGGTGGAAGTTATGGTTTCAATTTCATTTACTGTTCAATAACAGGAGATAGGTGTTCCACGTTTGCTTTCTGCATGTACATTAGTTGAAGTTGTACCACCAGCACTATCCTGTACCCAGCCCGCACACTAGTTGAGGTAGGTGCAATGATATTTTCTGAGAACTTTTGCAACAAATGAGTTTGGTTCATTACCAATTAAAAGTCCCCCCAAAAGGCAACATGCTACTGATTTTCAATGCTTTCATCACTGCTTCAAATGGCTTAAATCAGCCTTCAACTGTTAGACTATCTGCTACAAAATGCTATACTAATAATATTATTAAAAAACATAAAATTAAAATGATACATTTTTTGATTAAATTACATAAAATAAAGACTGCATTAAAGCATAATTTTTATCACAGAAATCAGACTAGAATTTTCCTAGAAACTAATGATAATGTCTCAAGTTTCCTCAACTAAATTTTCTTTTAACGTTGTGAACAATTTTTTTATAACTAAAGCATGTAATGAAATAAAAATATCAATTCTTAGGAGGAATGAATTGTTAAACTGGTGAATAATGTGGACAGATGGAACTTATTTACGATGTCTTACTAAGAAATTATAGGAACTTCATAAATGTTAAATTTTTAGTTCAGCTTATTTGTCACTGTAGAATAATTTATATATAAAAGACACACTATGTGGAATTTATTGATTACGAGAATTCCAAAGCAATAAAAAAAGTCATGTCTCAAATTAAAGTCAAAAATTGTTAAATTGAAGACCAGCCATTTAGCTAACAGATCATTGAAGTTTTGGAAAAACCATTCAAGTCAAATTATTATAACTCCTCTCTGGAAGAACTGTTTGTTCATATACTAATGTATACCCTTAAAGTAATTTAGATTCATCTATAGCCTAGATATCACTTACCATAGTTTAAATAAGAAAAGGATGCAGAAAGTGAAGCATTTGAAATTTCACATGCTTTCTCCAAACTGAATAAACTCATAATTCTGTAAAATTTCAATACATACTAATGAGTTCATTACTCATTAAAACTATGGCAAAGAATGTGACATAAGAGCATGTTTTAGTGCCACTGAATAATCATTAGTGCAATACAAAGATAACATGCACACGGTTAAAATATGAAAGTGGATAATGTTTGTTTATTAGTTAATATTTTCAAGAATAAAAATGATAATACTCATCTCTTTTGCAATAAAGTTTAAAAAATTATTATTTAAAAAATTTAAATATCAAGAAGTGTGGAGAACAATTGATAACTAATAGGTTTAGATTTAGGATAAAGTGGTTTCAAAAGTGCATAGCACTGCAATCAAAGGCCTAATGTACAATAACAAATATGTTATTAGAACACATTATGATACTATCTGAAATGCTCAAATAAAAATATGATACAAATTTTTAAGCTCTGAAAACATTATAACCCAGCATAGCCTGGTGGCAGAACAATAGGCGATAGTTGATGATGCATTTCTGCATGCACATATTGGTGCATGCTTGTGAGTTTAGGAAATGCTACCTATCAAATATGTATATATGGTGTTTTATATATGAAAAGTCTAAGTAGAAGGGCAGTATATGATATATATGAATACAAACACCTTCTACCTGTCTGTTAGGTTATATCAATTATGTTGTACGTAAGCTGTGAATAGTACCTTCCTTTTTTATTTGAGAATAGTTTTGAATATTGTTGCTCAAAAATTTTATTTTACACAATATTGTTAATACAAGTTTTTTCTTACTCAGTCATCAAGCTTATGTTATTAACACATTTATGAAAGCACAATGCATAGCATTTACCAAAAATAGACAAAATAAAAGATGTAATTAAACACAAGTACAAATCAATTTTGATATAAAATTGCATTTCCAAATATATAGGGTAGCAGAATTAACATTCATTGATTTCTGAATAATATTCATAGAAAGTTAATTTTAATGAACATTCATAATCTGCAGTTTATTATCTGACTTGCCCTCCCAATGCAGAAAATCAGATAGCTTAAAAATTTTTTTACATTGATTTCCTTTTGAAGCTCAATGTTCTTCTCCACGTAAGAAATGATCAAGTACATAAAGTAAACATAAACTAAACTAAACTAATCCACTAATCGCCCACATGGGCTGTAGCATGACAGCCCATGTGGGCCAAGGCATACAGTGCCCATTACCGTTTCCTTGACCAAGATGGTTTGGTTAGTTTGTCACTCAATGGTCATTTTTTGCACACGAAGGCTAATTAGACCAGGACCTACAGTTTAAAGTGGATTCTGACCCACTACAAACATCCATGCCCAAGGTGGGATTCAAACCCACGAACTGTTGAACCGAAAGCAAGAGCGCTAACCATTCGGCTGCCAGCTCGGCAATCCTTGACAAAAGAGGCCATGGGGTATGAAGCATATATCCCAATTAAATGACCAGCCTAATGTGAAACCTCCAGTGTTTAGTTCCCAATCATGCTTGGTACTCAGTTTATCGACCCACTCAAGGGATAAAAGGCTGAGTTGACCTTGCCCAGACTGAGGACTGAACCTTATATCTGTGCAGTGGGAGTGTGAAATGCTACCACTAAGCCACCATCTTCATAAAATAAATATAGACTCAAATTTTCTGACATAAATCAATTACATAATTACATTTTTATGTAACTTTAGATGTAAAAATTAAAGTTTATTAAGTCAAAATGGCTTTAAACTGGTTTTAGAACACAAATATATCTAAGGCAAATGAAATCACACCACTTACACATCATTATTTAATTATGTACAATAATGGATAATGTATTTCATTTAAAAAATGAAGAAAGAATTTTTAAACTGAAAATAAAAATTAATAAAAGTTTATTATAAATTCAGAATAAATATTTTCAAAAGTTTGAACAAATATAAGAAATTTTTTTAATTAATAATAACGTAATATTTGTAACACAATACTAACTCTTGGCAAACTTTAACAGTAAAAATATGCAGAATCCATTTAGAATGATAAGTATTTAAGAAAATTTCACTATTTTTTTTGTTTTGTTGCAGGAATGCATAATATAATGGTATTAGTGTAGGCAATAAAATTATAAATGATCTGGACTGAGAATATTTTAACTTGTTATACTTATTTTACACTATTTTTTAAAAATAAAGATGAAATAACTATTGATTTCAGACACAGTTAAATATAATCATCATGTTGATAAAATATTATAAGTTTCCATAAAATCAAAATACAAAATGAAACAAAGCAAAGTATTTTTTAATACTTGGTGAGCTATATCTGGACGACAGAGCGCTGCTTTTTTCTTTTGCTTCATAATTCCAATATGATCTTCACTGTTCAACAATTCATGTTGTTTTCCAGCCTGTAATACAATCCAAACAAATTAAAAAATTTCATAAAACTTTCATGTATATGAAAACTGATTAATAAATTTTATAACTTAAAAATAAGCTGAATTTTATTTATTTTTATTGTAAATCAAATTAAATTTGTAATAACTCATTAACTGTTGAAGCTTTCTTATCAAAATCAGTTATTTATAAGAACAAATTAAACTTAAATTTATAAATAGCTATTGCTTTTGAAATCAGCCCAATTAATGAATTGTTAAACTGCAGATCAGAGCAATTCTACAATTTTATTTGTCTAAAAAATTATTACGAAAAACATTATATTATATTAATTTTAAATCAATTGAATCAAAATAAAATTTCTTTTATAATATGAAGATATATGAAAAGGGCTAAAAAATAGTTAATATAATTTAAGAAAAAACTAACCAACAGAAGCAGAATATTAAGTATATAATTTTGAGAATGTTTTTTGTTCAACTTATTATATGTGAGTATGAAGTTGATTTGAATTATATAGTCAAAAATATTTTAAGAATGGAAAGATCTTAAATAACTTTTTCTCAGGTAAATGTCATTTATGCTCACAAAGCTTTACAGAGCTTTATGTTCATCAAAATATTTTGATTCTGAGCATTTGAGGAGATAAAGTAATGATTCATTTATGTCTTATTTAACTCAAGACACAGTTAACAACACATTTTTTTAAAGCTTTCAGTTACTGAAAACAATAAATGTGAGCTCTCATGAGTGGTTTTTTGTTTGAATGTGAAAAATTTTAATTTTTTTATCGACTGACAAAGTTACATTTCAGATGATTCACAATATCTTAAGTTTTCTTACTATACATAGATTTTATGAGAACACATAAAAATAAATTTTACACTAATTGCTTAAAAATAAAATAAATAAGTGTATGATAAAATAATGCTATTCATTAATACTAAATCAATAATATAATTAAAACCATGTTTAAATTCAGTAATGGCAACATATTCTTAAATAAAAATATCTCCTACGATGACAAACAATATTTGTTAACTAGCAATAGACATAGCATAATTTTTTTAACTAATTGAACTATAAAATCAATCTTTATTGTTCTTTATTTACAATTTCAAATAAAAATATACTAAGTTTAAATTTGACTCAATCATTAAATCCCAAATTTTAGTCACTTTGAAAATAAATTTCATTTTTCTGTATCATAAATTAAAAAATGTAACAGATAACAAAAGCTTTAAGTATTATTATAGCTCCAAAAAATTTCATGCATGTACACATCAGGTTACACCATAAAAACAAAAGAATCCATTCTGTATGTACTTGAACTTGGTCACAGGATTTAGCTGAAATGGGGACTTATTATTTACTTAAATTAACAAAATATCTGTTTTGATTTGCATGTAACTTTTTCAAAATATAGGACAAACATTTTCAATGACTTTTAGAAAATAATATATTTTAAATAAATCTTTGATACTAATGATTTTTTCAGGAATTTCACTAATAAAATATAGTTAGATTTTATTAACAAGAAATATATTAGAATTTCTATGACCTTCTTAATTATATTCTGCAGAATTAGAAATTGCATAATTAGTTAACCAACTTGCATTAATTTCAAAAATCTTGATTTATTGAAATTCTACAGAACCCACTGCTTTGTAAAAATGTAGATTATTTGTACATTAGATTTAACTGATCTTTGAGTTTTTATTACAAACATCACACAGCAATGGAGATGTCAGTTATATTTCTGTACATATATGTAACAATCGCAATACAGATCCAAGGCAAATTAATTTCTTTTAGTCCTCATACAAAATGTAACAGAAACGGGACAGCATTTGTGAAAAGTATGAATACCAGTCACTTCAAATTTTTCTTTATATCGAAAGTTTTTTAGATTACACCACAATGATAGTACAATATCATACATTTTTTTTAGGTAAAATACATTTTTATCATCATTAAATACAAACTCATTCCTGTTTTCCTAGACAAACACGTCAATTGCCATGCTGTATAAGCTCTAACTGCAGTTAACATTTTCGCAAAATAAAATTTCAGTTATAACGATCATTTGTGCAAATTAAAAGATTCTATGAACAAGTTAAAGTAAATATACTTCTTGAAAATTAATTTTAATCAGTTTCGAAAATATTTTCATGACAAAACAAGTTTTGTTTCTGAAAACAGGTTTACCTTCACGGTTTCTAAATTGGCATTTTCTAATATGATGATTAACCGTTTTTCTTGCTTTTTAATGTGCTTTATAACACCTTTCTGATCTTCATTATTTTCTTCATCACTTTCTAACACCACGTGCCGGCGCTTCTCAGACATGTTGCTATATCCTCACGATGTACCGTTTTAGTTTACAAACAAATAAAGGTAAGAAGATTAGTTGTAGTAAGTCTGGAATAAAATTATGCATAAAATGCCGGTTAAAAAAATTTGAGCATAAAAATGTTTACTGGGTTTGATCATTCATTTTACATTTTTCTATTTGTTCATAGATAGTTCTTATGCACTTTAAAATTTTGAAATATTTAGTATCCTTCCACTGATATGGTGTGGATGTTTGCAAAATAAATCGCTAGTTCAGTTCAAGTGTTGATTTCGACATTTGCCACCAGGCAATAGACTATATTCAATCAGCAGAAATTAGAAACATAACAAAAACAACCAATTATTAAATATTGTATTGTGTTTTGCAAATTCAATCTATCGCAAAGAGATAAATAAAACAGAAGTCCCAAAAATTTCATGTCAAGAACAATTAATCTGAGGAGATTCTAGTAAACATAATTTCTTATGATTACGGCAAAACGTACATAAACAAACTATCAGAAATCAATGTTATCATAATAGTTAAACTAACTTTCTAACCTCAATTATTCTTTCATTAAATATTGCAAATATTATGATTTGCGAAAGCAATAATGCATCATCATAAATTTTACATTAAAATTTTTCAAAATTGAACAAAATAGCCGCATTATCTTATTCGTCAGACAAAGTATACTACAATTAGTATAATATTCTTGAACTTCAATGTCTTGATACTTCTTGAACTTCGCTATGTATCTTATAATATATGATATTTCATATAAGAAAATTCGTAAGATGGAAACATAACTCAAAAATAAATTATGTAAGAGAAGTATTGAAAAAATACATTAACACATTCAGGAAATACATTAACACAGTTGTATTTTCTTCCAAAAAGTAGACAATAGGCTTAATTCTTATGCGCTTTACATATTTATATTTTATGCAACAATGGGAAAATACAAATGTGAATAATATTGTTACAAATTTATAAATAATGATTATATTTGTCTTAAAATATCTCAGACAGATCGAAAATTCTCACATTTTGGGCAAAAATTGCGGTATTTAGACGTGTTGTAGTTTAAAAGCGGATTTCCTAATGATTTGGCGACTTGGCGACAGTTGGCGAGATTCTTGGCGACTTGGCGACGGTTGGCGAGATTTTTGGCGACTTGGCGAGAAATCGATACTTCTGGAAACATCCATCACCTAAGCTCTAGGACCAATATTTTTCGAGATAGCCTAGAAGCTTCCAGAGCCTTGGCGAAATTGGTAGATTTCTCCGCCAAGTCAGGTATAAATACCGCAGCCCGACATGGAATAGTATAGTAGAGTTTTGTGAAGACAGTCAGTGAGTGAAGACGATTAGTTGTAACTGCTAGTTGTTCTCTGTCTGAGGTATTTGAGACCTGTGATTGGAAGCTATTTCTTATTGTATCTGACGAATTGTAGCTGTATAATTGTGATTGTTACAGCGGGAATTTCGTTTATCTAGTGAAGTTTTTACGAATAAAAGTCTTGTGTTTATTAAGTGGTTGCTTTATTCAACTCTCAATCAACACGAACCCGTGGAGCTTGGTACAATATATTTAAAAAAATATCATAATACTGAAATATTAAATTGAATAAAAAATAAAATTAAAATGTTGCTAATAAAATTTATTACATTGACTTGCATATAGGGTGCATCAAAAAATGTATACACACTTTGAACTGTCATAGAAACCATATTTCCCCTACTACAAGGCTCAATTTCTGGGAGAAAGTAATCCAATAACTATAATAAATAAGAGAGAGTAATGTGGTTTGTCTGCAAGAGGACTTTTTGGGTCTTTCCGCTTTGAAGGTAATATAACAGGCGAAAGATACATATAATTGATTGCTGATTCCATATCTCTGACATTTGTACATTATATGGTAATGGTGAGTCTATTTCCAACAACATTGCTCATTGCTGCATATCATCACGAACGCTCGAGAAACCTGGATCCAAATTTTCTGAGCTTGTGGAGGGCCAATGGGGTACAGTAAATGATGAGGTCCACGAACCTAAGCCACGTAACCTGGAGATATTTTTATATGAGATTCAAGCGGTATCCGTAGAAATCCCATAGGATACTTTGGTATGATGTACGGAGTCAGTGGTGATTAGTACTCAGAAATATATGAATACTGAAGGCCACCATGCTAAACGGTAGTCACATTTGCGTGAGGAAGTGCATTTATATTTTAAATTGGACTTTAAGCTTTTCATTTCTAGTAAGTGAATATTGAGAACGGAGAATAAGTTTTTTATGATGGTTCAAAGAGTGCATACATTTTCTAACATATTTTGTATATGGATGGAAGTTTCTGTAAAGCGTGGAATAGAGGGCGCTACTACCGTGGAGATCTAGAAAACTTCCGGCACGAAACTCCCCACTTACTATTTCATTATTGTCTTATATCATCGTGCTTGTTTTCTGTAGTTTCCATTGCTTTTGAGAAATATTCATTTAAAAGTAATTATCCTATAAAATGTTTTGAAGTGCAGGAAATAAGTAGTTGTTGCGAAGTATTTGGTTGCGATATATTTTGTTGCGAAGTATTTGGTTCGCAAGTGAAAATGTTCACATTTCCAATCGAAACCGATTTACAATCCTTAATTTAATTAGCTGTGTATTAAATCAACTCTTAAAAATAAGACTTAAATTTTAATTTTAATTGCAATAAAAACCAAGATATTAATAAACAACAAGTAAATATACACATGATAACAATTTTGTTCTACTCATTATTGATACCAATCCATATATTCTAGCATCATCAAGGAAATTTTAATAAAATTTATAATACTATAAATGAAAGCATAAATAATACCTTGCTTCATATTTGAAATGATTTATAGTTCAATCACGCGCAAAATATATTTCCTGAAATTTTGGAATAAATGCATAAAATTAAAAATTAGTTAAAGAAAATGATTAACAATTGAGATTAATATTAGCAAGAGTTAAAATGTGGGTTACAATATATCATTCATCAACAATTGAGAATCATTGTTACAATCCCCAAGAAATATGGTAATCCATCAGGATTATTTAAGTAAAAATTAAAATTTTTTTAAAAAATTTACAGGATCACCACTGATTACACTCTTATTAAAAATTATGATTTTAACGGATAAAGTAAAAAAATTTTCGAAAACAGAAATAAATACCTAAAAATATTTAAATAAAATTTTTTGCAATTGCATTGATTTTCAATGGGAAGAGAGAAAACCGGAAGTATTTGAGATGGCTTCCGGTCAACTGAGGTTTGTTTTTGTTTACACTGAAAACTCCATCCATAATGTAGATTTCAAAATCTGATGATTAACTATGTGAATTAAATTTAAAATCGTATAAGCCCTAAAAAGAATTAAAATCTAAGCAATTCAAGCCTGCCTGGTTCTCCTGCATATTTTCCTGCAGTATAATCTCTTTATCTAGGAATACAGTCTTAGCATTTTTAAATTCTTGATATTATTGATAGTATTCTCGCATTCCTACCCAATTTGGACCCCACTAAAATTTTTTGTTTCCAGAAGTGCACGTAAGCGCCTTTTCGATAGAAAATTTACAGTGCTAAAAATTTAGTTTAAAAATTCCTGGTTGTCATGGTGTTTCTTTCATATTACAGCATATACAATCTTTTTCATTTCATATTGTTTAAGCAATAATTAATATCAAGAATACAAAATTCCTATTGTTGTTGTTTCAGAAATAGTGCTTCGTTTTCCTCTTTCTCTCATTTCTTTCTCTTTTTCTGTCGCTTCGTTTCCTATATTGAAGGATAGATTTAACTTTCAATCAGTACCTTTTCCATTGAAATACTTTTTTCAATAAAATATCTTACTTGAATAGCTAATAATTATAGTTTAATATTTATCTTATGTGTCTTTTTTAATCTTATTTATGTAATAAATTAAATATAACAAATCGGCACATGTGCCGTATAATCCATGATTCCAAATTCTGAACTTTTTTGGCGATGAAGGAATGTTGCCAAGATGATGTATTGTGACGTGCCCGATGACGTAAATACTAGGATTACCAAAATAGAATTTTCTGCAAAATTCTAATAGGTCTCCATATGTATGACGTAACAAAAACGAGGTTGCCAGATACATAAAAAAATCCGCCAAAAATCGCTAATCACAGAATTTGGAATCAGGGATTATACGGCACCTGTGACAATAAATGTTTTCGCCATAATGTCACACTGTCATTTAGAAAGAAATTTTTATTCCATCTAAAGTTATTTTTAATTTTGAATAAAAATTTCATTAAAACTATTTAAAAATGCTTTTAAAAGTTAGTAGTTTGGGATAATTAAATGCAACACTCAGAAATTATAATTTAGTAAAAACTGATTATTTAGAATAAAATATGTATATTTTTTCTTTGTTTTGCAGAAATACTTGATTACAGTAAAAAGTTGTTATTAAAAAAACTTATTCAATAGCAGAACTTCATACGGCAAAATAATACAGGCATGATACCAATCCCACTATAGGATTCAACAATAATTTTCGCAGAGAAAAAAACGTTTTCCAATGAAAGATAAACAAAACGTACTTTTCACTAGAATAATAACAATACATTATGTTGTGTCATTTTAAAAAACGTCAACAATATGTTTTCGAAAATAAAGTATTAGGAATTATTCGATTTAAAGTAATGATTTGCTTATGAGAAGAAAATTGCTCTTATTCAGTTAATTCTTCTGTTTTTTTATTTGGGGACTCTTTTTTAATTTTAATTTTAGCTTCTCTAAATTATATCTTTTACTATTTTATTTTACTCTGTTTTCAAAGAAGCGTCATTTCGAAAGTGATAATTTTAAAATAAGCTTATAGAATGAACAAGAGTTTTTTTTTATGTTTTGGTGCAATCATTAAATATATATACTTTAAAAATATTAACATTCACATTGGGAGTATTTAATTCTGAGAAAGAGTTATTCTCTTCTTTTAATCATTTAAGTACTTGATATATATTTTTTATTTACTGTCTCTAATTTTCGAATATTAAATAGCATTTAATATATACTAAAAAATCAGATGTCATTTTTAAAAAAGTTTTTTTACTAATTGTAGAAGAAGTTGGCATTTATAAGCAGAATGGTTTCATATTTTAATATCTCGAGGTCAGTAGACCTCTGAATTTTTAAAATTCAACTTTTTTTGTCCAATTTTTAAATGTTACACGTATTAATCTTGCAAAGAAAAAAATTCCATTAAGGATACTTAAAAAATATTTCTAATAATAATTTGTAAACTAAAATGAATATATAAATACATTTATAAAACTAATCAAAATAATAAAAATATTAGCTTAAAGTGTTGTACATTTTTATTTGCTTTTGATAGTCGCGCGAGGATTAAACTAATATATTCATATAAACTTAACTTTTCATTTCTCTTTGGGTTTTTAAGTTGAAAGTTCCTTTTTAATTACTCGTTTATCTTCTTTATAATTATATAAAGAATATAAAATGCGAGATTTTCCTTAATATTACGCAGTTTTATTGACGTTTATGTTTTCATGAACAGATGATGTAAAATAATACTTGTATATTATTATTTTTTTTAACTTGAAGATCTTTTTTGTATTTAATTTTTTCTTCGTAATGATTTGAGCAGTTTAATTTGTTTCAGCTCATTCTATGATGTCACTTCCTTTGCAGTAAGCCGATCATTTTTTGGCAACAGGATATTGTAATGATTTTTAATATAAATGATTAAAAAAGGTCACATTATTGGAGTTATATATATATATATATATATATATATATATATATATATATATATATGTTAGTGTGTGTGTCTGTGTGTGTAATGTAATATTGATTTGAAACTTCAAATTCAAAGGGTTGATGATGGGATCAAAAAGAGAAAAAAAGATATGGATTCTTAAAGTTTATTCGATAAAAATCACAAAAATGCATGAAAAGTTTGAGTAAAAGACCAACAATGAAATCAAATGTATGTGCGTTTAATATTTATATTAACAATATCTTTACACTGTGCATTCTCAGAATTTTTTCCTTGGAATGAATTGAAAAATGCACTGTAAAGTTGCTGATCTCCTGATGCATACAGTTTTATAACTTTGCTTGCTTTAAAGAATGGAAGCATGTGGTTCTCTGTCTTTTAGATTTACCATTTATGCTTAAGTGTTGGAGGTAAGTTGAGAGAAAATCTGTTTGACTTTAGATGCGCTATTCTTTCAACATTCCTACAATGTAATTTTGTTTTAAAAATAACGGTAGTTACTATTTTTTTTAGTTTTTTTGACAAAAAAAGTATTGTTTTTATTATTGAAGCGAACGTACTTTCGGTTTCCCCAGTATGCCACTGACCGGAAATCTACTGGATGATAGAAATGCCTACCTCAATATCTGATAATTCCTTAACCGAAGGGAATTTTCAACCTTTCAACACTTCGTTCGAGTTGTTTGAGCTGATCTCTAACCGAGATTCCCATTGTAATGCAAAACAATGTTTTGAGTCAAGATATAAGTTACTAATAAATATCTCTTTTTTTCTTAATCGCGCTTTTCTCCTCGAAATATAGGAACACGTTTTCAACTGGAAGCCAAGGCCCGCGAGTCATGCACAATGACAGTGCAGAGTCATTGTAATTTTCGGAAGGCGATAAAGGAAAGTTATAAATCCTGCGTATGCAAATTTCTCATTCGTGTGGTAAAGATGGATGCTGCCAGGTGGCGGTGATCATCTAATTTTTAAGATCATAAGGTGGTTCTTACAATTCACGATGTCTAATTTCACGAATGAGAAATATCCAGGGAGGTGGATTGGTCGGACCCATTTGCTAGGACACCATGATCCCCGGACCACAATCTCTTGGATTTTTTTTGATACACCTTAAATAACTAAAGTATCAGATGGCTGTACAAACAAAGAATGATTTCATGTTAAGTATATGTACGAATATACAAATGATGCCACAATAACGTCGCCGAGTATTCTGGCGCCATCTATGAGAAAGTGCATCATTACTAATGATGCACTTCCTATATAAATGAATTCAAATAATTCCCATATAAATGAATTCAAATTTTTTATAATATTCGAGCAGCTTATATAGTTAATGGTTGTAATATTTTGAATAGTTTATGATTGTGCTTCAAGCAGAGAGTTTTAATTTTCTAAGTGAAAAGCCGTACATAATAAATGACTAATATAGTGTGTCAATAATCTCACCAAGCTCATTTATTCCAAAATTTCTATTTCCTCTCTTTATAAATACGACTCCACAAACTATCACTTCCCCACCCATATCTTAAAATACCAACAGAGTAGGTGCTAATAAAGGGGTGCGGCGCTCATTATTGGATAAGCGCTTACTTCATTAAGCGTTTCCGCCTTTTGTTTCTTTTAATACTTCGCAACGAACTTGAACTCAGCTATATGAGTTTTTTTCTAAATTTGTCTCTAATTAGTGAGTACACAGAATACTGAATGCTTACTTTATATTTGAACAAAATTTCACGACTTCAATATCGATATCTAGTTTTGGATTTTCTTTGTATATATAGTTACTTATCCAAAAATACTTAACTGTTATATATATATATATATATATATATATATATATATATATATATATATATATATATATATATATATATATATATATATATATATATATATAATTTTATTAATTTTGCTTAAAATAAAATCATTAATGATGATTGCCGCCCAATTTGTCTAGTGGTCAGCATGTTTGACTGCGGATAGGGAGGTTCTGGGTTCGAATTCCAGTTCGGGCATGGATGCACTTTTTTTTTCTTTCTCTATCAATCTTATCTTTGTCCTTTCTTTGTATGAATGGGTTGTGAGTGGTTGTGCCTACCCTATAAACGGGTCCCTATGGCATGTGTGTACTGAGAAAGTCAGCCTACCCACCAAAATATGGTTCAGTTGAAAAAGTGGAGCAGCGCATCCCATATTACCAGCCTGGATGGCACACGACAACAACATTAATAATGATTAATTGGCTTATTATATGTGAAAACTGCTAAATATTCTCCAATAGTAGGTGATCAAAAGGAATGTTATTAAATCAGCCTTAAAATTCTTTTATGGCGTGTATTAAAATAAGCGCCTGAATAAAAACTATGACATTTAAAAGATACATTTTTCGAAATATCTTTAAAATTGTAGTTTTGAAATTATAAAGGTTTTCCATTTTTTAGTAATAAGACCACTATTTTTAGAATGGAAGCTTCTGTTTTGAAACATAACTACTGTTGAGCATATATACTTCAGGTTTTTCTTTCTATGAACAAGTTTGTAGGGGTGTGTGCTTGAGAATTTTCTGATTTCTGGCTTTGTGATACGTTAATATCGTCCACTATCTCGAATTGATTTCACCTAGAGGGAAACAGTAGGCAAAAGAAAAATCCCCTATAATTGTCTGATAAACTGCCATCTTTAAATCCCCACAAACAACCCAGAATTGAATGCTGTAGATAAACATAAAGGTGTCAAAATATTAAGTATTAGAGTGGTTCACTTGGTCTGCCATAAACTACTAAAAAAATTAATGAAATAAAATGTGTTAAAAATATGAAAATAAACTTATTTTAAAATTTTATTCGATGTATCCGATAAATTGATTAAAAAATTATGTGACTTAAGTGTTTTAAAAATGAAAATCATTTTAATGACCAGCGGCGTAAGTACAAATAATAGTGTTCGGGTGGGTTTTTTGTTTTTCTTATAATTTTAACTGCTCAGTCTCTGTTTTTTTTTAAATTTGAATTATTTTTCTTATTCCCTATATATCCCTTTATTCCTTATTTTTTCCCTAAATATCACCTTACTCTTATTTTTGAATTTCTTTGAACTTGTTATTTTTCTGAAATAATTATTTGACTGCGTGTGATTTGGTTCTCCTAAACCTTTTTGACTTCCAAAGCAGATTTTTCTGATGATATTCTATCCTATTTTTTTTTTTGCCTGATATGACTTTTCTGTATAAAAATTATTTTCAATTTACTTAAATGATTTTGCTTTCTGTATGGAATTATCCATTTTTAATTTTGTTTGATTCTGATCTGAAATAACTCTCCCCTAAAAATGTTTATTTTTAATTTACTTGATTCTATTTTTCCACCTTGTGTAAATATTATTCACTTGATTCGAAACTAATTTAAGACATAAATCTAATTCCTCACTTTATCTTGCGTGGGCGATTCATACACACAGATATTTACTCTCTTGTACATATTAATTTTTAATAAACGATAAGAGTATTTTTAATACACTAGCCCTGCATATATTTATAAGTCTAACTAAAAATAATTCAATGATTGAATAGAATATTTAACGAAATAACAAGTCACAAACTTAAGAACTTTATCCTATTTCAAAGTCCCGTTTTTTGTTTGTTTTGCTTTCTGAGTAGTAAACTGATGATATAACAGCGGTTATAGTGCTTTTTTTGGTATGGAGTGGAGTGACTGATTACCTGACTTATAAAACATGGAAATTCTAAAACGTGTTGGTACTACAAATGCTTAAATGTCAGAAGTGGTTATGTAAGAAATAAAATATACTGTCTTTACATAAATTAATTTTTGCATAAATATTACGTTTTTAAAATCTGGAGATTATCTAACAAAAAGTGAGTGCAAATTCAAAGAATTTGAACAGTAAGAATTTATATTGATAAGATATAATATTACAAGACAAACACGTACATTTATAGGACTAAGCATTAAGACATAGTACATATATAATACCGCTCAGTGGGCAGGCCAATGCTGATATAGGACATTCTAGTCCTACCACAAAATATGCCTCTCTGTAGAACTTTTCATAGTCACATAGCGGCGCAAGTAAGCTCCGGACTGTACCTTAAGGTTAACAATTTCGGAATACTTGCCCATCATCAAGCACCTCGCCATGTTGAGCCACGCTCAAGTGATGAGATCACGCCTGAGCTGGCACCCTCCTTCCCACATACACGTCACACCAGTACAAGGAATTTGGTCGTCCCAGATTAATCGTGACATGTCCTTATCCAGCGCAATTCCAGCAACAAAATGTGGGTGAATGTAGGTCACCCTCACAATCACTCACCGTGACAAGTGATGCTCTACTTTTGTTTCATGGATCGATATCGCTATTCATATGTCTCGAACGAGGAAACTTTTCAGCATTCACCTAAGCAAATAAAATGCAGAAGGCCGCCATCCATATCCCATTGTTCAACGATCGTTGGGCCTTTTGAAGAGCTCTGTTCTACCATTAGACTTTGGTAAATCCAAGTGACATTATTATTATCATCAGTTTAAATAAATTAAAATTTAATTTTTGTAAAACAAAGTTTAAGAATTTCATTTTTTAGTCTTTTACTCTCATTAATTTAACTGTTCTAATTTTTGGATGAAGTCCAGAGGTATTGTTTCGCGTTCCCAAGCTACAGATCCGTAGTTAAATCCTCGAGTTGGGCAAAGTCGACTCAGTCTTTCATTACTTCATTGAGTCAATAAAACTGAGTACCAAGCATGCTTGGGAACTAAACATCGGAGTATCGCTTTAAGTTGATCACCTAACAGGAACATATTTTCGCAGCCCTAAGACTTCGGTTATGAAAAAGGGGTGTTAGGGCAAGTATCTTTTCTAACACTAGGTGGCAGCATGAGCCAGTTTTAATACTGTAATTAATTTTTTAAAAATAGTATAAATTGGAATAATATTTATGTAACTAAAAATAAATTAAAATATATGTAATTGTAAACAATATTTTAAACACCAAAATATGAGTTATTATCTTTTGTTTTATTTTCTCTGAATTCTGTTTTGTATAATAATATTGGTAACTGTGAGTTGTGAATTTTAACTGTAACCTGTGAAAAATAACTGTTTTTACCATGTGTTGTTGCAGAGAGCAGCTTGTAAAAATAAAGAATGATTTTCTCCAAGTTTTCTTGAATAAATTCTTTTCGTTGGAGGACATTTTAGCAAATAATTTTAACCAATTATGTGCGTAGATGAGTCTTGCTTCAAAAATATTGTGTCCTGGATATTGAACTAACACAAATGCTGTCATTTTCCAGTTGAGCCGAAGACGTTGTACTTATAGGGGCACTGTAGGCTTTGCTCTCATGGATTGTAGTATCACTAAGTTTAGTTTTTTAATTCTTATAATTAATGCAAAGCTTTTGAATTACTGTTCTATTTAATACAACGAAGAAAAATGTTTATAAATTTAACTAGTTTTTCTCTCCCAAACGAAACGCTATACATACGTACAGTATATGTGCAGTCCAACCATACATTTTTAAGAATTTGCAATCAAAGCACACGACAACTGTTGTATTAATAGTATTAAATAAGCATCATTATACACTTAGAGTTCTTTAGTCATGGGTTTCAAATATTATGGTGAAGAAAAAAAGACTACAAATTTGTTTATTAAGTGAAGATCTTTGATTAATTGATATATGCATACATTGAATTCAGTTGTTGTCTTGTGTTAGCTAGGCTGGGCAGTGTTGCGTTACGAATTGGTTGCGTGATATTCGTTCATTAATAAGTTCTATTGCCTTTAATATTTTATTTTAAAAATTAACAAATAACAATTTTCATGATTGTATTCCATAAAATTAAGTTCCACACCATAATACACTGGTGCCAATACGGTCTTCATACGACCGCATCCAAATAACAACTGGGCTACATTCCCCATCGGATAGGGAAGATGCGCTTCTCATTTCCCTTTAGGGATTTACTGTGGCTGAGTAGCCACAGGCATTATGGGATGCACTGCTCCTTTTTTCCAACTGAACTGTAATTTGGCTTGGAGTCCGACTTCCTCAGTACACACATGCCATAGGTGTACCCGTTCATAGGGTAGGCAACCGTTCACAACAAATTCATACAAGAAAAGTCAGGAGAGAGAGAGAGAGAGAGAGAGAGGAGCCGGATTCGAACCCAAGACCTCTCTATTCTCAGTCAGACTCGCTGACCGCTAGACAGGGTGGGCGGCATTAAATTCGGTTCAATTTCTAAACACATAATTGTTTCTATCAATAAAACCATCCAAACTTTTGAAATTACTGGAATTTATTCAGTTGTCTTAAGTAGTGGTTACATTTAATATAATTTGAAAGAAAATGAAGCGTTTTTGGGAAAAAAATATTTGATATTGCCGAAGCACTGTACACTTTCACTGAGTACAGTATAACTTATAAATATTTGTAATCTTCTTCCAATAAGGTCATTTTAACTTTGCCGATCATTGAATCTTTTTGATTTAATTTTCTTTCTCTTCAATATATATTTTCATAAATTATTATATGCACATTTCAATTATTGTTATTCATTTGTGCGCTTCTGTCATTAGTTTTGAATGAATAAGGATTTATTTTATATAAATTATTTTGATATAAAATATCCTTACTTCATAAATACATATAATATTCATTTTACTTATTTTCATTCATTTAATTTTTAATACAATTAAAAATATTCACACTGAATTATTTATTGAACTAAATATTATTTATTATGAATTATCACAATATGCACATTATTCATAATAAATATTTATATAAACGATAAAAATACTATTCTACATCATATGAATAGTTATTTAGAATTATATTTACGTAACGTAAAAGTATAATATACATTATATTGTTAATTTATTATACATAAATTATTCTTATGGAAAGGAATATAATTATATATTTATTATATTCATACTAAATTTAAAATAATTTACATAAGGAAAATTCACTAGCTCTAAGAACTTACGTGGTTATAAAAATAATCTTTTCGACCCAAAAATACTTAATGTACATTTTAAATAATTTCTATTGATTTATTTACTCCTTTTGATAATGCTTATATAAATCTTTATTTATTAATAAAGTTCTTAATAAAGATTTATATGTAATTTATTTGTCTCTAGAAAGTTTTTTTTCATAAATAGCCAATAAATACATTTCATTTAGGATTATTTTTTAGGTAAAAGTAGAGAGAGAGAGAGAGTTCACATATTTTTACATAAATAAATACAGAGTAACACTTTAATTATGATTAAAAACTCTAATATTAAAACCAAAGAAGGCCGTTTTCTAATAAATAGCTCTTGCTCACTGGTTTTCGTAGTAAAGTAAAAAAATACTACAATTTATAAAATATGTAAGTTGTGACCTTCTCTTTTACAAACAAACGTTTTCTTGTCCTTATGGATTGTTCTTCCAGGTTGTGATTTTGACAGATTTTCCTATTTTTCCTCTTCCCCGTTGGCATCACTCTCTTTATCTCTTTATTCTCGAGAATGCCACTCGTATTCCCCTTCTTCCGATGAAGAAAGCGCTTTCTTCTTCTGAGCAGCTAAAGTACAAAAGACTCACGTGTGCTGAAGTTGGCGATGTCAAAGATTTCGCCAAGTTATTCTTTAAAAAAAAACACAATTGTCATATTAGTTTCTTATAGAAGATGCTTCTTGAGCAGAAGAATGCGTTAAATTATGACATATATTTTTTGCAGTAATTTCAAAATGGCTCAAAACTAAAGTGTTAATTTTATTTTTGAGTAAAATTACTACTAAAGATTTTCTAAGTTACCTATTGGATAGCCTAAGGTTGTTATAAAACATTTTAATGCTCATCGTTTAAATTTTCTTTAGAGATTTTTATAGATAACGATCCGTAATCCCGCGTCGCAACGGAAGAAACCTTGAAAATTCCTAAGCACCCTCAAAGACATGCTCATAGAGGCTAAAAGCTCAATATTTATTTCTCGTGTTCAACAGTAGCTGAGATCGAACTTGGGAACTTTTATTTTGAAGAGCGCTGTTTTACTACAAGACCGAGGTGAGCATCTACAGTTAAATGATTAAAAGTGATATATTTATAAATATGTAATTGTGCAACATGTTAGTTTTTTGGGTGTTTATTTTTGACATTCCATGATATCGAAGCAACTGATGGGATAATTTTGATCGAGGATAAAATGACGAGGTAGACGCTTGAGCTGGCAAGTTTTTCGGCAAAATTCTTCTTTTTACGAGACTTTCTTTTTACTTTTACGAACCTTCTACTTTTTACTTGAACATATAGAAATTGACGTTTTCATATTTGAGTAATTTTAATTACTTATAAATGCTTTTGTTTTCATTCTAGTTTATTTTGTTTCTTTTTTCTGTGTGCTCCCAATAATGTTGCACACAGGATTTCACAGCGTTCCGTATCAATCTCTGTTTAAATATCTATATCTGGATCTTTATTTATCTCTATCCATCAATCTAACAATCTACATTTAACAGCGAGTGAAATGAAACACAATTCACTATAAAAATCACTACGTGTGCAATGCATGCACATCTAATATCTGTGTTTTAGACTTTAATTCAACAGTTCATAAGTTTGACACCTACCTTAGGTGTGTATATTTGCAGTGATATATGTATCAAATTCACTTTAAATCAGTCAATAAATAAAAAATTTTCCTGCGGAAAAGCTTAGAGAACATTTTGAATTTCATTATATGATTATTATTTTTAAATAATGCTATTTATTGATATCAAAACAAATTAAATGAAATTGAGAGTTGGTTTAAAAAAAAGCATAATTTTGAATAGCTGTTTAAATTTAATACAAAATATGGTAATATTGATGTTGAACGTAACTAATCTGCGTTTTAACCTTTAAATCAATAGTTTGTGAGTTCAAACACACTTTGAGTATGGATATATGTTAATTGACATTCAAATCCACACACACTTTAAATCATTCATCAAATTATTTAAAGGAAATTTATTTGTTGCAAAAAACTCTCATTTTACAAATAAAGGATAAAATATTTGGAGAAAAATTTTCGATTTAATTAACATTTTTAAATTACATCTATTGCTAATAGAAAAACATGAGCCGCCCACCTTGTCTCATGGTCAGAGCACCTGACTGCGGAAAGGGAGGTCCTAGGTTCAAACCCTAGTTCGGGCATGGATGTACTTTTTCTCTCTCTATCTATCTATCCTGTCTTTGTCCTTTCCTTGTATGAATAAGGTGTGAATGGTTGTCTACCCTATGAAAAAAAAATATTATATATATATATCGAACTAATAACTAAATAGATCCGGTGAAGGCACTGCATAAGTATACTAAATAAATACGCAATTGAAAACGTAACAAATATTTAATAACAGAAAAATATAACAAATACTTTTGGCCGATTAAATCGACCCGAGCTGAGAAACATAGTTCTCCTACAAAAGCAAGCAAAAACAAAAGTGCGACTAAAAACTATATAACAAATACAAAATACAAGTTGCAAAGAACGCCCTCTGGCGTTCAGGCAGGACCAAGTGGGTTGCTGCGGATTGATATTTTCCACACCCTATAAACGGGTTCCTATGGCATGTGTGTACTGAGGAAGTCGGACTCCACACCAAATGACGGTTCAGTTGGAAAAGTGGAGCAGAGCACCCCATATTGCTTGCCTAGCTGGCACACGACAACAACAACAAGAAGAACATGGAGAAATTAAGGGTTAATTTCAAAAAACGAATTTAAATACCCGAAAATTTTTCTCGCTGATCCAATTACTGAATAGATATTGACTGATCGGCGATTTGACTTTCAACTCAACAATTTGTGTGTTAAACACCCACCCATCTTGGGTGTGGGTGGTTGCAGAGGATCGGAATCATTTTTAAGAAAAGATCCCAGTGTCGAATTAGACATCGTGTGCAAAACGTGGACAAACCACAAACCAGACAACAGCGTGTGGCAGCTGTTGAGTGGTAAGACATTGATCTTGAGAGGGAAAGGTCCCATCTTCAATCCAGAAAGTAGAAACATAACATCCCTCTCCACTGTTGAACAATGGAGAGGGATGTTGTGTTTCTACTTTCTGCATGCATATTTGTCCGAGTGGGTGCTTGGGAGATTTACAAGTTTCTGCCCTTTCGACATGAGAATATTGGGTATGAAAATTTCTTCCGGAAGACAATTACGCAGCGGACTTTAAAACGTATTACATCATCCTTATATCGTTTTGAATACCACAAAGTATATGCCGAAGACAGAAACGCAACATTCAATTTCCTGGGTAGATGGGATCAAACTTGAGATCTTTTATTCGGAAGAATTTTAATATATCACTAGAAAACGATAAGGGTATTTAAAAAAATTGTAAAAAATAATATCCTATTATTTGTGTTATTGTTACTTATGACACTTGGACAAGCCACGCTCACTATGCCGTTGGCTAGGTGAATTTAAGTCAGTGCAACTTTCGCTTAACCATAGTACCAAGAAGGTGAAAGTACGACTTTGCTCTAAGCTCCTCTGATAGATGGCGCCACCAGAGGATACACTCTCTCTCAATTTTGACACCGATCTGAAGGAGGAGGAAATTTTCTCCAACAACATTACACTCATGATAACTACTTAAAGACCGACTACAGGACTTTATCTTATACGGATTTAATGAGCACGTCCTATTTGTTCATTTTGAAATAATAAACTTTATTTAATAAATAAATATGTCAATTTCTAGGAATAACTTCTAATTTGATGTAAATTTCTAAGAATATGAAATGCCAATTCGAATAAGAAAGATAATTTAAGATTCAAGATTTCAGTTTTATTTTCAGAAATATTTACTATTACTTTAATTAGCAAGTTTCAAGGAAAATATAACTCTAATCTTTAATAAAGATTAAATACAGGATTTTACTTAGGATAAATTCAAATACACACAATTCATTTGAATTTATTAAGTATAAGTTTAAATAAGCACTTTTACATTATTGTTTTAGTTAATGCTTGGCTTATTTCACATATAAAATTTTCTCGCTCTCAACGCTACTAATTATAGTTTTCAATATTCCAATTTGCGAAAAACATTAGGACCGAGTTTATAATTTTTCAGATAAAAATAGAACTTTTAAAGTGTGTATATTCTAAACTGAAATCTCAAAACATTCGGTTTAAACTCTTTTTTTTTAAGAGCTGTCGTTTCGCGTTTATAGAGAATTCAATGACTACATATATAGCTGCCTTCGATTTCATTTTGTTAATAAATTGACTCCTACGTTTTCAAATGCTGAAATTGTTTCCAAACACGGCACGGGAAAAGTTGGAAATATGCATTTTGTTACAAGACAATTGAATGCTTATGGGAAGAGAATTTGTTTCTTTATCGATCTGTAAGTCTAATGACTTTTCCATTAGTTCCACGAGTGTGGGAGTACAAAAGTTTCTGTATTTTATTTCTACCCTTTTTGGGAAAAGCTGAATTTAAAAGCATCATACAAAGCAGAATGGAATATTTGTCATTATGAATGGATTTCATCACGAAATCTACGATTTAAAAATTTTAAATTTTTTTAATGGCAATTAATATTTACTTAAATTTTCTCCAAATTCGGTGGTGCAAGGTCAGTAGGGTATCACTCATGACTGCTACTCGGTATACATGTCTATCAGGTGTGTGCTTGGGAGTTTTCAGGGTTTATTTTGTGCAAAAGGGGATGTTACCAATTATCTGTGAAAAATCTTCCGCAAAATGCAGATATTCAGTACATGTTGAATGGCTTACAGCAACCTTAGGCAGTCTTCAACATGTTGTAGCATAAAATTTCATAATGTTTGGAATAGGATTTGGTAGTACGGATACAGTTGACGCATCATTATGAAATACTTTCTATACAAGTTCATGAAATACTTTCTATACAAGTAAAACACAAAGTAATAAATTTATTTTGGAGGCTTTTTAATATATTTAACAACTCCTCAGCCGCCCAACTTGTCTAGTGGTCAGCGTGCCTGACTGCGGGCAGGGAGGTCCTGGGTTTGAATCTCGGCTCAGACATGGATGTACTTTCTGTCTCTATCTATCCTGTATGATATTATATATACCTGTATACCTTTCCTTGTATGAATGGGTTGTGAATGGTTGCCTACCCTATAAAACGGGTCCCTATGGCATGTGTGTACTGAGGAAATCGGACTCCACATCTAATTATGGTTCAGTTGGAAAAGTGGAGCAGCACACCCCATATTGTCAGCCTAGCTGGCACACGACAACAATAACAACAACAACAGCTCCTCAAAATTACTTCGATTGACTTACCTTTGACGAGCAATCTTAAAATTCAATATCAAGCAGAAAGTATAATTCGAGAGATTCATAAATTTTTAAAGATTTAGTTTCGATTCGAGAAAAATATAGAAAAATTTCCTTCCTGTATTGTTACAAATTTGGAAACATTACGTGTATTTGTCTTAAAATATTTCAAATAGATCTGAAATACTTAGATTTTAGGACAAAAAGCACCCAGTTTAAACGTATTCTGCGTTAAAAACAGCATTTTTAAAATTTTGGCGACTTGGCGATCTTTTGGCGAGTTTCTTGGCGACTTGGCGATCTTTTGGCGAGTTTTTTGGAGACTTGGCGATTACTTGCAGAAAAATAGATAGTTAAAGAAAATTCCATCTCCGAAGCTCTAGGACTAATATTAAGTGAGATAGCTACGAATCTTCCATGCGAAACTCTTAGATTTTCAAGCCAAGTCAGGTATAAATACTGGTGTCCTGCATAGAAGGATGGGCATTGAACACAATCAGTCAGTTCGAGAGTATAGAAGTTGTCTTTGAATTAGCTGAATTGGGACTTCTACAGCTGGAATATCTTGTTGAAATTGCTACGAATAATAGTTTGTGATTTTTAAGAAATTGCTTATCGACTCTCAATCAATACGAGGGCGCTCCGTGGCTGAGTGGTCAAAGCATCACTCCGCTAATCGCTTGAGAGCGTAGGAGTGTGGGTTCGATTCCCACCGTGGCCCTGGGTGTTTTCTTCGTTATCTTCTGTGGTTGTACATCTGTCATTGTGCTATTTGTCCTATTATCGACGAAGACTTACAAGCGGATCTCAAGAATCAAGCATACAAGTCTGAATATATGTAATAAATAAAGACAACACGAACTTCTAAGCCTCTGGTCACTATTTCGTTTTAATTTATCTTATATATAATACTTAAGAATATTTGATTTTGTTATTACTCAAAATGTAAAACAAATTCACTTTGCATTAATTCAAATATATAAGTTGTATTTTCAGTCTCGTACAGATGCAGCAACAAAAATTTTGAATTGAAATATCTAAATAGATTATAATTGATTATTTTTACTCTGATTTGGTTTCTGAGAAATTTGATCAAAGGAGTAATCTTCCTTTTATTAGTGACGAAATAATCCTTCATAGAGCGGTGTCAAATATTTCGAAACAACGAAATAAACGTGGTACATTAAAACAAAAATGATAAAATATATTAAAAGAATTGATTATACTCTGCTTACACCAATTAATTTTACTTTTTATTTCTTAAAAAGAAATCCACAAAATTATTACATAAATAGCATTAAGATGACGAGACAAACTGTTTCCTTTATTAATTGCGAAAAATCTAGGAAATCATTAAGCATTTAATTATACTAAAAATACGTCATAATTAAAATAATTAATAATCTATTTTATTTAGAGATAAAAGAACCTATAAATATAGCGTTAACTGTTGATTCCTTTTTTAATGTTGCTTTTTAGAAAAAAATGTAATTAATTTCTTTTTCTAAATTTTGTTATCTAATTGTAGAATCAAAAACTATTTAATTGAAATTATTGATTATTGGCGACAAAGTTTGGATACCCTCCAGTAAAATTAATAACACAATTTAGCTCATAGATTTATTAATTAATCATGAAGGCCTCCAGACATGTCTGATATTTCTTTAATGAATTGTATATATATATATATATATATATATATATATATATATATATATATATATATATATATATACATATATATATATATATAAATATAAATATATATAAATATGTATAAATATATATATATAAATATACATATATATATATATATATATATATATATATATATATATATATATATATATATATATATATATATATATATATATATATATATATATATTATTTTTAAACTTTCAAAATTGATAATTGATAAATATGTCAGAAACAAATTTAGATTCTAAAGGTATATATTTTTTTATAAACGGTGACAATTTTAAGATTAGAAACGTTTCCTTTCTTTATAATGTTATTTAGTAACGCGTTTTCTAGGTTGTTTTTTACAGTTTTAAAATGAAACGATTCCCTCATTCACATACTATCGGAAATTGCTAAACTATTAATTTTCAAAGTCTGCATTTACGATAGGTAAAGATACAATTAAAATTATTTGAATTCAATAACAAATTATCTAGCATTGGAAATGAGGGATTGCACGCTTATTAATAATATAAAAAATTAGTCTAGCAAAACAATTTTGAATACATAAATAATTAATTTACAATAATTTGCTTACAAATTTAATCATATTGGAAAAAATCATTATATCGTTGCCATATGAAATTGTTTTCTAAGATAAAATTGCAAATTTAATTCCCAAATTCCCATAATTTATGGACTGATATGTGGTTATTTCCATATATATATATATATATATATATATATATATATATATATATATATATATATATATATATATATATATATATATATATATATATATATATATATGTATTTATATATATATATATATATATATACACATATATATATATATATATACATATACATATATATATATATATATATATATATATATATATATATATATATATATATATATATATATATATATAATATTAAATTTAATCAATTTTTTACGATTCTAAATTTATGAATATTCTTTTATTTCATTCCTACACTGAGGTCCTGAATCACATTCATTCATTCATTCATTGTCGTGTGCCAGCTAGGCTGGCAACATGGGGTGCGTTGCTCCACTTTTTCAACTGAACCATATTTGGTGTGGAGTCCGACTTCCTCAGTACACACATGCCATAGGGACCCATTTATAGGGTAGGCAACCATTCACACCCCATTCATACAAGGAAAGGACAAAGACAGGATAGATAGAGAGAGAGAGAAAAAGTACATCCATGCCCGAACCGGGATTCGAACCCAGGACCTCCTTATCGGTAGTCAGGCACGCTGACCACTAGACAAGTTGGTCGGCACTAATGTATGTGATTGTGTTTAACAGTTTCTATCCAAAATATGTAGGCAGAAGAGTATCGCAGTATTCTAACCTTGGAGTGGAGCAGCCTGAACTCCTTTTTCAGCTCGCCGAGCTGGCAGCCGAATGGTTAGCGCTCTTGCCTTCGGTTCAACAGTTCGTGGGTTCGAATCCCACCTTGGAATAATGTTATCTTTAAAGGGATAGAGAAACCACTTATAAAAATTTATATCCTATTAAATTTACAACTTGTTTCCTTCTTCTTCCAAAGATATTAGCATGAAGCTAGAATGTTTCCTTAAAGTTGTATAAAAACTATAAATATAAATTATTTACTATTATTCTCTCTCCTTCAGTTCTTATGAAATATCTTGATAAGAAAAACGTCTACCATATCGAAGCCATTGGTTGAAGGAATTAATATCATTTAGAGTATCATTTATTATATTCCGTTTATACTGTTACACAATTTAATTAACTGAGGAATGCTATAAATGTGAGCAATTAAATTTATAGCAATCAACAAGGCGAACACACAACAGTCTATTGAGCAGTCACATTAAATAACTTTAAATAAGCGAACACATGTCTGAACAGCAGTTTTTAAGAACGTTTGCTTAATTGAGTAGATTGTTTGATGATGATGATATCATTTAATTTATTTCGCCCTTTGAATACCAATTTTTTGAAATAAAATCGATTCGAATTAAATTTTGACACTGAGCACATACTTCACGACGCATTTAAGGCAATGTTGCAACATTATGTTGTATTTCGTGTAACGATGAAAAACACTATTAATAACATGTTAGATATTACTATTTTGGTTTCACCTTAATTATTATTGTGTGTGATATCTTTTGTAGAATAAAACAATTTATTGAATGCCGCAAATTTTGAAAAAGACAACGTAAATTGTTTTTATTTTGTTAGTTTGTTCATAGAATAGGCATTTTTTTACATGAAAGCTCTAATTAATTCGAGAATTATAATTTAAATTATTAAAAGGAATTTAAAAAGGATTGCAAGTATTATAAGTGTCCAACTCTGCCCAAGGCGGAATTGGAACCAACGAACAGTTGAAAGACCAATTGCATTAATTGTTCATCATCCAGATCGGCTCGCTCTTCTATATTTAACTTTTCCTCTTCATAATATGTTATGTTGAATTGCCGGCTGATAATTTCTGCTGATCAAAGACGTTAAACAAAGCTGATAGCATTATAATATTGAAACCCCAACGACATCGGAAAGCATGGATTATAAATAAATTGAAGTATATTTTGTTTAAAAATAATTGTTATTAGTGTGCTAATAATATAAATTCAAAGTTAAGTAATATAATGGATTTTAAAAGATATGGCGATGATACCAATGGAAATGACTTAAATAAAAGAAAATGTAAGTTGTATCAATGCTTCAAGTCCCTTTTTACTTTATATATTTATTTTTATTGCCGCCTGCTCTGTATAGTGGTCAGAGTCCTTGACTACGGATAGAGAGGTCCTGGGTTCGAATCCCAGTTCGGGCATGGATGTACTATCTCACTCTATCTATTCTATCTTTGTCCTTTCCTTGTATGAATGAGGTGTGAATGGTTGCCTACCCTATAAACGGGTCCCTATGGCATGTGTGTAGAGCAAAGTCATACTTTCACCTTCATGGTGTCTGATTAAAACAAAAGACGCTCCCAATTGACTTAATTCGCATAGCCCGTTATAGGTAGGTACCCGTTTTAGTCGCCGTTTTGGAATGCACATGAGCTGTATTCGAAATATCCAACATTATTCGAAGTTATTTTTTCATTTATTATAATATATAATTATTTATAATAAGTGCCGTCCAACTTGTTTAGTGGTCAGCATGCCTGACGACGGATAAGGAGGTCCTGGGTTTGAATCCCGGTTCGGGCATGGATGTACTTTCTCTATTTATCCTGTCTTTGTCCTTTCCTTGTATGAATGTGTTGTAAGTGGTTGCCTACCCTATAAACGGGTCTCTATGGCATGTGTGTACTGAAGAAGTCGGACTCCACACCAAATATATGGTTCAGTTGGAAAAGTGGAGCAGCGCACCCCATATTATCAGCCTAGCTGGCACACGACAACAACATTTATTCTTATTATTATTATTCAGTTTATTTCATGTAAGTATTGTTTAATCGTAGGGCTAACAGTCTACATACTCTCATTGTTTTCTATTACTCCATTTCTACTTACTTGCTTAGTAGAAAATTCAGTGATAGAAAAAGTATATTGTGAACATTACTATCGAACTATCTTGGCATAAAATTAGAAAATAAAAATTACATTGAAGAAATGGACTTTAAAAAAGATAAGCATGAAGAGAGATATGATGAAAAGAAAAGAAACGTGCGAAAAGCATTCATTTTCACCACGGGCGCGAGGGACAGCAGGAAATCTTTCCGGATGTATTTGCGTAAAGATTCAGTGGATTAAACAATACAAAAATAAATCGTTCTCAACTCCTTACACCAGGTGGAGTTGAATTAAAAGAGGCGATGAAGAAACTCGTATAATGCAAGATACATATAATAGAAATATTAAAGAAAACCTAATATGGAAATATAATATTATAAGCTGCAAGTACAAATCTTGAAAACAAATCTAACAATTATTTTACTGCCAAATTTTTGAATAGTAAAAAATGAATAAAAAAATTTCATTATGAGATAAAATGAGAATAGATTAAAAAGGATTTAAAAAGTAATGAGAGAAAAGTTACAGTTAAAAATTTAAAAAAAACTGATGAAAGGTAATGATAAACTTACAGTTAAAGCAAAGTTAGGTGAATGTTGCCAAGAGATATAAATAAATTGAAGTAGATTATTCAAAAAATACAATAAATCTATAAAAAATGAATTTAAATCATAAAAAGAACTATTTTTTTCTATCCAATGGCGGGCACACAAGGGTGACTGAACCCTATGCCACAACAAGGCCAGAAACTGCTACTCATTGGTCGTTACCCAGGGGGCAACTGTCAACCAAGTCACGGAGGCGAGTAGCATTACTCGCGCCATACCACCACAAACCTGTTTATAGGGCGGGCCACATTCATACAACATCACAAAAGAAAGGACAGAGAAACACAGAGAAGGAAAGAAACATCCATGCCCGAACCGGGATTGGAACCCGGGACCAACAGCTCAGGAGTCAGGAACTCTAACCACTCAACCAATCGGTCGGCAAAAAGAGCTATAAAATAATTAAATTTATATAAGTATTTATAATAATAATATAAGCATTTTTTTGTAGTAATAAAGTAATAATACACACTGACTTGTGTACTTTTTTATTTTCAATCATGAATCTTTTTGAAATTTCTCTTGCAGAAATTTATGAAAGGCACTTTTTTATTCAAGCAAAACTAAATTCTTTGTAAATCATGTAATCTTTAATAAGTACAAACTAATTTCGTTAAAAAATATATTTCTCATCAGCTAAGCACTTGGCGACTTATACTCTACTTTTTTGGCGATTGTATTTTTCCTCTAATCGCGTGATGAGAGAATGTTCCTAACCATTAAATCAGAGTAGTAAAAATTTCATGCCTCGGGGATTAATTCCCGAGGCTGTTAGCAACAGGAATTAGGTCGTTGGCGATTTGTTGGCTTCTCCAGAGTTGGCGCCCGTAACCCAGATCTGGAGGTATCGAATTATATAAAGATTGAAATTGGCGAAATTGCGTGTTCTTATTGTCTCCAATCACCGATTTTTATATAACCGAGTACAGTAATTTAGCTAATGTTTTTCTGATAAAAAAATGTAGAGCCATATTATGTAAAAAACATATGGAGGAATAATAAAAGTGGCATATTTATTCATATTTATTCCAATTAATAAAACCTCACTTTGAATATTTTTTTTTAGTTTTATGGAATCTTAGGTTTGACAAAAAATTAAATTTTATTCGTAAATAAATTTATAATTTTTCGAATAAATTTTTAATCAGCACATAAATCTTTGCATTATTCATGATCAATTAAAATCCAGACTAATTGAAAGAAAGACAATACAGAAGAACAAATGTTTTAAGAATTTCTTATTTTCAAAACTAAATTAAAATAATTTTCAGTTTTTTTTAACTTTCTAATCACCTTGATCCATATAAGAATTTCAAAAGCTAATTGTTCAAATATTTAAAATTTTATTTATTTCTGTCGAAATTAATTACTAATTGGAAGTTGCATAAATCACCTTTGCTTTATATCGATAAAGTATTTCAAAATTAATTATTTACGAAAAGCGATTAAAAAATTATTAATCATTCGTACAATTATTTTCTCATATTTATTCAAACATTATCAGAAAAAGACAATTTTAATGTATATATGAGGTTATTATATTTTACTTTAAATTTGTATTAGATAAAAATAATATTTGTAAATTATTATCTTTATTGATAGTATTTTATTTTGACTGTCCAAAGGAATAGTCATTAACAATGTGATATGATGTCTGCTTTATTAGATATAAACTGCGAAGATCTTCGATTCCTTTTCTTAATTTATGTAAAACTGATCTTAATCGAATAAAGAATTCCTGTGATATGAATTTTATGTAAATAATCGATGAAAAGAAAGCGCGTCTCGCATTTACACGGTCGATTAAGCAGTGGGTCGATAAACTGAGTACCAAGCATGTGCTTTGGAAATAAATATTGGGGTTTTCACGTTAGGCTGATCACCTACCTAACTGGGACATATACTTCGCACCCCAGGGCCCTCTGTCAGAAAAAATATATGGTCACTGTAAGAGATAGCCGCCAGTGGGCCGTCGTGCAACGGAGTTTAGTTTTTAATTGATGAAAAGTAGAAGTTCGCTAACTGAAAATGGGGTAGCTTGAATTATATATATATATATATATATATATATATATATATATATATATATATATATATATATTAACATCGTTTCATTTAGCAAAATAAATGGGAAATGTTTGCTTGTGCATATAGGCCGAGAAAATTTGGAAGTAGCAAAATTATTTTTATCACTGCATTATTTAAATTTAATAAAATCGGGAATTTTTGAAATATCTATGTATATAAAAAACAGAAAATCAAATAAAAACAAACAATATTCCAACATTGCTTTATAAAAAAACTAATTATTAATGTTAAAATCTTTCTTAAATAGTTTCAAAAATTTGATAAAAAATATTTGTAATAGACTTTTATAGAAGGCTTATAAAGGCACTAACTAAAAATAGGAAAATAATTTTTAAATATTGTTTTGAAGGACAATGAAGAAAAAAAAATTGGGTAGAAAGCAAAGTAAGAGAAATCAAAGTAAACTGAAAATGTATGGCCCGACATATTTCCCAGTATCGAACCCAGAATAAGGCTCTACTAGTTAAGTGTTGGTAACTGGTAGAGAGTAATTCTGGTAAGCTGTCTAGGAGTAAAAGGCCTCGGACTCGATACCAGTCATTCTTAAGAAACAGAAATGATAGTTGGTCTTCTGATTTCTGCGAGCACATCTAAAAGAAGGGTGTATTTTCTATTCATCGTAATTTTAAAAAATATCTTTCTGAAATAGGCAATGGTTTCTGTATTTTTAGAATTTTTTTTACTTAAGTGGACTGCTTTTCACTGTCTGCAAAAATTCATTCTAAATAAAGCGACATGGATATAAAACAGCATTCGGCTTAATTATTCAATATTCGGTGTCAAAATAAGTACTGTACATCATAAATTATGTTGTGAGATTCACTGCTACTGTTACGATTCACGATACGACCCAATGTCGCAGTGTTTGAAATGTTTCCAAGTTCGATACTGGCAATTGATATGGAGCTCCAATAACTCAGTAGCTTCATGCTGTTTCCTGTTAAGATGAGCTAAGTGAAGCATCATTCACTATCTGCAGTGATTGGGAGGGTGACCACATTCCCCCTCATTGGGTTACTGGAGCTTCGTGGGTTGGGGACGTGTCCACATTCATCTGTGAAGTCCAAAGTCCTTCCGCTGGTGTGGCGTGAATGTGGAGAGGAGGGTGCCAGCTCAGGGGAGATTTCATCACCTGACCGTGGTTCAAAATGATGAGCCGCTTGGTATTCCAAACCTAAAAGTACAGTCAGGAGCTCACCTGACCCTCTATGCGGGTATTTATCCTTACAGTACGTGGATATGGCCAGCCATCTAAGAAAATCCCTCAAGGTGCAAATATTCAAATGGATTACAAAACATTCTTTAGTTTAGGCCATCCGCTAGTAAACGTCTAATACAGATATTTCAAATCATTTACACTAAAATGATATTTCAAATATGTGTCTGAAAAAATTATTATTGAATCTAGTCATTGAATGGTTAACACTGTAGCCACAACTGCTTGAGAAATCAATTCCCACTCCAAGAAATTGTGTTTGTAATGATTTAGATTGTGCTTTAAAAATAGTTCTTACTAGTATTTGACATAATATGGAATAAATTATCATAAAAAGATTATATATATGAGAATATGATCTATATTTATTAGTTTATTTCATAACATAAAAAAAAATTGTGTTAACCTAGGCCTTGGTAGGGCAGCTTTCTTCGAATGGGGAGGTCTCAGGTTCGATTCCAGTGATTATTGAACAATGAAACATGAATGCTGCGCTTCTACCTCCTGCACTGAAGTCTGTAGAGGTGACTGCTCGTGAGTTTTCTTGATTTCTTCCCTAGCGTCACGTGAATATGCAGACTGTCTATGACAAATTTTCACTGAAACCCATTTACCCGGTGATATTAAAATATTTCATAGCAGCCTTAGGTTGTTGTTCGGTTTATAATGTGTAATGGCAAAAATATGAAATTCAATTACGCTACAAAATATATATAATATAGTTCTTTCACCTAAAGATTTTTGAATAATTCCTTATAAACATAGTAGAAAACCTTTCGATAAATTACATTGAAATTATTCATTTTATCATAAAAATAAAAAAGGTAAGCAGTTGAAAATGTTTTCATAAACATGGAAACAATTTTTTTTAATCTTGAAAAATTATATTTCCTCGATTTAAGGTGAAAAATCTTTTTTTCAGTTAATTCCAGTAACTTTGTTGTCAACATAACTGTTTACGTATTTATCCGTTCCCGTCTGCAGATTGTAAACATCGAAAAATGGAATTTTCCACGTGTAAGCAAATTCTTTATACCGAAGAAAAATTTCAGCTGTATAAAATTCTGCTATTGGGGGGGGATATTGAATATTGATAGGGAAAAATACGTCTCTATTACATGAAAACAAGTTAGATTGTTTGCATATTTGATGTATTTAAGTGTTATGCATCAGAGAAAAATATTCTTGCTTTTTGTGAGCAGAATTATCATGTACTGAAATAAAAATAAAATATCGAAATTTATAAAAGTAGGAAAAATAAAGGATACCTTTTATTAATTTAAATAACATTTTCCTATATAATAGTGTTTTGAAAAATTTATTTCCTTAATTCTTTTATTTATAGTGATTTGTTTATTTTTATCAAATTCTTTTATTTGTATTCCTCTTAATTTTTTAAAATTTCTCTTCTTTTTACTTACAGAAAATATTCTTATATATCAATTGTTGTTGTCGTGTACCAGCTAGGCTGGCAATATGGGGTGCTCCACTTTTCCAACTGAACCCTATTTTGGTGTGGAGTCCGACTTCCTCAGTACACACATGCTATAAGGACCCGTTTATAGGTTAGGCAACCATTCATATAAGGAAAAGACAAAGACAGGATATATATAGGGAGAAAGTACATCCATGCCCGAACCGGGATTCGAACCCAGGAGCTACCTATCCGCAGTCAGGCACGCTGACAACTAGACAGGTTGGGCGGCTATATATCAGTTACATAACTTTTATATTGAATATATATGTTTTGTTTGAATATTTTTTTTAAATAAATGCAACACTATTTCTTATTTTCAAATTATTATGATCTTTTGTTAATAAATTATAATTTTAGTATTGGAATACCTCAAAAATAACTCAAATTTAATGTTATTATTTGCGTATTTAATTAACTAATCAGAGTTAATATAAATCGAATGTACTTTTGACTTAATATTGATGATTTATGCACTCATGGTCCAATATTGTTATTTATATCAGTCGTAAAATAAAATTGGAGGAAATCACTAATTTTCAAAAATATTTATTTAAATATCGCTTTCTCTTCACGTAAGTATTGGGAAAAATCAGAACATCTTCATCATGGGTTCTTCAAAAGAAAATACAGTAATAGCTTATTTTTCGTAGTTCTTCAAGTTAATTAAAAAGTTTTTGATTCAATTATTCCTCTAAAATATGTGTTGAAAAAATTTTCCTTTACAATTTTCGGTACTTACGTATTAACGCCACCGCAGCCAGATTTGGCGCAGTTTTTAACTGCCACCAATCTAAACGATGCGCCAATAAAGATCAACCTTGTTTGCACGCGCACGCAGTTATCTTTTGGATGCCTTGTTGTTTGCTGATGTTTGACGTCATTTTTTAGTGCGTATATGGGATTTGCTACAAATAGAACAAGATGCAGTTTCATTTTTCAGGAGAAAAATATTTTACCGAAAAAACGAAAATGTGTACCAATTCCCATGACATGAAACTTTATTTTGGTAATCGTAAGTTTTGGAAATGTAATTTAAGACCGTAAGATCAGCAAGTAGGACTTAGAAAAGGCAACTGGTTTGAGGTGACCAGGACTCCATTTTGTTCAGCTTTGAGATTCATATACTGCTGGTGCGAGGAGTTGACGTGGATTAAATTTTGTGAAAAGCAACTTGATTTATCGGACAAAACTGCTATAGATTGGAACAATTACATGCGTGAATTATATGTCTTGGATATGGCGAATAAACAAAAAAGAAGTTAGATGGATCAGATTCCATTGTGGAAATTGATGAAAGTTTGTTAACTAAACGTAAAAATAATTGTGGTCGAGTATTACCCGAACAGAGTGGGTGTTTGTTGGTATATGTAGAGAAACAAAAGATTCGTTTGTTGTCACTGTTCCGAACAGAACTGGCTCAACCCTTCTTGAAAAAATTACTGAAAACATTTCCGATGGCAACATAATTTATTCTGACTGTTGGAAAGATTTCCAAACAAATAGAAAGAGAAGGATTCCTACAGGCTAAAGTTAATCATAAGTACAAATTTTTTATCCTAATTCAGAAGTTCATACACACACAGTTGAGAAAATGTGGGCAGTGCTAAATGGAGGGACAAGAGACATAGAGGACAGCGAGACACTATTTGGAATCTTATTTCTCAGAGTTCATATGGTGACAGCATCAGATGAAAGAAAATAAAGACTGTTTTGAATCTATGTTAAACTCTATACCGGCCTTTTTTTCCACCGAAATCCGATTGACTACTTTGTTTCAAATAAAGTATTTTGTTTTATGATTTGTTGCGTAAAAATTTTAGGTGTAGATTGGTGGCAGTTAAAAACCGCCAAATCTGGCTGGGTGGCGTTAATACGTAAGTACCCAATTTTCTAGTGAATTTATTAAAATTCTTCCAACATTTTTTGATTTCATAGAAAATTAGTTAATTCTTCTTGTAAATATAGACTGAACTTTTCTGTTCCTACCTTTCCTCAGAAATTGCTCTAAAAGTTTTCTTTTACATTCTTCTAATGAATGCATCAAAATTGTTCTTCTTACATTGTATTTAGATGTATATATATAGAGAGAGAATGTTTCTTTTAATTAATTCTTCTTGTAGATATAGGTAGAACTTTTCTGTTTCTACATTTCCTTATAAAATATTCTGAAAGATGTTTTTTACACTTTTCTAATGAATGCAATAAAATTGTTCTGCTTACATTTTTTTAAATGTAGAGAGTGTTTCTTCTTGTATTACAAATTGTATTCTACTTGTAAATATGGATAGAACTTTTCTGTTTCAACATTTCTTCAGAAAATGTTCTGAAAATTTTCCTTTACTTTCTTTCTTCTATTAAATGCATCAAAATTATTCTTCTTGCTTTTTCCTAAACGGAGAGAATGTTTCTTTTAGTTAATTCTGTTTGTAAATATAGATAGAACTGCTTTTTTACATTTTGAGATTTTTAAAAATATTTTTTTAGTAAATGTGTAAAATCTTTTCATCAAATATTCCTTTAAAATATGCAACAATAGTTACTCCTCTCTCAACTCTTATAAAGGTAAAAGCAGAACTCCTGTATCCATATTCCTTCAGCCAATATTTTCAAAGTTTTCTCCTTTGTAATTCTTTCGGTTAACTTATTAAAATTCATCTTTCCTCATTCCTCCAGGAGAAACGCTCTACATATTTTTCAAATAAAAGTATATAAAATTTTTTTTCCTACTAGTAAATGTACCAATAAATGTCTCCTTATAGAAAACATAGAAAAAACTTTTTATTCTACATTCTTCAAACAAATAAGGAGGGATATACTTTTTCCATATTAGAAAATAAAGGCACTGAAAGTTCATTTTCTATGTTATTTTACTAAATGTAAAGAGCATTCCATTTTCTGACTTTATTAAATAAAAATAGAGGAAACTAAAACATTTTTATCTTCTAGTAAATGCATCGAAATATTTATTTTCTGCGCTGCTATTAAATGCATTAAAATCTTATTTATTATATTAAGAAACACAGAAATTGCTTCTCTTTCTGTAATTTCTAATAAATGCATAAATTTTCTCTAGTAAACTAGAGAAAATTCTTTTTTCCACATTTAAAAAAAAAAAAAAAAAAAAAAAAAAAAAAAAAACTAAAGAAATTTAATTTTCTACATTCTAGAAGTAAATTTAGAGAAAAACTCTTACCAATATTCTCGCAGTAAATATAGAGTAGACGTTTTTCTATTTTGTTCTTGTAAATGTTTTCACATACTGATAGTAAATGTCAAAAAAGCTCTAAAAAGTACAAATGTTTTTTTAACTAAAAAAAAAAAAAAAAACTTAACATAAGTTTTGAAGCATTGAGAATTGTATTTAATATAACTGAATAATTTTGCATAAAATAAAAAAAATTTAAAATCTATAGCTGTCAATACTCTTGTTTAAAATTTAAATATCTAAATAAATATACAAATATATTATATTATATAGCAACTGCTCACACACACAATTTTCGCTAAATGAAGAAAGAACTTGAGCTACAAATTACAGGAATCTTCAATTCTAATTACTGAATTTTAATAACAAACTTAATTTTATTTTTAAATACTTGTCCCTTATAACAATGTTAATCTATTTTAATTGTATCAAAATTATTATTTTTGCAGAATTTTTTTGAAAACCTACGCATTTAAGAAATTTGTAAGTGTGAACATTCAGTATAAATTGAACATAATCCCATCAGCTTAACACTTTCAGAAATAATGCACATGTAAAAACAACAATAACATCTTGCGATAAGATTTCGAATTGAATTTTAATTAACTGAATGCAGCTTTTGTTTTCCTTTTTCTGCAAATAGCTTAGTTATATGCTTAATGTTTAACAGCTGTTATTGTTTGAAATAATTTTAGATTGCGCTCGTGGTTTTTGTGATATTTCATATTTCAATTCGTACAGAATCTCAAAGAAAACGATTTTTATAAATACTCTATTGCATTTTCAATACTTTAATACAGATTAATATTTTAAAGCGGAATTATAATCAACCAAATATTAAAGTTTTACAATTTTCAAATGCTTTCTTCAAAACATTCTGCATAATAAATGAGGAATTGCATACACACGATGATAAAATTAATTTTAAATCAATTTACTTATTCATCACTTTTTAACTTATTATTTAAAATGTAAAATATGAAATTATCAATATAGAAAATTTCCCGATCTAATCTTGGTTAGATTATTGCATGGTCTTTCTGGCTGCTTATTTTTTTCCGATTTAAATAGCTAAACGTAATAATGTATCATAAAATTAGACCACGCACAAGTGACGCAGTTGACATCTGAGCTGATACTTCTCCATAACAACGAAGAGCATTGCAACCCACATAAATTTCAATGTGCTTATATGTTTTCAGAATGATTCCTTCAGTTAGGCAAGGTATTGAACTTGTGACCTCCCAGCTACAAAATGGATACCTTTTCTCTTCGGTCTACTATCGACCAACGAAATTTTATATTTCTCTGTCTATCAAATTCGTTTCTATTTCTTGTATTTTACAAGCAGGATATTGCTACGTATTTCCAGCTATCAGAACCTTGAAATTTAGGCAACTATCTCATTATTTCCAACCACACTTAAATAAGGAGTTGAAAAATCTGAGCTAACATATCTTCCTCTATAAATAACACATTGAGACTTGACGAACTTTTAGCAGTCATAGAATGTGTCAGAACGAAGACTAGTCAGGTATCGAACCTGAAACAGTTATGAGAGGAAAAGAATTTTTTTAGAAGGCTTTGCTCAAGTCACTTGTATTATTTGTTAAAAAATCGTGCATTTTTTGGCTTGTTGGAAAGATGGGTATTTTAGATCGAAGTATTTTGCTATGGCTTAAAATAAATTGGCTAAAGTACTTCGGCGTACTCTGTACATAGTACTCATTTTAACAATACTTCTAAACTATTTCTAAATTTATCTTAAGAAGACTTACTTGTTTCTAATTTCATCTCGCAGCTGTTTCCTAGATTCGAAATAAATGTATATATAATAAATATTTTTCTACATTTCCTTTCTTTCATTTTATGTAATAAGTATTTATTATATTAAATTCATTCATTATAAATACTTATTACATAAAATGAAAGAAATGAAATGTAGCAGATATATTTTCAAAAGAAATTAGAGTTAGTTTAATATGCATAAATATTAAATATTCAGTGTAAGCATAATTTATTAAGAAACTAACACATTTAATGTTTTATAAATAATCATTCCTAAATTAGATACTTTTAAAAGTTTGACATATAAATACGCAAGAGATAAACTCATTTAAATCCTCAATATCCTTCAATAACCTCACAATTATTATTGTACACATTTCATGCTACATACTAATATTATATATATAAAATATTATTACACAATTTTTTAAGTTTATAGTATTTTGGTACTTTAAACATAGCTTCGTATTAACCACAATTTTTGGAGGTAAATATTTTATGTTATATTGAACTTAGTTATTGTTGAGCTTACAGAAAATGAATATTGAATTTCTGTTTTTTTCATGCATGCCTATTAGAGTGAATGCGTGGGCTTTTCGCTTGCAACGCAGGAACAAAGGCCTACCATCTTGGAAAGGTCAACAGGGAACTCAACATATGTTGGATGTTATAAAAACATTTTTCAGAGCTTTTATATATTAGGATATTCCCTATACAATATTAAATATAATTAAAGTTTTTTATGTACACTACTTGCCATTAAAAGTGCTACACCAGGAAAGCGGCACACCACATACGTGAAATTTGCATGACAGGTAGAACTTGCTGTGATACGCAAATGATTAGATTTTCAGCGCATCCATACAAAGCAGGTGACAGTAGCAACATCTACAATGTGTAGAAAACCAGAGACTTGACAGCAGTTTTCTCATACTCAATTTCCGTTACAACGTTGTTTTCGGAAAAGGAAGTTGTTGTAATGCCTCGTGTAAGAAGAAGAAATGCCTATCAGCACGTATCTGACTTTGATCGAGGAAGGATTATAGCCTACCGGGATTGCGGTTTATCGTACCGCAATATTGCTGCTCATGTCAATCGAGACCCAATGACTGTTAGCAGAATATGGAATCGATGGGTGTAGCCATCGTAAGATTCTTACGGTACGGAATCGATCGAGCGCCTTCAAACGTGTGATCAGCGACGAACCTGGACACGGGAATGGCATCACGTCACCTTTACAGATGAATCTCGGTTCTGTATACAGGACCATGATGGCCGCATCCGTGTTTGGAGAACGCGACAGCTTGCATTGGACATCGCCATACTGACCCATCTGCGGGAGTGATGGTATGGGGTGCCATTGGCTACACGTCTCGATCACCTCTTGTTCGCATTACCGGCACTTGGAACAGCAACCGTAACATTTCCGATGTGTTAAGGCCCATGGCTCTGCCTTATCTTCGAGGCCTCCCTAATGCTTTGTTTCAACAGGATAATGCACGATCGCATGTTGCCCGTACTGTTCTGAGCTTCCTTGATACAGAACAGGTTCGACTGTTACCCTGGCCAGCATGTTCTCCGTGATCTGTCACCAATTGAGAACGTGTGGTCAATGGTTGCCGAGCGATTGGCACGCCATCACTCACCATCCACTACTGTCGATGAACTGTGGCATAGTGTTGAAGCTGCATGGACTGAGATCCCCGTACATGCCATACAATCTCTGTTTGACTCCATGCCTAGGCGGATAAATGCTGTTATTGAAGCCAGAGGTGGCTGCTCTGGGTACTGATTTCTCAAGATCTATACATTCTAATTTCCTGTAAATCTAATGACTTGTTCTTTCCACTATAATGTATGTGTCCAATAAATATTGTTCTGTTATTTGCATTCCTTCTTGCTGTAGCAATTTTAATGGCCAGTAGTGTATTATAATTTGTTTTATTTTATAGTTGAGAAGATAAATATTATATTTCGTTTTATAATATCCACATTTGTGGCAACTGTCTATATTTTTCTGGTTTGTTGTGAACCGGTAGAGAAAGGTGTCTTTCATTCTCGAGTTAAAGGCTCGATATATTCTCTTGCTAAAGACTCCGAAAGGAATTCTGCAGCTTAGAAGTTCGATAAGGGCTAATGTTTCTCTTCCGTTATGGTATGGCCTGGAAAGGAAACAGCCAATAAAAGTGCCCATTTCGCCACATAACCGTGTTAAAAACATGACATGTTTGTTGACTGTGTTTATTTGTTCTTGCTTTAGAAATTTTCTTTCCAATTCCCGGCCACTAGATTTTACATCTTTCAGCATTACAAATGGTGGAAGGGATGGCACTTTTATATAAAAGTGCACCCAGTAGAAGTGCCTTTGTCAACCAGAAAGTCAGTAGTTGTTCGTAATTCAAAAGCAGGTAGCATTCAAAACCACCAGAGGTATTATTTCACATAGAAGACATTGCGAACGAGAAATATCTTACATGCTCCAGCCTTCTTTAGTGAGCATGATTCTTCATAGGAGTCGGGATTCGAACTAACTATCTTCTGATAGTGAGAAAGAAGCTCTAACTACTACATTTGATCAAGGCTCGCGATCACTTCTGCCGTTGAAAATAGGCAGCCAGAAAATGCATTTTCATAATCTAATTCATAGGTACCTTTGTTTCATGTTATTCCTATAGTTCGCAGAAAACTGAGGGGAAAGCATAGTTATTAAAACAGAAAGCAGAAAGGAAATAATAAATCAAATATATTGTAGTTAAGTTATATAAAGACTGTTTTAAAAATAATATTAGAAAATATTAAAAACAATCAAGTCTAATGGCATTTCTAGGATTTTGTTTTTAGAATAAACATTTCATACGTTATTGTGAAAAATCGTCTCTAAATTACTGCCATTATTTGAAAATTATTACCCAAGTCTACTTAAACTTGAATTAAATAGCTTGAAATTTATCAGCACAAACATAAATTTTCAAAAATTTTCACAATACGAATGAGAACATTCTTCTTCAATCCCTGATTATTAAATATTTATAATCACATTCATTTTTTACAGTATTTTCTACTACATTTTCTTACTCTTATTTATAATTCTTAATTCTTTTATGTTGTTTTATATTAGCACTGCAAAAATAATTCCCACGTGTGTTGGGATATAAGAGAATCCAAAGATTTAAATATTAAAATATTAGGACGGAAAAAACAAAGTACGTAAATAAATATAAGAGCAAGCGTTATTTACATATTTACCTATAATGAATTGCATCAAATATTTTGAAAATATTATCAGAGAGTTTTATTTTAAATTGAGTTTTTCTTTGATACCATATTTAGTCATTTTTTTCCATAGCCGTGACCTTTTCCCGAACAATAGCAGCTATATCTCAATGGTATCTTGAACTATTTTATTGTTTACGGATATTTGAATTGTTCTCTGGCGGCTGCAATCACGTGTTGGGGTACAGAATTTACTACTAGTCACGTGGAATGCGACATTTCATGTCGCTGAGGGACCTGTGTCGCAAACGAAATCGCTTCCATCCCTCGGAATAAATTCAAAGTCTTCAGGATCAAACGAAATCAGAAGAAATTGATTTTTCATGCAAATATTGTACTTCAATTCTATATTTCATTTTAAAAGGGACTTTTTAATGAATGATAATATAAATTTTTTAAGATTAAAAATCCTTTTCTTTTATGTTTTAAAATAAATGGTAAAAAAACTAGTTTAATTTTAATTAATAAAAACTAGTTTAATTTGGTTTTTAATTAACAATTTGGTAATAATTTAAAAATAACAATAATATTACTATATAAATAACTAGCAATCATAATCTAATTAGATTAGCTGAAAACTGATAATGTTATATAAATAATAAACTGGTAATAATATATTAATAGCAATTAATACAATTAATATAAAAATAATTTCTGCTATACAAATAATTAGCAATTATTACTCATCCGATAAACTAAAAACTGATAATAATAATATATAAATAGTAATTAATATAAATAACTAAAAACTAAACTCCATGGCACGACAGCCCATGTGGGCCAAGGCCTACAGTGCCCATAACTGTTTTCATGACTGAGAGCCCTAGGGTGCAAAGCATATGTTCCAGTTAGGTGTGGTCAGCCTAACGTAAGACCCCCAGTGTTTAGTTCCCAAGCATGCTTGTTAATCGACCCACTGAAGGGATGAAAGGCTGAGTCAACCTTGCCCAACCCGAGGATCGAACCTGGGACCTGTGTCATGGGAGCGTGTAACGCTACCACTAAGCCACCGGGCTTCAATATAAATAACTAGTAATTATTATTAATCCGATAAGATTGTGATAATAATTATCTACATTTATTATAAATTTTAATTTTAATAAATCTGGATAATTAGACATTTTTATGTCTAGTTATTTTATTTTTCTCAGATTGATGTTTTATGTAATAAAATATATGATTGAAATATAAAGGCTTACATTATTAATTAAACTGTGTCAATTTAGTGTTTATTTTTTATTTCAAAAAGTCAAAAAATTAACAATGACGCCATTGTGCTCCACCTTTCTTCACAAGGGGGGAGGTTAGAGCACCTTTATATGTCTAGTGGGGAACTTAATGGGGCTTGGCATCGTGTCGCCGATAGTAGTTTAGATAGAGAGACCAAGCGGAAGACCCCTCGACTGCCATTCCAAAAAACCTACCTATTTTACGTAACCTATTGTCTGAAGACGATGAATTTTAGTGTGGGCTGGATTCGAACTCACTACCATCGGATGAAAAGAACGATCTACTGCTTAACTAATCAGGCCACTATTGACGGTGACAGATACTTCTAAATCTAAGCTTATGTTTGCATCCTTTAAATCCCTTTTTCCTTAATTTGAATACTGGCAAGTAGAAATTAATTCTGCACAGCTATAACTGTTCACACACTATAAGCAAGAATCAAACTAATGTATGTTGTTGTTGTTTACTAATGACACTTGGACAAGCCAAGCTGGCTATGTTATGCGTATTAAGTCGATTGGGAGAGTCTTTCGTTTTAATCAGAGCACCATGTACGACTTTGCTCTACACACATGCCATATGTACCCGTTTATAGGGTAGGCAACCATTCACACCTCATTCATACAAGGAAAGGACAAATACAGGATAGCTAGAGAGAGACAGTACATCCATGCCTGAACTGGGATTCGAACCCAGGACCTCCTTATCCATAGTCAGGCACGCTGACCACTAGACAAGTTGGTCGGCACTAATGTATGTGATTGTGTTTAACAGTTTCTATCCAAACTATGTAGGCAGAAGAGTATCGCAGTATTCTAACCTTGGAGTGGAGCAGCCTGAACTCCTCCTTCAGCTCACTGACTAACCTCCACCTCCTGCTTCCTTGTTACATATGTAAATACCCTCTGTAAACTTGCTTGTATCTGTATATATATGTTTTGTACTGTATCTTTCTCAATTAAGGACATCCGGCCCTCTTCCAGCCACAGTGAGTCTCAACATAACGCCCTTTTGTCCCCTCGGTTTGGACAGTCCCCTACTTAAGGAGTTCTTCTCACACGCCCTGGCCAAGCCTGGGTTCCTCCCAGGATTACTGACCGACGACGTTCTCCACCGTATACCTTCGGGTGGGACGGTGCTCTTTGGTAATGTTAACCTTGGAGTGAAAATTAGTGTTGAGAATTGCCAAACCAGTCTACCAATAGGATTCATGTTGCCACACAATAGGAAATATTTGAGACAATTCAATTTCAGAAGCAGTACATGCACAGCTGGAGAATACAGAATAAGAATACAGATTATTATATAATAGTTATGTATTATTTAAAAATATTTGCAAAAATGGAGACAAAAAATTTTTTGCAAATATCTTTAATGCAGAATATTTTTTGGTGTGGCTAAATTAAAAAAATTGAAATTTTATTGTCGGCTTTACCACTGTACCACCCTATTCAATATCGTAGCTTTAAGTAAAAGGGTGCGAAGAGGTTGTAGAATGCCACTGTGTCGGAAGGCTCGCCGAGTGAGGAATGCAAGTCTCAAAATTTCGGATGTTCTATTTTAAGAATCGTACATTTTTGTGTGGTTTTAAAATTTTAAAATTTATTTCAAGTAATTAAATTTCAAATGTCGTTTTAAAATTTTTTATAATTACATTTTCATTGCATTCCTAATATTGCTCCACTAATATTAATTGAATTTACCAATACACCTGATTTAATTTAATGACTGTAAGTAATATAAATAAAAATTTTCAATATTTCAATTAACTGGTGTTTGTACTGATGTCATTGTTACTTCTTCATTTAAATAATGATAAAATATCTATCATACACACAAAATAGAATAGTGGTAATTGTATTTCAATACATATTCTATCATTATTCAAGTGAATAATAAATTTTCTTATTTTCATGGATTGTTTGACACCTGAAATATTGTTATATTGTATAATGAATGTTATCTGCTTATAGTTTAGACCCGGTTTCCTCAATTGATAACATCTGCATTAAGATTTGCTCAAAAACAATTTTAATTAATATAGAATCTAATAAATGCGTAACCCCCAAATGAAATGAATCTGACATATACGCGTGTTCCCCCTTTATACAGAAAAATTTCATACTATTTGTCGAGGAAATATTTACAGAAAAATGTACATCTTTTAAAATGGTTTTAGCACATTATGATAAAATTAACAAAATGCACTCATGTCCATAAATTAAAGATAATTCAGAGTCACACAGAAATTGAACTCTAAAATTAAAATTTCACATGTGTGGAATTATCACACACATCTTGAAGAATAACATGCAAATTACAAGAAACCACCAGATAGCGCAGATAATACGTCACAATGACGAGAGTGTAAGAGAGAGGTATATAAGGAATGGTTGCAAAGAAGTAAAATTGTTCACAAGCGCTTTAAAAGTCTTTCAGTGCAATAACCGCATAGTTATGGCACAAAGGAAGCATTTGAATGATGATTTACGTGGTAGAATTATCAGCCGTCTGGAATGTGGACATATCCAGCTGGAAGTATCCGAGGAACTTGGAATCGCCCAGAGTGTCATCTCCAAGTTTTTGCTACTGTTCCAAGATGATGGTAATGTGAGTAGACGTTACAGCACAGGTCATCCCCGAGTTACAATTCCGAATAAGGACCGGTATTTGGCAGTTACTACCAAAAGGAACAGATGGAGCACAGCATCAAACCTGTCGCGTCAGCTCTCATCAGCTACCGGTACGACAGTTTCAAGGCAGGCCATGTACAGACGCTTAGGGCACATTGGTCTATATGCTCGTAGGCCTGTCAGATGTGTTCCACCTACCGCAATTCACTGTCACTTGTGGTTAGCCTGGAAGAGAGAGCATGCATTGTGGACACCACAACAGTGGTCTTGTGTTATGTTTTCCGACGAGTCCAGGTTTAGCTTTCAGTCTTATTCTAGCCGGACTTTCACATGGAGAGGGCTAGGTACCCATTACCACCAAGAGAACACGACTGAACGACACCGTTACGGTGGTGCAGGATTGCTCTTTTGGATTTTAGAACTAACCTGAATGTTCAAAATGTAACCATGACAAGCCTCATCTATCGGGATATCATTCTGGAACAACATGTACGTTTGTTTCTGGGTGCCATGGGTACAGAATTTCTGTTTATGGATGACAACGCCCGTCCTCACCGTGCAAACATTGTAGACGAATGCCTTCATCGGAGGATATCAACCGTATGGACTGGCTAGCATACTCACAGGACTTGAATCCAATAGAGCATGTGTGGGACATGCTTGGCAGACGAATTGCAGCCCATCAATCCCCTCCAACACCGGAATTTCGAAGAGCATTGCTTGATGTGAATGGTGAAATATTCCCCAAGATCAGATCGATAATTTGATACTCAGCATGCCTAGGCGTTGTAAGGCCTGTGTTGCATCGTCTGGAAGGCATACTATGTATTAACCATCATACCAACCATGTTAAATTGGTTTTTGTAAAGCGATTCTTTATTTGAAATTTGCTCCAGGGAGTAAAAATCGCAATTTTTATTAATGATGTAAACATGTAGCCTCTTTCTTGCTCTTTACCTTTTGTTTAATAAATAGAATTTACAAATAAGTCACATTTGTTTTGCTTCCGTCTCTTTCTTTGCCAGAACATGCATTATCCTTAATTGCTTGGACACGCAAGTGTAGTATTATTTAATGTCATCCGAAAGTGAGAAATCAATACAATAAGAAATGTTTCAATGAAATGAGAAAATCAATACAATGAGAGAATGATGAGAAATGTTTAATCTGATCTGAAGCATTTAAAAGGTACAGCATGAGGGAAGCTGAAGTCAAAGAGACACATCATCACTACTTTACACATGAGAGAGAGAGAGAGAGAGAGAGAGAGAGAGAGACTGAGATACAATAGAATCTGTGGTTTAAACAAAGGATTCTGAACCATAGGAAACATTCGGGTCTGAGGCAGGATACGAGCCCATAAAAGCTTAAAGTGAACAACAGAGTGTTTAACAGTCAACGAATTTCACTACAACAGTGCAAACTATGTATCATTAATCGAATATATACGACACAAAAAAGACAATTATAATAAAATATTTAAAAAATATTTTATTTACATTTGACGATGTAAATAAGATGTTCATATTAATTACTTTTTTTTCATAAAAAAATCGCAGAAAAGTACTCTGAAAAGTTGAACATTTCCATTTCTTGTAAAGAATATTTTTAATAAATAGAAATTATTCACTGGTTGGAAAGAAAATACTGAGTAGTATATACTGGCTGTACGATTTTTTGAAACAATTTTTCAATAATTGAAAAAAAAATAATTTCATAAAAATTTTAATTCAGCTGTGGGATTTAGTTTTTCTTGTCTATAGAAAATGTATATTTGTCTTTGGCTTATTCTTTCTAATTTTTCTTGATGTTTCCTCTAATGCTTCTTAAATATTCATTCATTGAGTATTTTCTCATTATTAAGTTAATGTAAACCTATACATATACATAGATACATATACTTGCATATATGTTTATGTGCATGAATGAGAAAATAATAGAATAAATTTGTTATATTGCATGCAAATACCATGTCTATATATTTGCATGTTCCAGAAGAATAGTAATCCAAAGGAGAGAAAAACACCCATAAAAAGCGTTCCCAAAGCCCTTCGAGCGGTAAGTAAGGATGATCCCTTAGAGGGAAAGAAAGGGAAATTAACTTCTAATTTGCATATGAAACGGCTCAGAAATTTTTTTTTAAAAAAAGGAGGAAGCATTCTGGGACGTTCAGTCCCATCCTATCCGGGAATCAGGAAGTGAGGAGCGGTACAAGATTTTCCGGAGAGTTTTTAACGCCCCATCCGTGGAGGTCAATGACATGATGTTCCTTCTCTTCCAGATTATTTAGCGGCGGTGGACGCATGCTTGTGGGTGGTGGGGCAGTGCGGAGGATTTCGGACTGGCATCTAGGAAGAGAGGTGTGTGTGTTGTTTGTTATTGTTTGCGGTTGGAAACGGTGATGCGCGATAATTGCTAGGTGTTATCGTCAGGTGGGGTGCTCGAAGTAGGAAGTGGATTTCGTTCCTGGACAGTTTTGAAAGATGAGAATGCTTACTTCCGGGAAATCAAAATACCCTCACAAAAAATTTAAACCACTACTACGCAATAAGAAAAATTATTACACTTTGGGTTTAGGATTATAAGATTACGGATTACTTTTAGCAAATCGACTTAAAATATCATTTGTTTTTTTTTTTTGCATATATTCAAGAGGAACAGCGAAGCACATTTTTTGGATATAGAATATTGTAAATATTTATACTCATTTATACGAAAATCATATGATCCCAACATTCTCAGAGTCTATTTAAGAATCCGTCTTATAAAGCTAAAACTGCTTTCTTCTGACAATAAAAGTAACCGGTTCGATACCAGCAACCAGGCAATCTGAAAGGAGGGATATTAAATTTTGATTTTCTCCTTATAAATCTCTCACGGGGGTTATGTTGTCTTGAATATTATCGTTCTTATGAATAATTGTGCTCTACTATCTATAAAATAGTTTCAAGTAGTCAAAAGTTTGTTGAAGCTAAAAATGTAACAAGAATAATTAAATGCTAGGGTGACTACTATGTCATGCTTTGTCACTCAGGGCGCTGTGTTGTTAATCTGTGTATCACATTAAATTGCCATTTTATAGAATTTATTGAACACATTTTGGAGAGAAATGGTGTTAGGTTCGATTCTAGGTGTGTTAAACAAATGTAAATGGTTCTTACATTGGTATCCTCCAAGAAATATCTGACGAGAGAAGTGCTTAGGTACTTCTTTTTAAGTATTTTACCAGATAATTTTCGTCACACGTAGTCAAGGTTCATTATCTATGGAAATGTTATTTGTCTGCAGAAAAATTAAGCCTTAATTGAATTATAGAAATATATTACTAAAGCTTTCCGCTATCAGGTCATTCACTACGCGACGACCGCGGTGGCAGCCAAATGGTAAGCACTTTGGCCTTCGGTTTAACAGCTCGTAGGTTCCAATCCCTCCTTGGGCATGGATGTTTGTAGTGATTCGAAATACACTTTAAACATCAATTCTCACTATAATTAGCGAACGTGCACAGAAAATAACTTTTGAGAAAACAACCACAAAATGATGTGTTAAAATCATTATCTCAATTATATTAATTTTTTCCGTTAAATGAACAGGATAATTTTCCCTTGTTCAGAAGTGAATACATAAATGCTTTGGAAGACTGACGCGTTATGTGAAAAAGAGTGTTTGACACTGTTTTAAAAGTTTATGAATATTTATTATAATTAATAACATTTTCTGTAATTTATAGTGTTATTTTATTTTATTCGAAATAAATATAAATAAAATTGTATACATGAAATTTAATAGTGTTGTTATATATGTTTATTTTTGAAAGGCATCAAACATTTGTTTCACATTAAAATTTTAACTATCCTTTCATAATCATTTTAGGCGAAAATAAAGATGAGTGCAATAGAAATTACTTCATATATAGAAAAGAATAGAATAGTAAAAAAAAAAAAAAAAAAAAACTATATAAATTTTTCCCTCATCTTCCCCTCAAAACTAAATATTGACTGAAGATGGAGTATTATGTGTCTGTAATACGTTACGAGATGCCTCTATCTGCTTGTTGAAAAACCCTTAAGTTTATCCAATCGCCTCGTAATTTTGAGCCAAAAGTAAGTAACGAGGTCGACAACTGAGCAAGCACCATTACTGCTAACCTTACGTCTCAACAGTTGAGAGAAAATGGACCATACGTAAGTTTTAACTGCATATGTCCTGCCGATATTCTGTGAATCAGATACAGAATTCATGACTTTCTGGTCATGCGAACATCTCGCTTTTCACCACCAGCCACCATATCCTCGAGTATGGGGTTTATCTTCTTTAAAGCATAAAATGGGGAGGACGAATAAGATGGGGAAAAAACTTGGGAAGACCATAAGATACTGCGGAACTTTGCACGCGCATAGGTCCGTTTTTATTGTAACGAACTTTGCTGTTTCTGGTACTGAACTCAAGAACAATGCCTTTCTTCACCAAGCTATCGTAAACTCATCAAATGAGTTTCTGATGTTACAGTAAGAGAGAAAGTTAGAAGATTTCAAGAAATTGTAATTGAAAATAACGTAGTTTTCCTAGATACAGAAGAAAATACTGAATGGTGCGAAAAAATATTCCCAACCCCAAATGATATTTCAGAATAAATGACTAAATAATTAGAAAAAAATCAGAAGTTATTAAGGTTGATTCAAAAGTTTAAGCAACCTAGTCTTTTTGAATATTTCTTCTACCCTACTTACTGCGAAGTTTGAACGGCATTAATAATGTTATTGATTTTAATCACTCATCGCTTTTAAATTCACAAAAGTAAGCAATGCTTTTTTAAGAATATTTAAATTTTTGTCATTAGAAAAATATTTTTAAGGAGCAAAGTATTGTTTAACCTCCAATTCGCAGTGACAAATTTTATTTGAATTTAAATATATTTATTTAAAATTAGATCTCCGGGGTTTGTTTGAATCGTGTTCTTTTACATCCACCCGGGTTTTTATAAAATATTTTTTTTAAAAAGGAAATTTGTAAAAAAATTAAAGAAAGGCATAATTGATAGTTAATGTTCTTTCAACAGGATAATTGGAGATCTCTGTGGAGGCTCGGCTGCTCTCTCTCTTGCTCAGTGGACATTTTTACCACACGAGAGCTAGTTCGAAGGGAACTTATATAGTTTAAAATGGATCTAGAATACTAAAAATATCCCTACCCGAGGTGGGTATCGAATCCAAGAACTATTGAGCCGAATTCAAGGACACAAATCATTCATCTGTCTGATCTGACAACACCTTTATGATCGTGTCTTATAATATATATACTATCTATATTTATTGTATACGTTATGTTTTTTTCAATAATTATCAGTATTTTTATCATGCTATCATAATATATCTATTAGTTTCTGTATATATCTAGCTCTGTATATGAATATCGATTCTTTATCTATCTCCATCTTCTATTTATGTTTGTATTTTTTTAAGTCTATATTATAATTTCTACTTCTATGTCTATGTATCATGTCTAACTACACTATATCTCTATCTAGTCTATCCCTAGTTTTATTTCTAATAGTTAATACCTTTGTGGCCATCTGTACGTATCTTAATATCTATAAGTATATATCTATTGGTATTAATACCTTTGTGGCCATCTGTACGTATCTTAATATCTATAAGTATATATCTATAGGTATTAATACCTATGTGGCCATCTGTACGTATCTTAATATCTATAAGTATATATCTATAAGTATATCTATTGGTATTAACTATTAGAAATAAAACTAGGGATAGACTAGATAGAGATATAGTGTAGTTAGATATAATAAATATACATAGAAGTAGAAATTATAATATAGATTTAGAAAAATACAAACGTAAATAGAAGATAGAGATAGATAAAGAATCGATATTCATATACAGAGCTAGATATATACAGAAACTAATATGAGAAAACTATATGAGAAAGTTATATATATATATATATATATATATATATATATATATATATATATATATATATATATATATATATATATATATATATATATTCCTATGAGTATACATGTAGCTCTTCTGTCGAATTAGTCTTTATCCAATCTTGACAAAAATTAAATTGCTTAAAAATATAAATTTTTTTATTCGTAAAAACTTTTCTCAGAATTGTTATCAATTGCGCCATGCTATGAAAATAAACCAAAAGAAAATATAAGAAACGTAATTTTAAACCATCATCAATTTTTGTTGAAAAATTTCGTTGTTTTTCTCAGATAATACACTCATGTTTTGTACTAATCCACAAATTAATAGTAATGCACAATTTAATTTATTATCCCATTACATTCTCCTATGGCTATATATAAGTGCTAGAATAATATATATACATATATATATATATATATATATATATATATATATATATATATATATATATATATATATATATATATATATGTTTATTTATAATGTTTTTTTAATGTTTGATACTTCAGTTGGATATTACTATCACATTAAAAACATAAGTTTTTAATAAGCAGCAGAATAATTTTCACAAAAATATTCAAAATATGAAACCAATTGATCCGTATATTAATTAAGTCTTTTATTGTTCAGAGATAAGTTTCACATTCATTAATAAATTTAAATTAATAAACCATTTTACAGAAAATAAATATATTATAGTAAAAAAATATGTGGTTTTGGGTTATTTTTGAATAATACGTATTGCTATGTAATACGGATGGTTATATTTATTTTAAAATATTAATTCATTAAAAAAATTATTATCATTTATTTGACTCATTGTTCATTGTATTAATGAAGATTATTTTATTTTTTATAGCAAAAATAAGTTTTTCATATAGTTTATATGAGAAGGGTATTAGATTGAAAAAAATTATGCAATATATATATATATATATATATATATATATATATATATATATATATATATATATATATATATTTTAAGAAAATAAAATAATAAATAAAATTTGTTTAGTTCTTGATAAAAGGCTTATTTACTTATGTTTACTAAAAACAAATATCAAAGTAATGATACATAAAATTATGAGTTATGATAAGTTTTTTGATATAAACTCAATTCCTTTCAATCTCATGACTGTGTTGACATAAACAAACAGGTGGATTTTCAGGAAATACTTCTATAATGCACTATAAATATTCTTTTACTTAATACACTAATACTTGAAGTTAAACAAATTGAAGTCGAGAGTTTGACACTCAGTCTGTTTGATAGAGTCTGTGTGCCTAATGTACACACTTTGCGAATTCCCCGGTGGGAGTCGGATGACATTGCAGCCTGAACACTTCCTGTGCTTTCTCCCTTCTCTCTCTCCAAAATTTTCCTAGCCAATTTTTGGGGAAATTCAAGGGCATTCCTCTCTCATTTGCATAAAGTGTCGCCAATTGTTGACACTCGAATATCTCAGCGAAGCCTTTCGCTCAGATTGCAAAGGGTGTTTCACTATCGTTTTATATAAAAGGTCAATTACCTCGGCGACACGTGGAATCGAGAGTTTTCCACACCCTTAGTCGTTTGCAGAAAGATTTGTTCCGTCTCTCATATCACGAGCTGTTATGTGATATCTAAATAGTTATTAATAGATAAATATGACATATTATATTAATATATAACTATATGGGTAAATAATATTTCATATACATATATATATATATATTTATCCATATAGTATATATATATATATATATATATATCATATATATATATATATATATATATATATATATATATATATATATATATATATATATATATATATATATATATATATATATATATATATATATATATATATATATATATATATATATATATATATATATATATATATATATATATATATATATATATATATATATATATATATATATATATATATATATATATATATATATATATATATATATATATATACATATATACATACATATATATATATATATATATATATATATATATATATATATATATATATATATATGAAATAATATTTATCCATATAGTTATATATTAATATAATATGTCATATTTATATATATAATAATATATATATATATATATATATATATATATATATATATATATATATATATATATATATATATATATATATATATATATATATATATTAATGAACTAAAGGCTTATAATTAAAATGCTTTTTTGCACTATCGAAAATTTATAAATAGCAATGAAGGGTATTTTCCAATTGTTTAATGCTTCGATAATCGACCAAACCAAAATGGCCGTACTGAGCTAGCCTATGAATATGCAAAAGGTTCCCAAAATATCCGTTGATGTGGTGTGGTGTGGCGTGGAGTGAAGAGTGCTAGATCAAGTGTCACAACTGCAGCCAATCAATCACAACCTTCTTTCAAAATTACGAATTATTTTTTTATGTTTAACGTTTACAGTTGTCGGAAATAAACTCGTGCCTCTTATTATAAACTGAAGCTCAGTTTTGAATTGAATTTTTAAAACTGACTTAAATTATTACGATTTTCGATCAATTAACTTGAAATTTCAACAATTTAAGTTTACTGAAAGTTAAATAAACACAATTTTTTGTTTCGATAATTCATGTACCTGAAGACGGTTGAGATGAAACATATTATTAATGTCAATTTATTGTTAATGTTTAATATTGTTGTGTATAAATGTATAAATAAGATTGCCAATTCAATTCTAGATTTCGTTCTTTAGAAACAGATTAAAATTATGGAGCAGCTGATAGATTTTGTGAACTGAAATAGGAAGCCACGAAAATATCAAGATAGATAGGAATACTTATCTTTGGTTATTATCTGAGTTACAGGATAAATAAATGAAATATTATCCGCAGAATCAAGTTGGACAAATTTTTACAAAATTGTAACTCAATGACGCCAGTTACCTCTTGAACACCAAATCCAAGCGACTCTCTCTGTATATAATTGGGAGGTGGACGTTTTGGATGTTGGGCGTCACACTCTCTTTGCTGTATCTAAGGGGTCGATGAATTTGACTGATGGGTGAAATGATTTGCATTGATCCGTTTTGACTTCATTAGAAATCATTTTGCTGAAAGATTCCATCCACTGTGAGTATTTGCTGAATCTATTTTATTATGGTATAATGGGGAACCATAGAGGATATTTCAGGTATCGATCTCGTCATTTGACTATGTTTGATAATACTGAAACTTACAGCAAAGTCTTGCTTGATTCTATTTGAATTCGAAATTTTGATGCTTGCCGGTCTTCCTAAGATTTAGTTGGTAAAGGTTAAAATTATTAATCTAATTGTATTGAAGTTTGAGAATTTCCCAGTATATATTATTTCATATGAAATTTCAAATATTTATGCTTCATCATAAATAAAACTATCTATTAACAAAAAAAATATTTTTTAATATTAAAACACATAAGATGTGCGGCAAATAGAGGAATGTATTTAAAAAAACATATATATTATTTTTATATTTGTGCGCCATCTGTTGATTGTTTAAGCTACTAAAACAACTATATAGACTTTTTTTCGCGGCAAAATTTCGGCTGTTTTAAAGTGTTTCACTGAAATTTCCTAAAATCAATAGATTTACATACATTATCGAGAAATAGGAAAATGATGAAAAATCAGGAGTTTTCCGATAAAATCAGTGGAGATGGCAACTATGGAAAGGTGTTAAACCGACCGCTATTCATCGCAGGGTAATGACAGTACACAAGGATGACTCTGTGTCCAGTAAGTCAGTAAAAAAATGGAGTGTCCATTTTTGTGCAGGCTGTGAGATTTTGGACCGAGACCACAGTCATCGCGGCCGATCTTATCGACCAGGGGTAAGAGCTAGGGATAAACGTCATGTCACATTGTGAATATTGGCACTGAAGGTCGATGTCAGCGTTGGACATCCACCTTAACCGACAAGCGAAGGCATTGTGACAAATGAATGTGGTCACGGAACTTCATTTGGGACAAGTTGCGTAAGGTGTGTGCGCAGTGGGTTCCGAAGCAGCTCACAGACCTCCAAAAGGAACTGCGTAGGGGTAAAACATTTGTTTCGGTATCAGGAAGACCCCACTTTCCTAGAGCGGGTCGCACAGGTGCTGCCCTCACTACGAGCCTGAGACAAAGTGGGAGGTACAGATGCCGTATACTACATGTTTCCGAATTCAGAATTTTTTTTCTTTTGGCGAAGAAGAAATGTTGCCAAGATGACATATTAGAACGTATGCGATAATTTAAATACTAGGGTTACCAAAATAAAATTTTCAGCATAATTTTTATAGGTCTCTATATCTATGACATAATAAAAACGAGGTTGCTAGATACATAAGAAAATCATCCAAAAAATCATCAAACTCAGAATTTGGCATCCTAGGTTATACGGCATCTGTGCCAAACCGGACAGCATGCAGAGGAAACCGGCCAAAAACGGCCAGTCCTACCCCTACTAATAAAGGATATTTCACATGTAAATCTAAGGTATCTCTTTCACTTTATATACCTGTATACATAGCAACCCCCATCTTAATAATTCTTTCTGGTTTATTTTTTATTTGAGAATGTTCTGAATGCACTTGTATAACACACACACACACACACACACACACACACACACACACACACACACACACACACACACACACACACACACACACACACACACACACACACACACACACACACACACACACACACACACACACACACACACACACACACACACACACACACACACACACACACACACACACACACACACACACACACACACATATATGTATATATATATATATATATATATATATATATATATATATATATATATATATATATATACATACACCCACATATTAGCTATATATTTAACTAATTTTATTTCTATGTACAACTGATACTAAGTTTAGCGTAAAAAGCAAGTTAAAAAAATCGAAATTAAGAAAACACCACTTCCCATGAACAAATTATATGTGAGTTGAATATTGTGCTTGGAATTATGTTCTTAGGTGGAGAAAAATGCAAATAAATAAAAAAATAAATGCCAAAACATATAATTTTACAAAAAAAGTAAGAATTACATTTCTTATATTGTTTAAAGATCCTTATATTTAAATTGAAGAATTTTCGCTAAATAATATGAAAAACTTGTGAAAGTTTATATATATACATATATATATGTATGTATTTTGTGTGCATATATTTTACGGTATATATCTTTTAGGTATATTTCTTTTGAGTATTTATTGCAGAATTTATAGTGTGCCGCTTTCCTCTATATTATTTTATGCATAAATACACTACTGGCCATTAAAATTGCTACACCAGGAAAGCGGCATACCACACACGTGAAATATGCATGACAGGTAGAACTTGCTGTGATATACAAATGATTACATTTTCAGCGCGTTCATACAAAGCAGGCGATAGTAGCGACATCTACAACGTGTATAAAACCAGAGATTTGACAGCAGTTTTCTCATACTCAATTTCTGTTTCAACGTTGTTTTCGGCAAAGAAAGTTGTTGTAAAGCCTAGTGTAAGAAGAAGAAATGCCTATCAGCACGTGTCTGACTTTGATCGAGGAAGGATTATAGCCTACCGGGATTGCGGTTTATCGTACCGCAATATTGCTGCTCGCGTCGGTCGAGACCCCATGACTGTTTGCAGAATATGGAATCGATGGGTTCAGGACAATCATATGGAACATGATGCAGGATATCAGCGACCCCGCATCAATAACAGCAGAGAAGACAGACATCTTATCCGCATGGATACAAGGGATCGTACAGCCACGCCACGAACCCTGAGTCGAGAAATGGAGTCATTTACAAGGCAACAAGTTTCTGCTCGAACAGTTCGACGACGTTTGCAACAGCATGGATTGTCTGCACGGCGATCATGGCTTCGGCTACCATTGACGCTGCGTCAAAGACAGAAGCGCCTTCAATGGTGTGATCAGCGACGAACCTGGACGCGGAAATGGCATCACGTCATCTTTACAGATGAATCTCGGTTCTGTATACAGGACCATGATGTCCGCCTCCATGTTTGGAGGCATCGTGGAGAACGCGCATTGCCAGCTTGCATTGGACATCGCCATACTGGCCCATCTGCTGGAGTGATGGTTGTTGTTGTTGTTGTTGCTGATCCCTGTTGTCTAGCAGCGCTAGACCAAGTCTATGACATTGCACACTCTCAGGAAATCAATGACCAATAATGGTTGCTCCAGAAGATCTTCTTTATCGAGTCCCAAGCACTCAAGGATATGATCCGGAGTGGCTTGGCTTTTGAAACACTTAGCGCAAATTGGAAATTCCTTTTCTTTGTTGTTAAAAGCCAATGATCTTAGGTGGCCACTTCGAAAACGAGTTATTGTAGTTTGTTCCAGTCTGCTGCACCGGAGTGATAGAGATCTGCCGGGACAATTACCCTGGTACCAATGGTCCACAGAGGGAATGGCAAATGCAGACCGAACAAGGCCTTTCTGTCTAGAGTATAGTTCAGTATAGGTAAGAGACGCCGGAGTAAGCAAAGGCTCGTCAGTACCTCTTTTTGCTAGGGCATCAGCCAATTCGTTACCCGCAAGGTCTACATGGGAAGTGATCCACTGTAAGTGAATCTCACGAGATAAGGAGAGCCGTCTAAGCTTGTCCAAGATAGCTACTCATGTATTATCACGGACTCTGTGCCAGTTAGTAAGATGCTGGATGGCGCTCCAGCTGTCCGACAAAATCCAAATTTCCTCATTCCCAGGGAGAGAAAGAACCATATCAAGACCCACATTAATTGCAATAAGTTCACTACGAAAGACGGAACAGCCGTCGGGGTTTCTGATTGAGTCTGATTGGAGTAATGGTATGGGGTGCCATTGGATACACGTCTCGATCATTTCTTGTTCGCATTACCGGCACTTTGAACAGCAATCGATACATTTCCGATGTGTTAAGGCCCGTGGCTCTGCCCTATTTTCGAGGCCTCCCTAATGCTTTGTTTCAACAGGATAATGCACGACCGCATATTGCCCGTACTGTTATTAACTTCAACTGTTACCCTGGTCAGCACGTTCTCCTGATCTGTCACCCATTGAGGACGTGTGGTCAATGGTTGCCGAGCGATTGGCACGCCATCACTCACCATCCACTACAGTAGATGAACTGTGGCATAGTGTTGAAGCTGCATGGACTGAGATCCCCGTACATGCCATACAATCTCTGTTTGACTCCATGCCTAGGTGGATAAATGCTGTTATTGCAGCCAGAGGTGGCTGCTCTGGGTACTGATTTCTCAAGATCTATACATCCTAATTTCCTGTAAATCTAATCACTTGTTCTTTCCACTATAATGTATGTGTCCAATAAACATCTTTCTGTTATTTGCATTCCTTCTTGGTGTAGCAATTTTAATGGCCAGTTATGCATATATGCTACTTTCCTGCCGAAGTTTGTGTCAATCAATACAGTATTTGTTGATTGTTTTTGCATTTTACATCTTCGTTCTTAACTTTTGGAAGTGAGTGTGTACATTTTCCTTCTATTTCTTTTTAAAGAAATACCATTTTTATTGTTTTTATCATATGCAAAATTGCATTCTTATCTTCTTTCGTACCCAAATGCTAAAAAACGCATTTTGTTTTCTACCAAGCAAATGTTATTTTTGTCTCATACATTTTACTACATCTGTCAATAATGTATCAATCAATCAATCAAAGAGTTCTTCAGTTGCAAGTTCAAACCACAACCGCAATATTCTTTGATTGTTTTGAGTAATGTAGTATAGAAATAGGAAAAGCCTTAAAATCAATTTGCTAGAATAATATTTCAGAATTAAATTTAAATACAGCATTCAAAAAAATCATTTTTTGTCTAATTACTGTAATGTTTTCTGCACTCAGGTTAAGAAATTATAATTGTTTTAATTAATAGTTACTAAGCCAAGCGAATGGTACTTCAACAAACGAATAGATATCATAAGGATTTTGTATAAGTATTTGTGCTTCCTGAATATTGTTTGCACTAAGGTTGGTTATTAAGTATCTTTCATATATTCATCTATTTTATATTAAGTATCTTTCAAAACTTGAAAATAGTAAAATTTTAGTGACATATCATATGGGTAAAAAGTAATCCTTTCTGAGAACTAGCAACAATTTTAACTGACAGAATGGCTTCTTTTTTAACCTTTAATTATAGTTGCTTGGGAATGTATAATAAAGAACATTTGAAATCAAATTTAAATTAAAAAAAGGAATACAATCAAGTAACTCATTTAAACAGCATATAATGAATACAGTGCTATTAAATGAAATTCTATGTAAAGTTAGTATTTGAACAATAATGAATTAAATAAATATTTGCGGAATAATCTATGATAACAATATGATAAAATAATACCTGTAATTAAGATAATATAAGGATCACATGCGATTCTACATGAAAATATTTTGTATTTATAATTATAAAAGAATTATGATATACTACACAGTAAATAGTGGACTAAAATACATATTGTACCGAGCTTCACGGGTTCGTTTCGATTGAGAGTTGAATAAAGCAACCACTTAATTAACACAAGACTTTTATTCGTAAAAACTTCACTAGATAAACGAAATTTCCGCTGTAACAGTCACAATTATACAGCTACAATTTGTCAGGTATAATAAGAAACAGCTTCTAGTCACAGGTCTCAAATACCTCAGACAGAGAACAACTAGCAGTCACAACTAATCGTCTTCACTCACTGACTGTCTTCACAAAACTCCACTCTTCCATGTCGGGCTGCGGTATTTATACCTGACTTGGCGGAGAAATCTACCAATTTCGCCAAGGTTCTGGAAGCTTCTAGGCTATCTCGAAAAATATTGGTCCTAGAGCTTAGGTGATGGATGTTTCCAGAAGTATCGATTTCTCGCCAAGTCGCCAAGAATCTCGCCAACCGTCCCCAAATCAACAAGAATCTCGCCAACTGTCGCCAAGTTGCCAAATTATTAGGAAATCAGCTTTTAAACTACAACACGTCTAAATACCGCAATTTTCGCCCAAAATGTGAGAATTTTCGATTTGTCTGAGATATTTTAAAACAAATATAATCATTATTTATAAATTTGTAACAATATATTAGGAAATTTAAGCATAAAAATAATAAAGAACATACAAAAAAGTTCTCTTTGTTCCAGCACGAAATACTTTTTCTCATTCCAGCTTTTCGACAGAAACAGCGAAATAGTTAGTATTAATAATACATTAAAACACTTTCTAAAAAATTATAAAAATAAAATTTAACATAAATTTCCGACAAAAAATAAAAAACAGAACCCCTTACATTTTTAAGCCAAATTCCTTGAAATATGCTACTAAAATGTATTTTAATGACATTAAATAAATGGAATAAATTCTAAAATTATTTTTTAATATAAATGCTTATAAAAATAAAATTTTAATTCTACTTTCATTAAAAGAGAATATTATGTTCAAGGAAAAATAAGTAATTTAATTTCAATCAACGCATCTCAATTTTTAATTTTCAGTTGACCTTCTACAAGTCATATAAAGGAATAATGTTTCAAAATAGTTTTCAAATTGCAAATGATATTTAATTATAACCCATTTATAAGTAATCATTAATAGCTTTCGCCAAAGAAGAAATTCAATCAACGATTTGAGGATTTGGATATTTTTTGGTGATAAATAAAACCTCACCACAAAAGGAATTTTATTTGGTGATTTTTTTACCTTGGCGGTCGCAGACGGCCTTTATAATTTAACTAGAAAGATTAATAAAGAAAATATAAATGATAGTTAAAATATTAAAATGTACAATGAAATGAAAATCAAATTATCAAAAATGAAATAGACACATGTATATATGAATTTCAGACATTATATTAAAAATATTATAATTAATTACTTTAAAACTTATTTTATTTTCTAAGTTAAATTTACTGCATTAAAAAATTATTAGTGTTGCTAAGGGAAAATGTTTTAGAAATTCTTTGAGGTTCTTCGGTTGTTAAAAACACGTGTTTTCAAGGGAATGATAAATTCTCGCCTACGATATCAAGTTGAATATGCCTCCAATAGAAACACATGATTTCCATTGGACTTGAACCAATATCTATTTGAAGCAAAAACGAACGAAAATAGTGTACAATAAGATGAAACTTAAAAGAGTTTTTCATCTATTCGGCATAGTCATAAAATGGCTTGTATTATTTTATATTAATATAGTAATCCACAAAATATATTGTTGTTGTTACTAATAACACTTGGACAAGCCTAGCTCGCTATGCCGGCTATGTGAATTTAAGTCGATTGGGAGCGTCTTTCGTTTTTTAATCAGAGCACCATGAAGGTGAAAATATGACTTTGCTCTACACACATGCCATAGGGACCCGTTTATAGGGTAGGCAACCATTCACACCTCATTCATACAAGGAAAGGACAAAGACAGGATAGATATAGAGAGAAAGTACATCCAGGCCCGAACCAGGATTCGAACCCAGGACCTCCTCATCCGCAGTCAGGCACACTGACCATTAGACAAGTTGGGCGGCACTAAATATATAAAACGATTATATTGTTATGGCGCTCACAATTCGTGAAGAACCATTTATTTTAAACTTTTCAACATTTTATTAATCAGCTAGAAGGTTTAACTAATGGTAATCACTCGATCTATTCGAATCGACATAGAACTTCGCAGTTAAAAAAATTTTTTTTTTGCCTTGATAAGACTTGCACGTGCCTACCCTCTTTAAAAGGCAATTAGTGTCTTTTCATTGGCGTGACAGAATATTGGCAACGACTGTGTGTTTCAGTTTTCTTTACTTCCTTTCTATACGTAATTGTTTTTCGATAACTACTATGGCTGACTTAGAATTGAAAGGAATTATGGGATATATAAAGAAAATTTATAAAATCACATAATAATTTTTAAATTGGAAAGTTTATTAAACTTTATTTATTGTCTTACAACTGGTTTTACTGTCTTAAATTAGAAAATTTTGAAGATATTCCATTAGAAATATGTTCATGGTGAAAAACAGTAAAAATATTAAATCCATAAATATTTCCTTGTTTATAGAATTTTAATTGGTGAATATTTCCTGATATAAAAATTATTTATATATTCATTATTCTTTTTAAGATTTGCATCATTAAATTTAGTTGTTGAAATTTTCATTTTGATTCAAGGGGAATTCTCAGCGAATTTTGATGTGGAATTATCATGTATGTTTGATCGAATAGTTTTTTACGTACATATTTTATTTCACATTTTTTTAACTAGCTGGTATAGCTTAAGACGAAAATTTATTTATCACTTTTTAACATTGCGTATTTAAATTAAATTATATTTAAAAATAAAGCTGAAAAAACATATTACATATTTAGAACGTTTATCATGGATGTTTCTCGTTATATTCCAATGAAGTATTAATGCTAAAATATCTTTAAAATCATTTATATTTATTTAAAATATCTATGAAATTATAAAATAGAGCTAAAGAAAGCGGAAAAGGAATTCTGAATACTGTGCCGAGGTGGCAGCTGAGAGAGAATGGTTAATTCTTTAGTCTTCAGCTCAACAGTTCATGTGTTTGATTCCCATTTTGGAGGAGTGTCTACTTATTCTAGAATGAAATTAACATTAAGTTGTAGAGACCACAGTCTAATTAGTCTAGCTTGCAAAAACTGGCTGCTAAGTCATAAATCAATTAAACATCTTGATTTATTTGGTACTCTTTTTATATTTTTTGGATTATTATATCTTTTGTGTTTATTCTAGTTTCAGATCTTTATACAGTGTGTCCGTAAAAGAATGTCCGAGTTTCAAATTGTAATAGTATCAGCTGTAATCGTTCGACAGTTGTGGTTGAAGGTGACGAATAAAGAATAACTCCAACAGTTTCAGATAAGCGCATGCGCGTGTACCGCTACATCATTTTCACAGTTGCAGCGTCATCTATTCAAAATGGCGACTTCTGAGCGTAAAGCGTTTTGTATGTTCTACAATTTGCTAAGAGTGATTTGGTAATTGCCGTTCAACGTGCGTTCCGATTAAAGTTTAAATGTGATCCCCCATGTGACAGAAATATCCGCCGATGGTATCGACAATTCGAAACGACCGGATGTCGTTGTAAAGGTTAAAAGCCCGGGAAGACCCAAAGTTTCTATAGAGAATGTGGAACGTGTCGAAGAATCTTACCGTCGTAGTCCGAAGAAATCTGTTCGGAAAGCAAGTCGTGAACTGCAGTTGCCAAAGACGACAGTCTGGACGATTAAAAACAATGTACACTTGCGTCCATACCGATTACAGTTGGTACAGCAATTAAAGCCAAATGATTGTGCAGTACGATTTCGTTTTGCATGTGAAGTTCTTGAACGGCACAATGACTTTCTGCATCATGTTGTGTTCAGGGATGAGTCGACGTTTCATACAAGTGGGAAGGTAAGTACTCATAATGTTCGTATATGGGGTTCAGAAAATCCTCATCAACTTGTACAACTCGAAACAGATTCTCCAAAAATAAACGTTTTCTGTGCTGTTTCACGACGACAAGTGTACGGACCCTTTTTTTCCAGGAAGCTACAGTAACAGGGGTTTCTTATCTGGATATGCTACAACAATGGCTCTTTCCCCAATTAGTAGAAAGTGAACCTGCAAACTTTATTTGGCAACAAGATGGAGTCCCTCTTCATTGGAGTCTGTTCGTGAGATTGGTTAAACGTCGAAGTCCCTGACCGTTGGATTGGGCGTCATGGTCCAGACGACAGAGTTGTGTTACTCAGTCCGCCTCGTTCACCTGGCCTTGTGATTTCTTCCTTTGGGGCTTCGTAAAAGATCGGGTCTACGTTCTACCCTTACCCCACGATTTGCCAACCTTGAAAGGTAGAATTGCACAGGCTGTTGCTTTCATTACTCCGGACTTGTTGCAGACAGTATGGGAAGAATTGCATTTTCGTTTGGATGTGTGCCGTATTACTAAAGGCGCACACATTGAGCAGTTATAGGAAAAATTAGGATAGAGTTCATGTATGATTCATAGTTCCTTCAATTTCATGTATGATTTGTTATATTTGGTATGAAATAAACTCGTGTAATATACCATTAAAACTCGGATATTCTTTTACAGACACCCTGTATTATAATAAATTTGGCTCGGTAAATATAATAGTAATTTTATATGTGTGATTTCAAAAATTTTAATACATAGTGTATAAAATTTATGTTTTCATGTAAATTTTTGATACATAAATTTATGTTTTTATTTATATATATATTATTAATCGCAATTAAATTGATTATTGAAATATCTATATATATTTTTTTAAAAATAATGGATATTTATGAAACAAGATTATTTATATTGGACAACGTTTTATTTTCCACAATGAAATCTCTAAGAATATAGATTATATGGCATTTGTACATCATTATTTTTATTAAGTCTTTAAACATCTCTAACATATCAACTCTTATGATGCATAAGTTCCATATTTTATTTCTTATTTATATTTATGCTACATAGCTGGAATTTTACCAAGAACATCGAAAAGTTAATTTAGGTTTGAAGTGTGTTTATTCTTTCCTACATTTTATGTTTGCCATAAATCTACGATTCTTTCTTATTTAAATATTAAATATATCTTTTCCGTAATGCTTTCGTCAAATATGCTCTACAATATAAGATCTGATATTGTTTCTTGTATCAAAATTCCTCGAGTCTTCATAGCGCGCTTTAATTATTCTGTGTGTGAATCACCATTGATATAATTTCTTTTTGAATTTCGCTATTTGCTACGACTGGCGACAATTTGCATTTTTTGGCGATTCATAACTATCATTCTCCCGCATGATACTCATTTGGGAGAATGATAGGGACATATTGTGTTCGAGAAAAAAAAATTTAAACACAAATTCAATTTTCTGATAATTAATTAATTAAAAATATACGTTTATTTTCACAGTATTCAAATCAGAATTTATATATAAAGATTTACTACTAGAAGCAGGATATACATAAAAAATCAAAAGGAAATATAAAAAAAAATATGAAAAGTAATTATAAGGAATATTACGAATTGAAAGAAAAATATCTGTTCAGAAAGTCAAACAAAATTCTCTTGAATCACTCTTAAAAAATTGAAATAAAATGTGAAATTTTAAAGGAAATAGTGTTTGAATTATATACTTCACAATGATTAAATTTCTGATACTGTCAAAATAAAACAATCTAGGACGTTACATTAATCTTCGAAAAACAAAATTCAAAATTGGCAGAAAAACGGAATAAGTCGAAATAAATATTCCGAAGGGACTATAAGACATTTTCACCTAATGAAACTAATCAAATATTCATTTTCACGGTCTATAAATGCTATAAATACTATAGAATACTCTGCATAAAAATCAATCATTAAACACCTGTCATTATTTAAATTGTGAAATGAAAGGAAACTCAGAAAAAAGTTTATATAAGATTCAATATTTTTAATTCCATTCCTTAAAAAAGGAAAACTTATTAATTATATAACTGAGCTGAATTCATCAATAATTTTATGGTGGTTTTTTAAATCTAAAATTTACATTTACACTTAATTTAAACTTTTTAATCAAAGTGATTGTTTCTTTCGTTAAGCTGAGATCTTGACTTCGCCATTTTATTATGATTCTCATTGGTTTAAAATAGTCAGAAACATTTAATCTACATTACATTGTATTAAGACGGTGTAGTAAATGTGACATGTCGACAATTTTGCTGCCTTTCTTCAAATCACATTCTTCGAACGGCAGCAAAAAAGGCGAAGTTCACCATCGAATATGTGAGTTCGTTTCGTTAATAAAACGATTTCTTATATAAAGACCAAAGTATCGGTTTAAGAAGCTGTTTTTAATTGTTTCAAGCCATTAATACATGAACAATATAACTTCAGAAAAAAAATTGAAAAAGACAAGACAAAGCATCAACTTTATGGTTAGTTTAAATAGACAAGAACTATTTAAACTTTTAAAAATTTCATTAAATAATAGAGAGAATTCTAAATCAATAGTTGCAATATTTGCAAACAATCTCTTTTGAATCTCAAGACTATTTATTCTTACTTTTGCCTTTACTTGTAATAAAATTTTTTTTATTTTATACGATTTCTAATTATTTTTTTCAACCATAATGTATTGAAAAGTTTGAAGAATGTTTGAAATCAAAATGTAAATGTTAGAATTAAAACAAAAATGAATCGGATTTATAATGTAAAGCGTAATTAATCATTTTACAAGTGCTATTTTTATCAAAAGAAATAATAAAATGATGCGGATCTTCAATTTTTTTAAATTTTTAATTTAAATTTTTGATATAATATTGAAATACCAAAAATATAATCATCTCCTTCTTCAATTCTCGCTAATGATGATTTTTTTTATATTCAAAAAGAATGTGTTTAAAAGGCGAAATGTTAATGAATTCATTTTTATAATTTATTATAGCATAGCAATGGGATGACACGTTTATTTTCTCAGAAAGATGGTTATAATTAAAAAGAAAATCACCCAACTTAATATCATGTCTAAACATTACATTTCGAATTAAGAAAGAAATGTTTTCAGCGTTATTTGCGTGAAATTGTAGTAAGTTTTAATTTCAAATTAAATCTGTTTTGAGTAGGAAAAGTAATAGTCCAATTGGTCAGAAAATTCACACTTTGTCTAAACGAAATTTTGAATAAAAATGTGTCATTTTTTATTTCCTTTGATTTCTTTTGAGAAAGAATAATAATATTTCAAATTCACAACATTTGGATGAAAGAAATTTCGAATAGAATTGTGCCATTTTTTGCAGAATATTTTATCACCATTTTTAGAATTGTTCTTATAAGGAAATTTATTACGATTAAGAAAAACTATATTATGAAAATATAAAAAAATGTGAGATGAAATGACATTCTTTTGCAAATTTAAATAACCTTGTTTACTTATTTCAAGTTTCAACAAGAATAATTTGTAAGGTAGATATTAATTTCGCTGAGAGTGAAAACATAGTTTCTGGCTGCAATATTGTAGCATATGGTGAGGGACGGACGCAATATCTTATTTCGTAAGCAATCATTATACAGCTTTCTCAACATTTTAAATTTAAAATTTTCCAATTTCACCAAATTTTGGAAATTTAATAATGCGATTTCAATTACAAAACAAACATACTAAAGTAAATTTTCTTAAACTATTCAACAATAATTTTTGACTGTTCAAAAGTTTGAGTTAGAACATTTATTTTAGTATATTTATTTTAACAAAACTCTCGAACAAAACCTTTATTTAAACAAACTTTTGAACAGTAATCTAAAGTAAATTTTTTAACTGTTGATGAAATTTGAATACTTTCATATATGCTTTTGGGGTAAGAGCATTTCAATAAAAAATACCGCAGAAGTATATATGGAAATATTCAAATTTCATCAACATTTGAAAAAAACTGCAATCCGCTTTTAAACAGAGTTTATGATCATATTTGTTATTTGGAATTTTTTCTTATATCTAGAAATTTATATAATACTGTTGATAAATAATAAAGCAAAAGCTACCGAAAAATTAATCTTAAAGGCATATATCACTTTTCTACACAAATTTTATAAGTAATTTCTTTGTATTTTGCACTTTAATTTGCAAATCTTGTGTACTAATTTAGATATTAAAAACGGCATCACATATTTACAAGCGTAAATATATTCCTGAAATTTTAATTTATTTTTACTAATTAATAAAATTTTACTTTATTACACTAAATTGTTGATATTTGTTTAATTTTTATCATCTATTTTGATAAAATGCAAATAAATAAAAATTTAATTTTGTGTCATGAACGTAGGATAAAATAATAATTTTACTCTATTTACACGGGAGGTACATATTTTGATTTTAATATTTTTTCAAATTAGCATTTCAAATTTCATCAAATTATATCATTTATTTTTTAAATAGTTCTTTATTATTTTTATATTTTATTTAAAACAAACACACACACCACACACACACACACACACACACACACACACACACACACACACACACACACACACACACACACACACACACACACACACACACACACACACACACACACACACACACACACACACACACACACACACACACACACACACACACACACACACACACGATATATATATATATATATATATATATATATATATATATATATAATTCATAAAACAATTAAATATTATAAAGGAAAATAGTATATTTAATATGAGACACACACATTTAAATTTATTAAGTTGTTTTACAAGTATTTTATTTATATAATTTCCACACATACATATATAATACATACATACATACATATATTTACGTGAATTGAATTACGTTACACACACACACACATATATATATATATATATATATATATAATATGCATACATAAAACACATAAATCATATTTTGAAGATTAAGTTAGAAAATGGATTTTTTTATTCCCACTACCGGAGTGAAATTTTTCGATGCTTGTAATCACATTTAATAAGCAAATCAGAATGATATATCCGGAAGTAGGTAAACCGGAAGTATTTTTAAAAAAGAATGATAATTTTTTTCACTAACCTTTATTAAATATAAAACTTGAATTACGTGCTCTTTTTTGCATAACTGATAAATTATTTTTTATATTTTCCACATAGGAAGTGTTAAATAATAAAAATAAAATAAGATTGGCAACTTAACCACAATGAAAAGCTTTTAAACCGTAATATAGTGTATAAACAGTTTTTTTCTAAAAGACGATGGCGATTAAAACATAATAAATGATTTTTTCCAAAAGTTACACGGAGGATTATCCCTCAATTACAGTGATTATTCTTTTATCTGATCGGGAAAACGTTCTATTCAAGGGAGCAGACGATAAAATCCGCAGCTCCTAAAATTGTTCTTTTTTCATTGCTTTTATCGTTATTCAGGAAGTATCGTTTGGCAACAAGATTGTTTTTATTTACTGAATTATTTTCCAATGAATTGGCAATTTCGTCTTTTGTGTATTGTGTTTTATGTGGCATTTTGAGGAAAGGAAATTCTTTCAAGTAGAATATTCTTTGATATATACCGATAGATTTTTCCATCACTGTTACATTGTTCGGAAAGAAAACATTTTTCGAATAGAATATCTTAGGTTTTGGGTTCATAGAACTTTTGATTGACAGCCAAAAGAATGTTATCAATTTTGATTAACTAAAATTTAAGAAATTATTTAAGGACGAGAATACAAATGGGGAAATAAATTTGTGTAATATTTTTGAAAAGTTTTAAATATATATCATCGAAGGTAATGGTTTTTTTTTCAATTTTCATTTTGATTTGAATAAATCTTTATTTAACTAATAACTTCATTTTTGGCATGCTTTAATTTTCTAAACTATACAAATAATAAAGAATATTATTGGTTATTTTTGGTCACTTGATTATGTTCAATAATTTTATGATATCTATTAATTTGAAACTGTAAAAAAATATGTTATAATGCTGTAATTGTTTGATAAACTATACAGTGCAAAATATTTTATAAATAAAGCTAATAATATAGCTAGTTTTACTTTTGCTTCGTGCATGCATTTTTTAAACGTGTAATTTATAACTTTATTTTGAAATATAAATTCAATATACTCTAAGCAAATAATTCACTAAGAATCTCATTTTTATATAAATGTAATTAAGTAATTAACAAATTATTATTAATTAATAATAATTAATAATAAAGTAATTAACAAATTATTATTATTTAATAATAATTTGTTAATTACTTTTAATTAATTATTAATTACTAAATAACTTTTAATCTCAATAATTAAGGAGTGAGATTAAAATTTTTATTCATTTTTGCCCTTACGAAAAAAATGAAATAATTTTTATTTACTGAAACGTTTTCTTGAAATAATGTGAGAAGCAGTTCTTGGTGAGAATGAATGCATAAAATGTAGTTAATATGAAATAATCTATTTCACATTTTTTAGTTAAAAAATACCCTTAAAACTGCTGATTATTTATTATAAGTTATATTTGATTCCCCTGCAAGTGATTTAAAAAATAATAAATCAATACTTTTCTTAAAATTATTGCTATAAAAATGCTATTTCATTTAATGTTAATAGAAAGAAAACTCTCAACTTTTTCTTAATTCCATACTTTTACTTTCTGCTTCATTTTTTTATTATCAATTTAAATATATTTCTCAATGCAAGAATATAGAGAGTTTTGATTTTTTAAAACCGTTTACTTTACTACAGTACTTAAATTTTCCTCTTTTTTCTGTTTTTTCTTCAACTGTTCATTTTATTTTATATAAATTAATTTGGGGAAAGTTGAAACATAATATTGTTCTAGATTTATATTGATAAGTAAATGTTAATTTTTTATGTGTTTGTTAAGCTATATATATGAATTATTTTATGTATATATATGCATTTTGTTGAAATCCTGATGCAATTTTTAAAATAAAAATTCTCAGATACGTTAAGGATAAGGAAGATCATTCTAGCTATTTATAGAATGCTGGAAAGGTTTCGATATGATGCCCCGCGAGCGTTTAGAAGTGTATAAACTCACCAATTGTTGTTTGTAACCTCATGCAGATTGCGATTGCAACTTAAGCGTTGTCCTGTTGGCAAAGGACTTCTCTGTGTCAAGAAAAGCAACATAAGTTGCAGTGGAAATTTCTCTGTATGTATATATTAATTTTTTGTTTATGTTTGTATTAACTAGTTTTTCCTTATAACTTTCGTAAAATGATTTTGAAGTATTATAAAGATATTTTATTGACCCATATCAAAGAATCAAGAAATTGAAAAATATGAAAAGTTTTATTTTTGTATTTTATTATCATCTTTATAAATAAAACACCCCTGGCATTCGGTGAGGAAATTGTTAGCACTGTAAGTTTGTAAAGTAATTGTAAGCCATTGGCACTGTAAGCCTGTAAGGTAACTGTAAGCCTTGGACAACCTTTTGTTCACCGATGTCTCAGTTTGTTTTGAGATTGGGTGCAAGCAATGGAATGAAATTTACGCCAAAAATAAGACCCAAAATGTTGGTCTCTGGGTAACCTGAAATAAAAGCTGTATATTTGAATTTACAACAGTTTGTTCTTAGTAAAAAGTCATTCTAAATTAGCCATTTCTTTTTTCAAAAATAAACATTTGTTTTATAATCTCTTTAGTGTATTGATTTAGTGAATATTTCTCATTTACTAGAAAATACTGGTAAAGATGTTTCAATTTCTTGCTTGCTTTAAATAAAATATAGAACTTGCGATGTCAAGCATTATTTGTTATTCCTCTGAGGACAAATAAAGTTGAGTGTTTTTATTCAATCTATATTATTTTATTTATACTTTACAATATATATTTATATAAAAATAAAGGAAATAAATTTTTCTCAAAGTATTTTCTGTTGCATTCTGTAAATTAAAAATTTTGATTACTTAGTTTGTTTTTAACTTAAATGTGATTGTTGCTGATTTGAACATTTTATAAAGTTGCTTATACCGTGACGTAGTTACTTTAACCAAAGCAACATTTCTTTCCGGAGCTTTTCTCGATCCAAGAACGGAGGCGATTTTTACTGTGTTATAATTACCCTTCATACATAAATCTGAGGGCAGATAAAATGATTATGATGTCAAATATTATTACATTTTCATCATTATTAATGAAGTATTGATTTTGCTGTTGCTGCGTTAGTGTTTACACTTTCCTCATTAAACTGTCGACTGAAAATGCTTTGGAACATGGCTGAAAGAATTGAATTTAATATTCAATAACTCTATAACTTAAAAGAATTTTCAAATTTTCCATTATTCATTCGACTTCAATATTTTTTTCAATACTGCAATGCTTCATGCTCGATATTTAATTTTTTGCCTGTTTGTATATGAGATATCATATAGTATTGCAGTGTGGAATTTTAAACAAATCCAGGCAAGTTTTAAGTAGTATGATTTTTTAATACGCAATTTTTCTCCGAAAGCTATATGTATGTCTTAAACGAACAAATATGGCTCGCAAAATTTAGTTGGAACCCCACCGTTATTTACTAATGTTTTCTCAAAGCTGAAGTTGATTTTTGAATTATTTTTGCAAACAGAAATAATTTTTACAATACTTTATTTAAATATTAATTGTGCCGCCCAACTTGCCTAGTGGTCAGCGTGCCTGACTGCGGATAAGGAGGTCCTGGGTTCGAATCCCGGTTCGGGCATGGATGTACTTTCTCTATCTATTCTGTCTTTGCCCTTTCCTTGTATGAATGAGATGTGAATGGTTGCCTATCCTATAAAAGGGTACCTATGGCATGTGTGTAGAGCAAAGTCGTACTTTCACCTTCATGGTGCTCTGATTAAAACGAAAGACACTCCCAATTGACTTAAATTCGCATAGCCAAAGCATAGCGAGCTTGGCTTGTCATTAGTAACAACAACAACAAATATTAATTATTTTTAAATAAGAAATTATTAGGATATATTATTATATTAATTAGAGTTTTAAAATTATCACTTGCTAACATGTTTTTATAAACTAAAACCTTTACTATATCTATTAATAACAAAAAAATCCCACTTTATTCAATTGTATTTATTATTTGAAATTTATGTATTTTTTATTCTATATTTTTATAAATTCTCATTAATAATAGTTTTAAGAAAACCGCCATTTTATTATGTTAATACAATTATTTAGTAAGTATAACATATGAAACGATAGTATGTTGATAATAATATATATTTATTATTATTTTATACTAAAATACAGTATATTAATACATTTATTTACTGCAGTTATTTACATATTAAGAGAGTTATAATAATACAGTACAGCAATTGCAATAATACAGTTATTTACTAAGCATAATGTATGACAAAAGTGTATTAATTAGGAGCTATTTACTATTATAAACATAATAACAAATTTAATGATGATATTAATAAGAAAATCAAAAATAAACTGGAAAATAAAATTACATTATTTGATTCATTTTTTCAATTTTAATTTATAAAAGTTTAATAAAAGATCTTCTATTTAGTAATAGTTTAGACTAAATTTTGCAAAAAAAATGGAGACAATTTTTTTCCTTCAAGTTAAATTTATAGGAAATCACAAATTTTGCTGGAAATTCTCCTCATATTTCTTAACAGGAAGTGATTTAAATATTTTAAATTCGCAGTCGATTAATCATTTATTTTAATAAAAAAACCATTAAAATATTTGATTTTCTTTTCCGGAAGCTATATACTGAAACTTAATGGATTCATGATCAGGAATTTTATCATGCCGCCAAGGCAATTAAATCGCCGTTGCATGTTAAATTTGGCGACTAAAATTCTCTACCCTTTTTTCTACGACATATAATTGAGTTTGTAGTTAAGGAATAATAAAATGAAATCTTAAAACTTCCTAAGTTTTTTTTCATTTTAATTACTTATCTAATGTTAAATTTTTCTCCGAACTCAAAGACATTCATAGGTGAAAAAAATTTAATACATAAAATGTCTTATTAGTTGTCTCATAAAAGTAATTTAATTTTGTTAAAAAGAATAAGGAATTTTATTAATAGAATGATATAAGCCTTATAAAAGTTTTGAAGTCAGAAAGAATTCTGAGACTAATTTTAGAGTATTTTCCTTAAGTTTTTATTTCGTGTTCCTAAATAGAGAGGCAAGTACTAATTGCTAAAAATTGGGTAAATTTCTACTTCTTTCACATTTGGCTTCTAAGAAAAGCTTTGTAAAATTTAATTATTTATTAAGATATTTTCTACAGATAAATTAAAAGTCTTACGCAATATGTTGTAAACTTTGTAATTTAATTTTCAAAATTGATTACATATTTATATTAAAATACGGCATTTCATAAAATAAATAAAAAAGTAGTTTTTAAAATGAATAGTTTGAAAAATTGATCACTTATACAGAAATGTTTTCTGAAAACAAAATTACGTATTTGTTTTCAGAAAGCGTGTCTCTGTTGGTCGTATTAAATTGTGTATTAAATTGATATAAATAACGTGTATTAAATTGGTCAGAATCTGGATTCTTATTTTTTTATTTTTATTTTGTGGCCATATTATGTTCTAGAAGACTCATATTAGTATATGAGTCATCCTGGGGCCTGAGCAGCTACCAGGCGCGTCGGTAGGCGGTGGATCACCGAACGTCCTGTAGGAATGACAGGATAGCCTTGAATATAGAATCAGAGGCCGCGAACCAGCTCCCGTAAACCCTGGTGTTATGCGATCCGTGCCTAGGGCTAATTGGCACCGCGGTATTGGTGTCTTAACGGAGCCTCTAGTTGCCTGGCAAACTTCTAGAGTAATTTGCCTTTCCCAGTATCTCAGGCAATGCTGGGTGGACTTATATTACCTGAGCTTATAAATTGTTATCTTGTGGCTGAAAAGACACAAGAAATAACAATCCTTTCTGCATCTACAGGTGATGCCTCTGAAGTTGACCTTGCGGAAAAAGACAAGTGAACTCAGAGGCTGTCTTGTAAAGGGGCAGTAATGAATCCCTCACTTGAGGTAGAAATGACCTCCAAACCATCTTCTGGTGAAAGTTAGGAAGCTATCCCTTGTATGATTGACTCTCTGACCAGATGGGACTATTTCAGCAAGACCCTATCTGCTGGAAATGTCATACGCAAGAGGAAACGGCAGAGCATATCATTTATGAATGCGAGGCTCTTGCCCTCCCTAGATTAACCTCTTTAGGCATCATCCATACTAGAGAGTTACACCTAGACTCCATTAAAGGGTTATCGGACTTTATTAATAAAGTGGGTGACCCGAGCAACTGGAACTAGGAAACATTGGGTTTGGAGTTAATGGTACAAAATGCTGATAAAAGCAGAGGTGCCCAATGACATACAAACCCAATTCTAAGAAGAAGAAGAAGAAGAAGATATGAGTCATAGAGAGTAATGTCACTTTTAATAACACGCACAGAATTGGAGTTATTAAGTACCTTAGTAAATTAATCCCAAAGAAACTTATCATAAAAACGAATTTATGTAGTCATTTACTATTTATTTTTTAATTAGAAACAAAACATGTGCTTAGAAATCAAAAAGTGCTTAAGAAACAAAATTTTTACAAAGAGTTTTACTTGTGGCATTGGTTAAAAAATACAATTTTAATAACCGACATTGGTTTCTCATAAAAAATATCGTACTAACAGCACTGTCTTTTCTAAGGTATATTACAAATTAATTAATTTGACCGGTTAAATTGTTATCAAACTAATAAAAATTAATAAAAAAATAACACATTTTAAATCACATCGTTGAAACAATTGTTGAAATAAAAAAAACAGTTGTATATTTCCTAATGTTTCACTTACACGGTATACAAGCTAAGATTTAAAGTTTTAGAGGTCCATCTAGATAAGGCTTAAAATTTTTCCTTTTAATGTTTGATAAAATACGTAATTTTACCTTATCAATCAAATATTTATAAGCTGTGGAAGTCTTACGGTAAGGGAGTCTTTTATGTGACTAGATGATGACCTTGAACCTTAAATGTACCAAATGTCTCAAATGCCTCACAACCCTGGAAGCCAACGAAGACCATCATGTTGTCTGTTAGATCGAATGTGGGAAGTCGTTTGGCTGTAGAGGAAAGATATTTGTGCCAGCTCAAATGTTCAATTTGTAAATTTTCTTTTTAATAATTTCTATCGTTACTGATATTTGTAGTTGGGCTAGGAGTGTTTCAGTTCAGATGTCGACCTCGTTACTTAAACCTAATTCAGATTCATGAGGTGATTGACTGTATTTAGTAGCTTCGTTCAGGAGAAATAAGCAGCTAGAAACAAATAAAATGAAGCAAAATATATAAAGAGATAACAATGATTTGGTCAGATCTTCAATACCAAAGAAGAAAAAGATCTAGTTTCCATGCTCGCAAAGTAGCGGGTTCGATATCTTACGTAGCTGGATACTATAATCTTGATTTATGTGATCTACCTATGATGTTTTCGGGGGAGGAGATAAGTGTTCCTGTTCAGCTGTCCTTCTCGTCACATGAGCGTAAATCGAAGTTCACGAGGCGAGTCTGTGTACGGTGACGTAGGTCAGCTGAAATAATTGATACACTACTGGCCATTAAACTTGCTACACACGGAAAGCGGCACACCACACACGTGAAATTTGCATGACAGGTAGAACTGGCTGTGATATGCAAGTGATTAGTTTTTCACCGCATTCATACAAAACAGGCGACAGTAGCAACATCTACAATGTGTATAAAACCAGAGATTTGACAGCAGTTTTCTCCTACTCAATTTCCGTTTCAATGTTGTTTTCGGCAAAGAAAGCTGTTGTAATGCCTCGTGTAAGAAGAAGAAATGCTTATCAGCACGTGCCTGACTTTGATCGAGGAAAGATTATAGCCTACCGGGATTGCGGTTTATCGTACCGCAATATTGCTGCTCACGTCGGTCGAGACCCCATGACTGTTAGCAGAATATGGAATCGATGGGTTCAGGACAATCATACGGAACGTCATGCAGGATCTCCACAACCCCCCATCACTAACAGCAGAGAAGACAGATATCTTATCCGCATGGTCACAAGGGATCCTACAGCCACGTCACGAACCCTGAGTCGAGAAATGGAGTCATTTGCAAGGCAACAAGTTTCTGCTCGAACAGTTCGACGACATTTGCAGCAGCATGGATTGTCTGCACGGCGACCATGGCTTCGGCTACCATTGAAGCTGCGTCACAGACAGGAGCGCCTTCAAAGGTGTGATCAGCGATGAACCTGGACGCGGGAATCGCATCACGTCATCTTTACAGATGAATCTCGGTTCTATATACAGGACCATGATGGCCGCATCCGTGTTTGGAGAACGCGACAGCTTGCATTGGACATCACCATACTGGCCCATCTGCGGGAGTGATGGTATGGGGTGCCATTGGATACACGTCTCGATCACCTCTTGTTCGCATTACCGGCACTTGGAACAGCAACCGTAACATTTCCGATGTTTAAGGCCCGTGGCTCTGCCTTATCTTCGAGGCCTCCCTAATGCTTTGTTTAAACAGGATAATGCATGAACGCATGTTGCTCGTACTGTTCTGAACTTCCTTGATACAGAACAGGTTCGACTGTTACCCTGGCCATCACGTTCTCCTGATCTGTCACCAATTGAGAACGAGTGGCCAATGGTTGCCGAGCGATTGGCACGCCATCACTCATCATCTACTACTGTCGATGAACTGTGGCATAGTGTTGAAGCTGCATGGACTGAGATCCCCGTACATGCCATACAATGTCTGTTTGACTCCATGCCTAAGCGGATAAATGCTGTTATTGCAGCCAGAGGTGGCTGCTCTAGGTATTGATTTATCAAGATCTATACATTCTAATTTCCTGTAAATCTAATCACTTGTTCTTTCCACTATAATATATATGCCCAATAAATATCGTTCTGTTATTTGCATTCCTTCTTGGTGTAGCAATTTTAATGGCCAGTAGTTATATCGCAATAACTTAATTTAAATTAAATAATTTATTATGATTCATCCAAATGAATAGAAGAGTCATTAAAGCACATATAAAAATAAGGAGTATTTGTTTGATGAATTCTTGTTATTCTGCAAACTTGATTTGGGAGAAACATAGCATTTGAAGAAAAAAAAAAAAAAAAAAAAGACCATGTTCTTTCAACTCTAAATATACCCAAATAAATAACACATTCACAAAATAAACTCTATTAAAATTTTAATATTACTTTTAAAAACTTTTATTTACTCATGACTTGCAATATTATAAGCAATTTTGTAAGACCTTATTAAAGAGTGTCTAAAAGAGAGGGATACAATTATCAGTTAGTTTATACACAATTATCTATTATTTAAGAATTTCCGAGAAATTCTTAAGTAATAGCGCTGTACTGCGAACAGAATAAAGGGCAAAACACCATTAACATTGTTCAAGAAGACATTAATACGCCTTGAATGCTGTTTTCCCAGAATGTAAACACGATGCCAAGTATATTGTCACTAAAAATAAAACTCGCTTTCCTTACATGAGAATTAAAATCACCAGCGATTGTGTTGCGAGCGACTAAATTTATTTTAGATCAAACAAAATGCTTAGCCATTCGATAATAACTGAAACGAGTTAAAAAAAAGCAAATGAATAATAAAAACAAATCAATTAAAGAAGTTTCAAGAAATAGAATTAATGATTTCATTTTATCTCGAGAGAAAATGCGAGAAGGTAATACGATGAGAAGTGAAATATTTTTCTTTGGATATATAATATCTAAGCTAAGTAATATAGTTGCTATTAGCTTTACTGCCAGCAATGAATTGTAAGATGGAAGGAGGTATCCATCGATTGATTTCCATTATAAAATCATATAATCGATAAAACTCTTCTTGTTGTTGTTTGTTGTTTACTAATGAAGCTTGGACAAGCCAAGCTTGCTATGCTATGCGAATTAAGTCGATTGGGAGCGTCTTTCGTTTTTTTAATCAGAGCACCATGAAGGTGAAAGTACGACTTTGCTCTACACACATGCCATAGGTACTCGTTTATAGGGTAGGCAACCATTCCCACCTCATTCATACAAGGAAAGGACAAAGACAGGATAGATAGAGAGAGAAAAAAGTACATCCATGCCTGAACCGGGATTCGAACCCAGGACCTACCTATCCGTAGTCAGGCATGCTGACCACTAGACATGTTGGTCGGCGGAAAATTTCTACCATGTAATTTTTAGAAAATAAATAATAAATACAAGCTGAACCTAAATATTTCTCATGTAAAAGTAATTTTGCCTGTTTTTCAACTTTTGTTCTGAACATATAAAATTACTGCATATATTTCAGCTTGATTTTTTTTACATTAATATTAAAATGTTAGAGTTATTTAAATGATGCCTCTTTATAAAAATCAATATATTAAGGGGTTTTTTGTTTTTAAATCTAAGCAAAATATAATGACAGCGAAAATATTAATTCGAATAAATGTATAATAAGTCTTTTTCATCAAGTCTCTCATTGGGTGAAGTTATCATTACCAGTTGATGTTAAGATGTGTATCACAAAGGTAAGATCCATCCATCTTTTGAAATAATCGTTGTCATCGAACCCTATTGCTCTTCACTTGGAACAGAATGGTGCTGACAAGAGGTCATGGGGAATCCTAATTAAGCTGCCTGCCCCTGGAAGTTTTCTATTTTACTGAGAGAGTAGACCATTCTTCATACCACAACGCGAACTCGAATTATTTTTCCCTATAATAATTTCTGCATAATTTTCGCTACGTTGAAAACTGAATGCTAACTGCCAGTGCGGACTCCCTCGCCAAGGAGGCTAGAAACAGCAACCCCCTCCCACGACTACCATTTGCTTCGATGCAAACGCCGTTGCAAGGCATCCGCTCTACGGGGGACTAAGGAAAAAATGGTGCCTACCGGAGCTTAATCCTGACCGTGGTATCACCTCTACCATCAGCAGAATGCGGACCGGGCACATGAGGGGTATGAAAATCATGCCCGACGGATCTAGAACACACGCAGAAACAGCAACCCCCTCCCACGACTACCATTTGCTTCGATGCAAACGCCGTTGCAAGGCATCAGCTCTACGGGGGACTAAGGAAAAAATGGTGCCTACCGGAGCTTAATCCTGACCGTGGTATCACCTCTACCATCAGCAGAATGCGGACTGGGCACATGAGGGGTATGAAAATCATGCCCGACGGATCTAGAACACACGCAGAAACAGCAACCCCCCTCCCACGACTACCATTTGCTTCGATGCAAACGCCGTTGCAAGGCATCAGCTCTACGGGGGACTAAGGAAAAAATGGTGCCTACCGGAGCTTAATCCTGACCGTGGTATCACCTCTACCATCAGCAGAATGCGGACTGGGCACATGAGGGGTATGAAAATCATGCCCGACGGATCTAGAACACACGCAGAAACAGCAACCCCCTCCCACGACTACCATTTGCTTCGATGCAAACGCCGTTGCAAGGCATCAGCTCTACGGGGGACTAAGGAAAAAATGGTGCCTACCGGAGCTTAATCCTGACCGTGGTATCACCTCTACCATCAGCAGAATGCGGACTGGGCACATGAGGGGTATGAAAATCATGCCCGACGGATCTAGAACACACGCAGAAACAGCAACCCCCTCCCACGACTACCATTTGCTTCGATGCAAACGCCGTTGCAAGGCATCAGCTCTACGGGGGACTAAGGAAAAAATGGTGCCTAGCGGAGCTTAATCCTGACCGTGGTATCACCTCTACCATCAGCAGAATGTGGACCGGGCACATAAGGAGTATGAAAATCATGCCCGACGGATCTAGAACACACGCAGAAACAGCAACCCCCTCCCACGACTACCATTTGCTTCGATGCAAACGCCGTTGCAAGGCATCAGCTCTACGGGGGACTAAGGAAAAAATGGTGCCTACCGGAGCTTAATCCTGACCGTGGTATCACCTCTACCATCAGCAGAATGCGGACTGGGCACATGAGGGGTATGAAAATCATGCCCGACGGATCTAGAACACACGCAGAAACAGCAACCCCCCTCCCACGACTACCATTTGCTTCGATGCAAACGCCGTTGCAAGGCATCAGCTCTACGGGGGACTAAGGAAAAAATGGTGCCTACCGGAGCTTAATCCTGACCGTGGTATCACCTCTACCATCAGCAGAATGTGGACCGGGCACATGAGGAGTATGAAAATCATGCCCGACGGATCTAGAACACACGCAGAAACAGCAACCCCCTCCCACGACTACCATTTGCTTCGATGCAAACGCCGTTGCAAGGCATCAGCTCTACGGGGGACTAAGGAAAAAATGGTGCCTACCGGAGCTTAATCCTGACCGTGGTATCACCTCTACCATCAGCAGAATGCGGACTGGGCACATGAGGGGTATGAAAATCATGCCCGACGGATCTAGAACACACGCAGAAACAGCAACCCCCCTCCCACGACTACCATTTGCTTCGATGCAAACGCCGTTGCAAGGCATCAGCTCTACGGGGGACTAAGGAAAAAATGGTGCCTAGCGGAGCTTAATCCTGACCGTGGTATCACCTCTACCATCAGCAGAATGTGGACCGGGCACATAAGGAGTATGAAAATCATGCCCGACGGATCTAGAACACACGCAGAAACAGCAACCCCCTCCCACGACTACCATTTGCTTCGATGCAAACGCCGTTGCAAGGCATCAGCTCTACGGGGGACTAAGGAAAAAATGGTGCCTACCGGAGCTTAATCCTGACCGTGGTATCACCTCTACCATCAGCAGAATGTGGACCGGGCACATGAGGAGTATGAAAATCATGCCCGACGGATCTAGAACACACGCAGAAACAGCAACCCCCTCCCACGACTACCATTTGCTTCGATGCAAACGCCGTTGCAAGGCATCAGCTCTACGGGGGACTAAGGAAAAATGGTGCCTAGCGGAGCTTAATCCTGACCGTGGTATCACCTCTTCCATCAGCAGAATGCGGACTGGGCACATGAGAGGTATGAAAATCATGCCCGACGGATCTAGAACACATGGAGAATGCAGCCACTGCACAGGAGTTCCACTGGATCCGAGGCATCTCTTCAATTGCATCTCTGTTGCCTCGACCCTCTTCAGCATCAACCCCAACTGCTGAAATGACACTCCCTATACCGAAAAAGCTGAAGATGTGGTCAGGGCAGTGTTCCATGCTTTTGGTCCCATATGACTTATCTTTTATTTTACCATTTTTTTCTCTTTGTACTTGTCACACGACAACAATAACAACACTGATTTTGGTTCAACAGTTTAGAAACCCATCTTGATTGTTTGTTGTGGATCTAAGTCTACTTTAAACTGTAGGTATCGGTCTAATACTACTAGTACAGAAATGACTGTTATGTTATAAACAGATCAAACCATCCAATTGAATTATCTATAAAATTTATATGCATGTTTTATTATTTTTAAAATAATCTTATACGTTATCATAAATATAAACAATTTACATAACTGCAAACAATAGCTCTGAATATAGTTAAAAAAACCATCAATTAAACGATATAATTTAATTCTTTAATTCCAACAGAAAGTTTATAAACTAACTAATTAAATCACAAAGTATAAAAACTGAAGCACAAAGTGAATATTTATGTTAATTATATGGGGTATATAATGATTCTTTCTTCTGCGGATTTATTATCTTTTATTTACTAAGGAAACTGCATGGTTAAATGAAATAAAACTAGAAACAAATATATATATCTTATGGCAAATAATGCTTTCTTTCTAAACTAGAAGACCCTATTAAAAAGCTAGTTTCTTTCCCTTTGAAAAACTTTCATAAGTATTGAAAATTTAGTGCCAAACTCAATGTAATTTGTCGAGGTTTGGGTCATAAGGAAAACTCTTTATTATAATGAACCACTAGCCTTGAATAAATGCCTTTCCTTGAATCTGCATCCCGCCGATAAAGAAATCCCGTCTTCATTGTTTTCACTTCTTTTCTTTCGACTGCAGGGGGTGCCAAGTCACTAAATGCGGGGATTTTTTTGAGCATATATTTCTTTACTTTACATATCGGTAATGCTATTAATTTAAGGTGTGAGTATTTAAAAAGAACTGAAATGAATATTAACTGACATTTTTTTATAATAGTTAGTTAGCTTTTATTTCTATGTCATGCAAAGTATATTTTATAATCTTTGGAAAATGGTATTTATATCTTTTTTTTGTTAGGTAATTTGTAAATATTTATTCCTTAATGATGTGTGTTGCCATGCTTTTAACTTCTAAAAATTCTTTAAGAGTAACATCGTAAAACATTGTATATTTGAAATATTATAATTATGGTAGTGATGTAAGATTATAGTAATGATGATTGTTCTTCAGCTTGAGTTTTCATTAATAATGAGTGCACATTTTAAAATTTATTTAAAGTATATTTCATTATTTTATCATTCTAATTCTGTGCTTTTTTATATTTTGTCGAGTTGTTTTATTCTTTAAATACTTTGCCATAATGACAACCGAATGGTTACCGCTTTTGCCTTCGGTTCAACAGTTCATAGGTTTGAAACTCACTTTGGGCTTGGATGTTTAAAGGTGTTTGGAATTCACTTTAAACTGTTAATCCCAATCTCATTAGCCCACGTATGCAAAAGATGACCATTGTGTGACAAAGGAAGCACTTTCTGAGAACAAAATATAAATACTGATATTCATGTATTTGGCTTATTTTTCACTTTAGTGTAAACTTTTGCAGGAAGAGTCTAATTTCTGTGAAAACTGTTATTAAAAGTGGACTCGCTTAACTCATTGTTAATTTTTCACTTCATCGTTTTATCGAGAAGTGCATCTTTATAAAGAGTTTAAAGGCAAACTTTAAGTCGCTTAATGTTGGACGAAGGTCGTGAAAATATGATAAATAGGATGAGATGCCAAAGCAGTCACTTTCCGACAAAATTTTACTCCTCCTCTTCTACCATGAGGGCTGGAAGTTTGCTCAGAAATAGTTGGGAAAAGAAGTGAGGGTTTTCTGAAGATGGTTGACGGACAAAAGCAGACAAATTATTGCTGCAAGCGCATTGTCTAAAACCAACCGTTGTCGCATTCCAATAGCTTAAAAGCCTGGGAATATCTTGCTATAATTGAGGATTCTTCGCAAAAAATACTAAAACCATTTTTCAGTATATATATATATATATATATATATATATATATATATATATATATATATATATATATATATATATATATATATATATTAGGTCTACCGGAAAGTTCTGTCCGCTCCGGTTACAATCAGTTTCAAATAGCGAGAGAAAATTGGGCAGACTAGCCACAGAAGTTCTCAACATCTTCAGGAAGTGGACCACCAACCATAAATTGGAAATTTCAGTAGAGAAGTCACACTATATGCTGTTTACAAAATTACAGTGTGGCCCCCAGATCTACTGGGACAACTTAAAAATAAAAAGAGTTAAATCACTCAAACTGTTGGGAGTCATAATAGATGAAAAATTTAACTGGTCTACTCATATTAAAAATCAAGGAGCCAAAGCCTCTAGAGTACACCAACAGCTCCTACGGCTGGCGGGATCCACCTGGGGTTTCTCCCAAAAACACAGAGCCATCCTCTACAAATCGGTTGCCGAAAGAATAATGGCCCTTGGGGCAATGATATGGAGTAGGAATCTACGTGTAAAAAATCAGTTTTTACTGGACAAAATCCAAAGAAAATTCCTCCTCAATATCACGGGAGCCTTTAGAACAACAGCCACTTCAGCTCTCCAAGTAATTACAGGGATTATGCCCCTACATCGTTTCATCGAAATGGAAGCCAAAACCAAATACGCCATCAAACAAACCTGCATAGACCTTATTGAAGAAAAAATTCCAAGCTCACCATCCACCCAGGAAGCTTCTATGTAGACAACCACATCAGTCTAGAAGATGACCAACACTCAAAAAGGGATCAGACCATCTGTCAGATATATACCTATGGCTCCAAAATGGGAGATAATGTAGGAGCAGCCTTTGTAGTCATCTTAGTCGGTAACATCATCCACTTTGAGAAATTCAGGCTCAACTCAAACAACACTGTCTTTCAGGCGGAACTGTATGCCATTCTTAAAGCTGTAACCTGGACAAAGACCAGAACAGAGAAAATCAGCATATGGTCAGACAGCCCAGCAGCCCTCATGGCCATAAGTAACCCCACCACAACAAGTCCACTGGCCCGCGATATCCAACGAGAGATAAACATCACCAACAACCTACATCTCGGATGGGTTAAAGCGCACATTGGACTAGAAGGTAACGAGACTGCCGACAGATGGCAAAAGAAGCCACAACAGTGACCGAACTTCAAATAAATCTGCCCACCCCAAGATCTTATCACAAAAAGGAATTCAAAACAAAGGCCATTCAAACCTGGCAACTGTCATGAGACCAAGCTACTACAGGTCACTTGGTACATGATATAATCCCAAAGGTTAAACCTAATAACCAATGCTGGCCAAGACAAATTACACAGTTCGTCACGGGGCAGGGTCCATTCCCGAGCTATCTACATAGGATTGGTGCTCTGCCAAGCGACAACTGTGTCTGTGTTCATACGGGTGACCCACTTTATTATGCCACATAGTGTCCACTCACCAGCTCCTGGTATTTTACTACCCTCAGCTAACACCTGAGAATAGAATGGCTAAAAATGTTATCCACCATCCGCAAGCAAAAGCCAAAATCATCTCGCTGGTAACATTCCTTTCTGAGCACAGGAAGCTAATAATCCCTGAACGATGATGAGAGCTCAAGAACTAATGAAGAGGAATCAATGGCAGCAGTGAGGCAACTACCCTCCTATGCTGATTTGAACTGTTGCGTTGGGAGCTCGCGACCACAGGCAGGGGTGGCGCTCCCTTACTGGTGTTTCTTTCTTTCTCTCCAGCAGACTCCACCCAAACTGGTAGAACCCTCCTTGGGTTAGGTACAGGGAGTCCTGCTGGCGTTCACATTCACATTCAGTTTCAACAAGTATTCAGCTCAATAAACCATTTCCGACCATATTCGGAAACTAGGATTTGTGTGGAAGTATTCGAGATGGGTGCCACACAAGTTAAGTGAGAAGAATTTGAATGATCGAATCATCATATGCACATCTCTGCTTGCACGCAACAAAATCGAACCCTTCTTGGACCGGATCATGACTGGGGATGAAAATTGGATTACCTATGAAAGCATCATAAGAAAAAGGGCATATTGTGAACTCGGAAAACCTGTCCCCTCTACATCTAAACCGAAGTTGAGCCTGAACAAGAGAATGCTGTTTATATGGTGGGACATTCGAGGACCTATACATTTTGAGCTGTTGAAACCCAACGAAAGGCTAAATTCGGAGAGGTATTGTCAGCAATTGGATAAATTGAAAACAGCACTCCAAGAAAAGAGGACGGCGATGTTCAATAGGAAGGACATCATACTGCTTCATGACAATGCCAGGCCACATGCTGCTTTGGGGACTCGTCAGAAAGTCGCAGAGGTAGGCTGGGAAATTCTGTCGCATCCACCATACTCCCCGGACCATCTGATTATCACTTGTTTCTGTCCTTACAAAATTTCTTGCAGGGCAAACAATTCAAGAACGAAGAAGATCAGACAAGCACTGGTTCAATTTTTGGCCTCTAGAGATACGACATTTTTTAAAAATGGGATATACAAATTGCCTTCACGCTGGCAAGAAAGCATAAATATAATGAAGGCAATTATATTATTCAATAAAGTTTATCCAAAGTATGAAAAAATGTATTCCTTTGTTTCATTCTAAAACGGACAAAACTTTCCAGTAGACCTAATATGTATGAAGATTAAAAATAAATTTTAAATTGTCAAAAATACAGAAAGATTATTTAGTTACACTTGCTCTTGCAACTTATCATAATGCTTCATAATATTTACTTAAAAATTAGAATAACGTTTTCTATTATTATATTTAAACAAGCCTATATCATCCTAAGAATGCAACTATTCTTTTTAATGTGATTTAAGTGAATTTGATATAAAACAATTTTTAATATCCACTCAGGAGTTGAAAGTTCATAGCACGGTCTGCTGAACTGAAGTTCAGATCACTGATCCTTCAAGTACCAACAAGGCTGCTATACAATGTACTTTCTTGATTGTGGTACGCCGACAATTTTAAGTCATAAGAAATGAGCCAAAATATAGGAATGCGGCTGTAGGCTGCAGTCATGGAAGAATTACAATGCAGTTTGAAAGATGCCGCTTTTATTGAAATAAAACTGGGAAAAATTCATTCATGTAAAGAAGCGAACCGGGAGGAATTCAATATCAAATGATGCTTAACATACTGGCAATGCAAGAAAAAAGCGTGCATTGGTTTGTGTACGATACATGCTTGATAGTATGGTTTAAATATAATAATAGAAAATTTCATTCCAATTTTTAAGTATAAATAATGAAGCATTATTAGAGGTTGCAAGAGCAAGAGTGACAAAATGATTTTTCTGTGTATTCTTGACATTTTAAAAATTTATTTTTAATCTACATACTGAAAAATGGTTTTAGTATTTT
>CM075850.1:125299556-125347056 GCA_037975125.1 Latrodectus hesperus
TTAAAGTATTTTGAGGAAAAAGCTACTTGAAGTAGTTGCTAAATTTTATGATATTTATTCCATCTGGCAGTCTCCTCTCCATATATATAACACAGCAATGGAAAGACTATTGACGTCACATATTAACGTAGACACCATTACAACCCACGGAGATCCAACAACCCAATGAGGGAGAATGTGGTCACCTTCCCAACCACTGCCCGCGGCAAATGATGCTTCACTTTGCTGATCTTAAGGGAAGCGGCATAAAGTTACTGAGCCGCTGGAGCTCATCGCTCAACAATAGGAAATGGACATTAAATCTCTTTATTTTTCAAACACATCTATCAGAAAGAGTGCTTAAGAGTTTCCCTCAAAACGTGTAAATGTAACCTTCTATTTATTTAAAGTATTTTGAGGAAAAAGCTACTTGAAGTAGTTGCTAAATTTTATGATATTTATTCCATGAAGCTTAGCTACGTGAGGTGAAAACATGATAATCTATCAACATTCTGGGATCGAATCCAAATTTTTTTTATTTGAAAAAGCCCTAACTTTAATGTAAAGTAATTCAAATGAATGTAATAAATCATCAACTACTGACTTCTTATCCTTTATAAAATTTATATTTAATTTTATTATTTATCGCACAATAGTTGCTCTTAAATCTCGGTTTAAAGAATGTTAGAAAATAATTCATTAATGTATATTTACTGAGACAAATATATTTTTGTAGTCATAAACATACTTTAAAGTTAATTGTAATAACTTCTTAACTATCATTGCGTTGTTTATCTAATCATCCCATCTTGAAATAAGTGATTTAATTTCCGTGTTTACATATGTAAAGAAAGCAAGAAAAGTTTCAGTTTAAACAACACTTGTTATGAAAGTTCAATTACTGTAAAGTACACATACTGACCCCATTTCTAATTTCAGGTAAAACATTTGAAATGAATTTTACTAAAGATCGATGACGTAAGCTCTACGAAAACACGTAACAACGAAGTCTAATTGTTTTGAACAGATGACATGGAAATACTTTAAAAGGATTGGAATTAGAAGCAGAATGTGTAAGTTTCTTAATCAACTTTTAAGAAATCTCGAGAAGTGTTACAAGATTTGCTTATAAAAGTTGGACTGCGTGTGCATCAGCAGTCAGTATATCAAAATATAAATGACAGATCATAGTCTAGACGTTTCAATGGTATCATATCAATTCGTTTCAAGTAGTACGGAAATACGTAATTTGAAAAAAGTTATTTCTTAATTTAAGATGATTTGAATTTTAACTTAAATGAAAACCTAAACTTAATTTTGTAAGAACTAATATATTATTATTTAAAGTAGAAGTTACTACGTTCATTACAGAAATTTTTTGTTTCTATAGGAATTATAAATTTTACATTGCATATATATATATATATATATATATATATATATATATATATATATATATATATATATATATATATATATATATATATATATATATATATATATATATATATATATATATATATATATATATATATATATATATATCAGGGATGCACAACCTATGGCCCGCGGGTGAAAATTGGCCCGCGTAGCCTTTAAAGTTGGCCCGTGAATGTTGTTAATAAAACAAGACTAATTTAAAAAGAAATGAGACTTTTTCAAATAAACAAAAGAAAAAATCTGATAGAAAACGATTATACATCAGAATAAATATTTTACATTTGTGAGCAAACTTTTTCTTTAATGAATTTAAACAAATCAAAAATAAGAAATAGGATAGGCAGATGAAAACCTTTCTTCTGTTATAGTATTGCCACAATGAATCTTAAGCTCCACCTTAAAATCAATAACTTCAAATATTCAATCATAGCCATCACATTAAATTTTAATAATTTTTTTCAAAACATTAAATTGTGTTCTTTGTATAATTACCAAAAAGTTTTTTCCCGTTATTCAATTTCAAGTTTTTTTCTGGAAATAAAGTATTTTAAGCATATCTATAATGTTTGTGTTTTATTACTTTATTGTATAATGTTTGCATGAGTAAATAAGTAAATTAGCAATTATACAATTCATGCGTATTGGCACAAAAAACAGTGTTTTCACGTTTATAACATGTTTTAACATTTATGTACTGCTTTGACCCTCCACATGATCTTTTTTCATATTTTGGCCCCTCATTCTGAAAAGGTTGTGCACCCCTGATATATATATATATATATATATATATATATATATATATATATATATATATATATATATATATATATATATATATATATATATATATATATATATATATATATATATATATATTTATGCATGTATTGTATTACGTAGTTATTTAGTTACATTGGTAAAATTGTTATTAAGAAGAATTATTGAAGAGACGGATTTTTTTAAATTTTACTGGAACAATTTCCTTGTGTGAAGACCAACCATGGCATCTATTGCACGTTTGATTGATAGGAGAGCTCAACCAAAATATAAGCCTTAAGAAAACTTAACCCCCTCAGAAGGGTACAGCATACTAGTTACTTATTCGTTGAGAATAGTGACGTGGGATGACATCATCGGTCACTTCAAAATTCCTTGACCATATTTGGTAATATTGAAATTCCACTACAAGGTTAGTGTTAATCATACATTTGTTAAAAGGAACCATATATACAATAAAAAAGTACAAATTACTGGATGTATGTATATATATATATATATATATATATATATATAGTATATATATATATATATATATATATATATATATATATATATATATATATATATATATATATATATATATATATAATATATATATATATATATATATATATATATATATATATATATACACACACACACATAAAGCGACAAGCTACATCTGTAAAATTATTCACATGACTGAAAAAAGATATAGGAGTGTGTAGAAAAATAATTAATTTTTCTACACATACACATCAAATGTAAAATAAATGTCATCATTAGACATTTACAGTGCTTTGATTGCAATTGTAGTGCTGATTAATGATAAGTAATTTCCATTTGAATGTTGATGCTTTGAGAAAATATACTTCTCAATTTTTTTCAGTACTTCATTGAAAAATAACTTTAAATAAAAATATGCTTTTTACACATGCGCTGCTAAATTCATTATTGAAAAGTCTTCCATTTTGCTAAAGTAGCGAGAATCCAGAAAAAAAACCCCAATTGTTTGAAGAGATATAGAACTAAATGAAGGGTAGATACTTTGAATTCTGCCATATAACAAAAGGGCCTCATGGAGCAATAGAACGTCCATCTGTTTTATGGTTTTCTGCATCTTATAAATTGTAATTTTATGGGTTGCGTATCAGTCACTCTTTTATAGGTTGCCAATATTTAAGCAAGTAAAATCTCATGAGTTACTCATGAGGTGTTGTCTATGTTTAATGAACTGTGTTATTTTTCTGTTTATCTGAAGAAACCACTATCTATTGGATGACTGTCTTATGAGTCACTATCATATCATTGGAAAAGATTTCCCTATTCATTAACCACACAATACTACTTTAAAAAGTACGCATAAGATAATAATATTCACTAGTACACTTTTATAAATATAAAAATTTAAAAAAATGGTAAAATTTGCGTGCAATAAAAAGTGAATAAAATTATTAAATGATTACGATATCTATTGCTAACAAATGATTTTTGTTTTTCTCAAGAACTTTTTTAAAAGAAAACTATTCATATCCAATTACAATGATCGGCATATTTTGATAGCAAACGATGAAATAAAAAAATGATTTTATTTCTGAGTAGTAAACATATATAACATATTACTAGACAGTGAGTGGATTCAAAAAGTAAATTAAACACTGCTTACATATATATATATATATATATATATATATATATATATATATATATATATATATATATATATATATATATATATATATATATATATATATATATATATATATATATATATATATATATATATATCTGGGATCTTCCACACATAACAATTGAACTTTGCAACTAGAACATTTTAATTTTTATGGATTTACATCTGCGTTGTAGACTAACTCAAAATTCCCAACTATTTGCTATTTCAAGTAATTTTAACATCCACAGTGTACGCGTCTTAAGCTAACGATAGGATAACACTCCTTGTATCATAAGGTCTCAAGTTCGATCCTAACCACCATTGAACAACAGTAGTTAATGTTGTGTTATTGCTTTCTGTTTGCAAGTCTGTTGAGGTTGGTGATTGAGTTGTTTTCAAGTTTTCTCCTTTAAGACTCGTGAAAATGACCCACTATTCTATGACAAGTCCTGGATGGGGATTTATGATGGATATTAAAACGACCCCTTACAACGAACTTAGGCCGTTACGTGGTGTCAAAGCATTCATAGCATATACATAATTTTCAGGAAGCTTTATATAGTGATTCCTACTCACACAGTTCTCAAGAGCAGAAACCCAGAAAACCCTCCAGCACCCACCGTCAGACGAGCATGTAGAAGAAAGATGCACAAAAGTAACATTAGTAAAGGAAAATGGAACTTATTTGAACATACTTCAACCCTATAACGAAACTACATTTGCCCCATATTGAAAATAATTATGAATTCAAATAACCTTCAAAATTGTTGGATTTACATAAATAAAAATTAGAAATATTGCCATTTTAAGCGTTTTAACACTTAAAATGGAATATTTCTTCGCTAATTTACCTTTCATTGAAGAAAACAATATTTCAAAAAAACTATCAAACAAAAAATGGGTAAAAAATAGAAACATAAATAAGTTACATGTGTATTATTTGCAAAATAAATAGTTTTGATATTTTAAAATCAACAGCTTTCTCAATAACTTATAAATAAAGTACATCATAGCTCTGCAAATAAGCCAATTTTACGTTTTCTCAGTCCTTTTCGATTAGTCATCGAAAACGATTTTGAGAAGCGTCTTAAAATCGATTTCGATAACTAAACAGAAAGCAGACTCAATATTTTTCTTTATTGTGAAGCAGAGGGGGATGAAAAAATGTCACATGGGAAGTAAAATTAACACGTGTGAGCGCTCTTCCGCTTGGGAAACTTAATTTCTTGCTACAATGGATTTGGAAATAAAAGTAGCTATTACTTTTCCGATAGCAAAATTTTTATTAGATGAATATAGACTCAAATATGTGAGTTTATATAGTATCATATAAACATTTTATATAACTATATAAATGTTTTTTGAGTGTTGGACAACGAGTGCATTTATGTTTAAAATAAAGAAGTGTGGTAGAAACAAATTTTGACTAAACGTTTTTTAATCATTATATAAGAACAGGCAATTAAAAATATCATAGTGAAGATTTTTTATTAAAATAACATACATATATAATGTTAAATTTATACGGGATATGGTAGATCCATTTTTAAAACATATCCGCAACATCAAAATTGAATCAAATTGCGTAAATTTGTTTACAAATCGATGTATTGCCCATATAAAATAATAAAAATTCTATAATAAATATTACACATGTTTTTTGATTACATGCCTAAAGAATAGAAAAATTGGAAAGATGACTATATTTGTTTTTATTAAATTATTTTAAAACGATCAAAGAAGTTAAAACAGTATTTAGAAAAAATAAAATGGAAACACAAGAAGCATTCTTGCATCTATGAGAGCCTGATTGTGTAGAGCCTGAATCACTATCGTTGTGGTTTACGAAAGGTTTCAGGTTTAATACCTTAAGCAGTTCAAGACTATCATGTTGAGAGGGACTATCTTTGCTAACCTTAGTAATGTCGAACATACTTCTGAAGTTATAGTATGGACATATTAAGAGGAATATAACAGTTCAAATATTAGTTTTGTCACTTGATATGAAATTTAAATTACGACCACTTATATATAATAAAAGTCATAAATTGGTAAAACAGACAGTAACAAATATAATGCAAATACAATGGAATATTCCCGAAAATGAATACAACTTTTTAATATTTGATCTAGTGATAGAGAACCTTTGCTCGTTAAACCAACGCCTGTTCTTATGTTACTGTCTTTGAGATGTTGTGAAAGTTTGGATAAGGAGGAATCGTACTCATAGGTATCCAGAAGGTATAAGTTTCAATACTTAAATCAGCTTAGGACCATCATGCTGAAAGGAATTACTCCCATTATGTCTTGATAGTGTTTAATGTCGCTCCAACACAAGTATTGAACTCATGGCACAAATATATAAACAGTTGGATGCGAAAGTTTTGATCAACAAAGTTAGGCAGCTGATATTTTAATGTTAAGTTAAAAACAAATATATGTTGCTGTTGTTATAGTTCTCAGAGACTAAGATTTTCCCTTTTTAGAACTACAAAGGGTGGAATTAATTATAATTTATAAAGTACCAGACCAGATCAGGCGATTTTTGGCGTTACGGCATCAACAAATTGGTCGAGAGGTGGAAAGAGGTTGTAAACAGCAACGGCGAATATATAATTGATTAACTTATTTATATAATTATTGTTTAAATAAAAGTCTTTGGTGAAAATCCTACGAACTTATTTCCAACCGAATATATACATATATATATACATATAATGTATAAATATTTGAATTTCAACATTAATTCAGAATGATATATTACAAATTTAGACAGACATTTGTTAATTGCATAAAATTAAAAAATAAATAAGTAATTAACTAACTCTAATTAAGACTTAAACTAAGTAATATATAATTTCATACACACTTTCCTGCAAGTTTTCAGTTTTAAGGTTTAATAAGATGGTATTAATACTGACAACCCATTGGTATTATTCAGTGTATTTATTTTGACTTAGTATTAAAATGCCTGCATTCATTACGTTGAGATTGAGATATATTCATGTCTGCAGTTACTAAGTAATGTTTCATTGAAAAGGGAGTTTATCGCACTTTCTGGCAGGGTGTTGACGGACAAAAAAGAGAGATTGGCCAGTTTTGATTTCCTTCTCTTTTTTTCCGAGTTGTCATTTCCCCCTGTTCACGTGATATCCAGGTTAATGCGAGAGTCTAAGATATGTTTTATTTTTCCCTATTCTGGGGAAAGAGAGTTTACTAGTCCTAAGCACATGCATGAACTTCATAAAAAAGAAGTCGACTTATTGATGAGTTTGAAAATGATACAAATTTCTCGCGGGAGTTGGCGCCAGTTTCCTAATGCAGAATGATATAAATGTAATGTATACTCCATACATCGATATATATATATATATATATATATATATGATATATATATATATATATATATATATATATATATATTTTAAGATGACTTTAGTTTATAATAAGTTCTGATGATTCACTATTATAGGTCAAAGTTTGTCTTGAGGAATGATGCATTTCCTTCGCGACTCGTGGGTAGAAAGTTAGATAACTGACACAATTAAAAGTTACTTGCAGGCAGTTTCTGTATTTGTTAAAAAACATACAAATGTTTCTCCAATGACTTATTATGAAAAGGAGAGTGTTAACTCAGGTGTCGACTTCGTTACGTGATTTTAGTTCAAAATTGAATGGTGGAAGGGGCGTATTGCTGATTTAATGGAAAGAAATATTCAAGCATTTGAAAACCTAACAATAATTTTAATTTCTATGTACTTTATGTATCTGGGATTTATAAAATAGGTTTATTTGTAATTAATTAATTATTGTTATTAATAAATTTTCATAAATTAAATTGCTTAGAAGAGTACAGTAAAATTATGCATTTTGTATTCATTTACAATTGAGAATTGCTCGTAATGTTGAAAGAAGTATGATAAACTTTAAAATTCAATTTATCAAAAAAATTCTACATTAAATTAATTAAAAAATGAAATAATGCGTCAACCTCTTTTATTTTCTATAAAACATACTTTTTCAAGCTTTATAATGAATTCCATTACATTTCATACGCTTATATAAGACGTTTTTTATTTATTTTTAAGAGTTTTATGTAGGAAGTATATATATATCGCATTTTTTTTAAAAAAAGTGTTTTATACGTTACGCATTTGTTTAGTTTGCTTAATGTTTGAACAAACTTTTTTATTCTTAATTTATTCGAAATTTGAATCTTTGAAATTAAGTTTATGATATTAAACTTGCGTTATGTTATTAACATTATACGTATTTTCGATGATTTACTTTTTGTGTTATTTATTATCTTTAAATTTTCTTGAAAATATTATATTTAATGCCGAGAAAATTTTCAAGGAAACGGAAGTGACTTCTCTCAAAATCCTTTATTTTATGGTTAATAGATTTTCGGAAAAGTGTTACATAAATACGAAGAAAATTTCACTTTGAAAAATTTACTTACCGTAAAAATAGACTTTTAGATAGATAAATTTAGAAATAAATTTATATTACAATAAGCATTAAAAGCCTTATGTTTTTGCTTAGAGTGAGTGATATCTTGTTTTAAGAATAGATTTATTCGAAACATTGCTTAAGCCTTTTATATATAGTTATTATTCCTTTTCCATTTAATTCATAATGGATATTTCAATGATTTGACTTTTGATGATTTAGATGTGGATTCCGTGAAATCTTGTGATCGCTTCTCATTACATAGATCTTTATCATAGTTTAATCATATTGTTTTATATTTGTATAATTTTATGTTTGAAAAAAAGGAAAAAAATATGATATAAATAATAATAATACATGAATGAAAATTAAGTACAAAATTTCATATAACTGAAAAGACATGCTAGAAACATAAATTTATATTTTCATAAACATTGAAAAACAATAAATATTGTGTTCATGTTGTATTAAAACTTCCTCCAATACCTAAATAAATGTTTACTTTGTTCGTTTTTTATTTATCATATTTTCACCAATGAATACCTCGTATAACATTTGTAGTTCATACATTAACATCACTTTTGACATGTAATTTCTTTTGCTCTCTCAGTATGATATATATATATATATATATATATATATATATATATATATATATCCTTCTCTTTATATATATTTATGTATATACACTACTGGCCATTAAAATTGCTACACCAAGAAGGAATGCAAATAACAGAACGATATTTATTGGACACATACATTATAGTGGAAAGAACAAGTAATTAGATTTACAGGAAATTAGGATGCATAGATCTTGAGAAATCAATACCTCGAGCAGCCACCTCTGGCTCCAAAAACAGCATTTATCCTCCTAGGCATGGAGTCAAACAGAGATTGTATGGCATGTACGGGGATCTCAATCCATGCAGCTTCAACACTATGCCACAGTTCATCGACAGTAGTGGATGGTGAGTGATGGCGTGCCAATCGCTCGGTAACCATTGACCACACGTTCTCAATTGGTGACAGATCAAGAGAACATGCTGGCCAGGGTAACGGTCGAACCTGTTCTGTATCAAGGAAGTTCAGAACAGTACGGGCAACATGCGGTCGTTCATTATCCTGTTGAAACAAAGCATTAGGCAGGCCTCGAAGATAGCGCAGAGTCATGGGCCTTAACACATCGGAAATGTAACGGTTGCTGTTCAAAGTGCCGGTAATGCGAACAAGAAGTGATCGTGACGTGTATCCAATGGCACCCCATACCATCACTCCAGCAGATGGGCCAGTATGGCGATGTCCAATGCAAGCTGGCAATGCGCGTTCTCCACGATGCCTCCAAACATGGATTCGGCCATCATGGTCCTGTATACAGAACCTAGATTCATCTGTAAAGATGACGTGATGCCATTCCCGCGTTCAGGTTCGTCGCTAATCACACCATTGAAGGCACTCCTGTCTGTGACGCAGCGTCAATGGTAGCCGAAGCCATGGTCGCCGTGCAGACAATCCATGCTGCTGCAAACGTCGTCGAACTGTTCTATGCATATTTATTCAGTTATCCGAAACCATTGGGATTTTTTTTCTCAAAAAAAAGGGCCTATTTTATATTATTGTTTTACGTTGGAGATAAAAATGATATAATGTCGTGACCTGATAAGCATACTTTGAAATTGTAAACAAATGATACCGAAGGAGCTCTTTCGAACAGTCCATTTCTCTTCGCTACTATACGAGTTGCAATTGAGGAATGTGAGCAATGGATCTGCTTTGATAATGACTGATAGGTCTAATCTTGACTGACCAGTGTCTTAACCCCATCATACATTAATTTGCATTCTTTCTCACTTCATTCAATGGCAACGCGAAAACGACAAGAACTTTCCTGTTTATGTCACACTTCAAATTTTTTCTGGGCGCTCAGTGGCTGAGTGGTCTAAGGCATCACTGCTAATCGCTTGAGAGCGTAGGAGTGTGGGTTCGATTCCCACCGTGGCCCTGGGTGTTTTCTTCGTTATTCTTCTGTGGTTTATATCTGTCATTGTGCTATTTGTCCTAATATCGACGAAGACTTACAAGCGGATCTCAAGAATCAAGGATACAAGTCTGTATATATGTAATGTAATAAAATAAATTCAATTCTCCAAACTCTGAGAAATTACGATAATTCAATCCCGTTTCGATATCAAAATAGGACCAATGAAGTATTAATCATATTCCCTCCGATCTAACCAATTTATGGATAATTTGGTGGATGATATTCAAATAACCAATTATTCGTAAGAATTAAAAATAATTTTTAGTTCTTATGAATATATTTATGTAATGGATTCAACTGTATATAAAACTAAAAGCTTTCTCTGTATTTCTACAGACCTGTATCTTTTATATAAAGCAACTGTGCTTGAAATGTTACAGACATAGGTTAAATAATTTCTTTGAAAAAATAGTCAAACTATTGCAAGTGTGTTTGATACATTTATATGAGTTTTTCTTACCAAAGTTTACACATTTACATTATATTCTAATCAAAGTTAGTAATTGTTTTTGATAAATTAATTTAGATATTTATTTTTACGACATCTCTTATTCCCACTCATGTAATAACAAACGTTTCAAGCATTTGATAAGTAAATTTTGTTCATTTGTTAAAAATACAATACTTATATCCTTCTAGATGCACTTCTTAATAATCACTCTTTTTTTCTAATTTTGTTATTGGAATTTTAAGTAGTATTAATCAAAGATTTCGACATTCACAAGTTTAGTTAAACGTTATTTTCGTTTTTAAAATCATTTATACAACCGACATAAAAAAATGAAATATTTCCGATAATTATTATAATTAAAAAAACATAAGTAATTTTTTCAAATTAACTTTCTTTCATTTACAAATTTGTGGATATAGGTTTTTATCTGTTTTATTATGCAATTCTGATAGAAAATATTAATGTGTCAACTAATTGTTAATCTTGAACACTTTTTTCTTTCCTATCTTTTTGAAAAAATAATGTGAAGGTATGAAAATATAATGTAAGGAGTTAGATACAGGTGTAATATAATCCCTTTGACTTAATTTCACTTTCTTATTGCAAGGTTTTTTTTTTTTGACAACTTGGATATCTAATGGCTATAAAATGATTGAGAATTTTTCTCATGCACTTGTTTTGGAAATTTAAGAATTAATGTCATAACAGAATACCTTCGAGAAAATAACTTCTATTAATATATTTCTTATCTTTATAAATACTTTCAAATATATAAAGCTCATTTTTGTGAAGCCTGGAATAAATATTTTCTTTCAGGTTAAATTATTCTTTTTTTTTGTACATTTTTTTTATATTTTATCCTGATTTCTTTAGTATTCATTTTTTTAAAACTTTAAACAAATGCTTTTTGTGCTTTTCAGAAAATACAATAAATTCTCTGATGACTTTATAATAACATGAATACATATTTTTATTCAATTAAGAATTGAAAGTTTTAGTTTACTTTTTGAAATTTGTGTTTACATTTCGCCATTTTCGTTGCCATGTAGTGATTAAAATTTGATATTTGCATTATTTTCTATTACTTATATACACTACTGGCCATTAAAATTGCTACACCAAGAAGGAATGCAAATAACAGAACGATATTTATTGGACACATACATTATAGTGGAAAGAACAAGTAATTAGATTAACAGGAAATTAGGATGCATAGATCTTGAGAAATCAATACCTCAGAGCAGCCACCTCTGGCTCCAATAACAGCATTTATCCTCCTAGGCATGGAGTCAAACAGAGATTGTATGGCATGTACGGGGATCTCAATCCATGCAGCTTCAACACTATGCCACAGTTCATCGACAGTAGTGGATGGTGAGTGATGGCGTGCCAATCGCTCGGTAACCATTGACCACACGTTCTCAATTGGTGACAGATCAAGAGAACATGCTGGCCAGGGTAACGGTCGAACCTGTTCTGTATCAAGGAAGTTCAGAACAGTACGGGCAACATGCGGTCGTTCATTATCCTGTTGAAACAAAGCATTAGGCAGGCCTCGAAGATAGCGCAGAGTCATGGGCCTTAACACATCGGATGTGTAACGGTTGCTGTTCAAAGTGCCGGTAATGCGAACAAGAGGTGATCGAGACGTGTATCCAATGGCACCCCATACCATCACTCCAGCAGATGGGCCAGTATGGCGATGTCCAATGCAAGCTGGCAATGCGCGTTCTCCACGATGCCTCCAAACATGGTTTCGGCCATCATGGTCCTGTATACAGAACCTAGATTCATCTGTAAAGATGACGTGATGCCATTCCCGCGTTCAGGTTCGTCGCTAATCACACCATTGAAGGCGCTCCTGTCTTTGATGCAGCGTCAATGGCAGCCGAAGCCATGGTCGCCGTGCAGACAATCCATGTTGCTGCAAACGTCGTTGAACTTTTCGAGCAGAAACTTGTTGCACTGCAAATGACTCCATTTCTCGACTCAGGGCTCGTGACGTGGCTATACGATCCCTTGTGACCATGCGCATAAGATGTCTGTCTTCTCTGCTGTTAGTGATGGGGGTCGCTGAGATCCTGCATGACGTTTCGTATGATTGTCCTAAACCCATCGATTCCATATTCTGCTAACAGTCATGGGGTCTCGACCGACGCGAGCAGCAATATTGCGGTACGATAAACCGCAATCCCAGTAGTCTATAATCCTTCCTCAATCAAAATCAGACACGTGCTGATAGGCATTTCTTCTTCTTACACGAGGCATTACAACAACTTTCTTTGCCGAAAACAACGTTGAAAGGGAAATTGAGTATGAGAAAACTGCTGTCAAATCTCTGGTTTTATACACATTGTAGATGTCGCTACTGTCGCTTGCTTTGTATGAATGCGCTGAAAATCTAATCATTTGCATATCACAGAAGTTCTACCTGTCATGCAAATTTCACGTGTGTGGTGTGCCGCCTTCCTGGTGTAGCAATTTTAATGGCCAGTAGTGTATATCTGTTAGCTTTACCGATGCCCCACCAATCGTGTTATAATGCGGATGAAAAAAGTCACGACTTAAATATTTAATAATTTCATAAACAAAAACTATCTTAAACCGTTCAACATAACATTCTGCAACATTCTGTTTGTTTTGAACTGATCTATCTGTACTTTAATCTCCTTTTCTGGTACAAAACAGAGTATTGAGAGAAGTTAAGTAAATAGTAAGTATACTTCACGATTTGATAAAAATATTGTCATTTTTTCCAAATCCAAAGTTTTCCCCGTGAATTAAGAAGAGGTTTTTGAATTGAGCCCAAGACGTATGTAAGATGCTGCTTAAATCTGCTAGAAAATTTAAAAATTAAAGATAATATTATGGAATATAAACACAGATCATTAGTTTCTAATGATTTTGTTCTCTAAGGGCTCATTGTTAAGGCGTGTATGCAAAATGTATGTTTAATTAACAGAATAGGAACAGTATTTTAACATAAGAAAACTTTTTTTATTTATTCGATTATTATAAATTTAAAAAAATGTTTTATTTTTTCAAACAAAACATCAATTTTCGACCTTAAAATTGCAAAGCTCTCTTTTCCAATTTAATTAAGTGAATCAATCATTCAAAATTTAATTTTGAATATATACTTTCTCAGATAACATTTTGTCATTCAAAAAATTTGTTAGTATTTAAATTATTTCAATTAAAACATCAGAATGTGAACAAAACGAAAAATTTCTGAATTTACATTAGATCGCGGTGGTCTGGTTCTTTAGGGTTTTCATTCTCCTTATCGGAAGATAATGAGTTCGAATCCCGATCCACTCAAAGATCCATCGTGTTCGTTAATGGCGGCTGCGGTACGATAAATATGTCGTGGTCACAATGTCCTCCATGCGGAATGATACCTCTGAGGGTCTCCTGCTTGGACTCGCCTCTAAATTATGAAAACCCCATTTCGGGGCTACGAAGGCACACATATATTTTGAAACTGTACAAACTATTTACTTAAAACTAATAAAAACATCCATTTAAATAATCAAGATTTTGATAACTTTTAAGCTGTTCACCAAAACTTTAAATTATCTTGAATAATAAGCCACAGTGCATTTAAACTGAGTTATTTTTTTAAAGAATTACTCGAAAAAATATAAAGCCAAAATATTTTCTCTACTCTATCTAGATCACGAAAAAAAAAATAACTGATCTTCACTTCACATTTGCCAGATATTAAAGACTTCTTTAATAGATTTTTTTTTTAATCTTCATATATTTTGATGTTTTTAATCACTTCATTTTTTTCATTTAAAATGCTTGGCCCAATTCCCATCGAAAAATCAGCTTATGTTGATTTTGAAGAATTGAGTATCCCTTAAACGTGCTTAGACAACTTTAGAGGATAAGATCCCGCATTCTGCAAATCCAGACTTTAAAATCGGTTTATGTAAAGTATGGGCCAGATTCATCGAAGTCCGCCAGACGAAAACTCATCAATTCTGGCTTCAGACAGCTTTGCTCAGTCTCGGAGTCGAGGCGTTGCTTCTTAACTTCATTTCTCACGCCGAGTAAGACTTAAGATTGGGAGTTACTGAGATTTTCAATTGGCAAATAGCGCCATCCTAGCTGTGGCATTGTTTCATGGGGGCCGTGCCTTAAAGGACAAATATTGAAATCAGTATCCTTGACATTGCACCATGTCTAGCAAAAAAGTTATTTTTTTCTTATGTCTCTGATTGGAATTAGCAAATTGGATGGTTTTTCAACGATGTATTTTGCAATGTATTAGGTTGGTGCGTATGAAATGTCGGATTCTTAAGTGATTGTATAAAACTGCATATCTTTCTTCAAAAGCTGTTTATTCAATCAAAGTATGCTCCATTCGCTTCAATACACTTCTCCCAACGAGATTTTAAAGCGTAGATGCCTGTCTTAAAAAAATTTTGGTCTTTAGAATTAATAAACTCTGATATCGAGTTTTTTAGACTGTCTTCATTTTCATAGTGTTTGCCCCTTAAAAACAGCTCTAAATGCTTGAAAAAATGAAAATCGGTCGGCGAGAGATCCGGTGAATATGGTGGATGCTGCAAAACTTCATATTCCAGTTCGTTCAGTTTCGCAATTGTTTTGTGCGATGTATGCGGCCGAGCGTTGTCATGGAGCAGTAGCGGGCCATGCCGATTCACAAGCGATGGGCGTACAATTTTTAACTTATCGTGCATCTCATCAATGTACTGGAAGTCCGCTTCCACTAGAGCCTTCAGGTCATCATTCTTCACAGACGTTTTGGGTCTTCCGCGCGGCTCATTTTGCAGTGAAAAATCGCCAGTCCGAAATTTTTCGAACCAACGCTGCACTTTCCGATCGTTAACCGTATTCTCCCCAAACGCTTGGTTTATGTTGCGTGCAGCTTTTGCAGCACTATTACCAAGTTTGTACTCATATAAGAAAATGACGCGAATGTCGGCAGAATTCATATCGGCAATAAACTCAAAAGAAATAAAAAAGGGAAGACCTTCGAGAAAACCTATTTTGCTGAAATGAGTCTCTGGCAATGGACAATACGAGTATGAATGAGGTTATGCCAAATACAAAAGTATAACGAAAACAGGGAGGAAAACGTCCGCATGTAAAGAGAATCCGACATTTCATACGCACCAACCTAATAATTGTTAAGTCATATATGATTAAAATACTTTCATTTGAAACCATGGAAAATATGAATTTAACACTTTAAACGAAAATTTTAAGATGTTTGATTAATACAAATTTTCTTATTACAATAAAAACAAACTCAATTAAAAAAGCAAAACAAGCAAATTAAATCAAACACACCCACACCCACATACATGAACCAAATTAGCTGAAATTTAAAAAAAAGTTGCCGAATCTAATTTAAAATTTTTCTTCTTGCCTCTTATCATTAAGAAAATGAGAAATTTCAAATGAAAATTGCGCAATTGAAAATCATACTTGATTAAAGATACATGCGTCTGAAATATTGAAGAAAATGATATCTAATATTTTAAACGAAATTAATTTTTTATTTAACGAATAGAATTGATCAAATATTGATTAAAAATAGAACAGCTCCACATACATTATTACTTTTATGTATTTTATAGCGGTTAAGATATTATAACTCTCTCTCTTATGTATTTATCTTATGTAATCGAGATGGTTGGTTTATTAAGCTTAACGATCAATATTAAATTATTTGTACACGAGATTTAAATGGAGCTGAACTTGCATTTTAAAGTAGATACATCAAAAAGCTATAATTTTCAAAGACCAAGGTGGGACTCGAACTCACGAACTACTGAACCGAAGGCCAGATTGGTAAATATTTGTTTGACAAGCCTGGAACTTAAGTGAAGTTGTGTAAATAACTATGCATGATAAATATTTTCCTTTTGTTTCTCCATTAGAAAAATGAAGGAATTTTTGTAAATTTTGTGAAGAAAAATTATATTTGTGACTAAAAGTATATTTGTATAAAATCATGAACAACTATTATTTAATACTTGAAACAAATTCTTATATTTAATAAATTACATTTTTATTAGTAAAATAACTTAACATTTTCAAAATATATATTCTCTATCTCTTTCCTTGTATTAAGAAATAGAATAATCTACAGTGAGTGTAAAAAGTATTCGTACAGTACGACAATTGATTTAAAAGAGATCCGTTCATAAAAATTATTAACATAAATTCCGTTTTAATTAATTAGAAATATATAATAGAACATATTTTCACTAGTTTTATGTGTAATTTACAAAAAATAATTTTATACAGGAATAAATATTTACAAAACTGAAACACTCCAACATCTTGTGGTGTAAAAAGTATTCGTACATCAGGCATATATTGGCCAACACAATCATAATATTACAGCTAATACCTTGTAGGATATCCTTTAACTCGAATAACTATCTTGAGTGTTCTTTGGCATCGGTTCCACCCATTTTGCTGTTATTGAGCTAGGTATGGCGTCTCATTCTTGATTAAGAGCTGATTCTAAATCATTTTTATTAGAAATATGTGTCTGGATCTAATATTTTTATCAAGAACGTCCCATAAATTCTCGATGGGGTTGAGGTCCGGCGATTGAGGAGGAAATTTCATGAACTTTGGGGTATTATATAGTATCCAGAGCCTTGTGTTTAAGGATGTGTGCTTGGGGTCGTTATCATGCATGGAAACGTAATCACCATTCAAGCCCATTTTTGTTGCACTAGGTCCTAAATTATTGTTTAAAATGTCAATATAAAGTTGATGATTCATAATGCTTTTAATAAAGACTAATTTGCCCACCCCAGAAGCACTCATACACCCTTAAACAAGCAGACTTCCACTACCATGTTTCACTGTTGGCATTAAATTCATAGGATGCATTTCTGTATTGCGCTTTCTCCATACCATTCGTCACCCGCCCAATCCAAATATGTTGTATTTACTTTCGTCTGTAAAGATAATCTTTTTCCAGAAATCTGGACTTTCATAACGTATTGCTTGGCGAAAGACAATCGCAGCTTCCGATTCTTCTCACTAACAAAAAATTTTCGTCTCGCAACACAGCCATGGAAATTTGCATTTCTGCATGCATTTCGAAATGTACTTACTGAGACTGCTGTTCCCATGTTCTTCAGTTTTGATGTTAATGTAGGAGCCCTTATTTTGGGATCCTTCTTTAATGAACGTACCAGAAACCGTCTGTTAGATGATGTCAATAGACAGGGTCGCCCAGTACAAGAACTGTTTTGAACCGTTAGAGTGGCAGCAAACATTTTAGGATTGACTGCACAGTTGAACGGGGTCTACCAACCAGACCAGAAAACTTGTACGATTTACCATTTTTACGGAGCTTTAAAATCAGTTCTCTTTCGGAAACACTTGTCGCTTTACTTTGACGACCCATTACAGAATTTCTAGTTTCTCACTTCATTAAAATTTCCACTGAAGAACATTTTAAGTAACTTATAAGATAACGCCAATTAACAGCACATTAATGGCTCAACCAATCATATTATATAACAAAAAAAAATTTGCATTTCTTTTAGTGTACGAATACTTTTTACACCACAAGATGTTGGATTGTTACAGTTTTGTAAATATTTATTCATGTATAAAAGTATTTGTCTGTAAATTTCACATGAAACTAGTCAAAATATGTTCTATTATGTATTAATTAAAATGGAATTTATGTTTATAATTTTTATGAATGGATCTTTTTTAGATCAATTGTAGTTTTGTACGAATACTTTTTACACTCACTGTACATGTTACTATATTTTGATTTAACAAAATACTGTAATGTTTTAAGTTGTTTAATTATTAAAAATGGATATTGCTCAGTTGAATCATATTTCTAGCACTTAAAAATATTTCGCTTTATTATAAGAATTATGTTAGTTTTACTGATATGTTTTATTTAATAACGGTGGGATTTGGGTGACTAACCCTTCACCACAAAAAGCCGGAAAATGCTTCTCATTTATCGTTACCCGGTGGGTACCTGTGAATCGTCACTAAGGTGAGTAGCATTATCCACGCCATACCACCACAAACCCGATTGTAGGATGGGCCCCATTCATTCATCATTTCATAAGAAAGGACGACAAAACACAAAAGAACAACCATGGCTGGACTGGTATTCGAACCCGGAACCCACAGCTTAGAATCAGGAATGCTAACCACACGACCATCATGTATGTATCTATATTATGAAACAATTAAACATTTTTTATCATTTTTATTAAATTATATTTTTTAATGAAAGCATTACATTTTTATTAAACAAAAACATTATAAAACATATACATATATCTGAAAGTATGTATGTATATATATGTGTCTGTATATGTATTTTATCAAAAATGTTTTTTTTAGTATTTGAATTCAATATTTTATTGAAATATTTTAAATATTTTACAGATTAAAAAACAATAGTGAAAAAGAATATGTTACTTGTTAAGTGATATCTCTTTATTAATTACAAAAATTATAATCTGAGTTATTAAAATGAGTTTTTCCAAACAATGTTAGCAAATTTCGTAGCATACAGATTAGAATACAGCTTTTAATATTTATAATTCTATATTCTGATTAATGAAAGAATTTCCCATTTTTAAAAATATGTCTTTTTTTAATTTTATAATAATCTTAACATTGTGATTTCCTATTTACAGCATTTTAAGTTTTTTATTGTTTTGGAAATGTGTGTATGGATGTAGTTAAAGAAATAACATTTCAAGTAAATACTTAATCATGAAGCCAATTGCAAAATAAAATTTGCAATTTAGTGTATTCTGAATTAACATAAATAATGTTTAAATGCAATTAAAACTCTAATGCAAATTTTATTTGACTCCATATATATATATATATATATATATATATATATATATATATATATATATATATATATATATATATATATATATATATATATATATATTCAGTTAATCATATATTAATTATAAATTTTCACTTTAAATTAAATTACCCAGAAAACTAACTTTCTATAACTAAGTTAAGTTTTAGTATTAAATAAAATTATTTACCACAATTTAAGCTTTACCGCTTCAATTCTAGAGATTTAGGATTTTATTTTTATAAATATTTGCATCACATTAAAAGGTAAATAACTCTGCTTTCGGATTTAAATTAACTTTAAAAAATTGGAAAACTAAGAATTTAATTCAAATTTTCAGATTAGAATGCTCTTATTTTAAGAAATTATCTGTAGTTATTATAAGAATTATTCAGAAATTTATACAGAAATGAGTTGTTTCAATTTATAGGTTCTGAAATTATTCTTGATTGGTAGGTGAATAAATTATTTAAAATGTTAATGTGGAAGCTATCAGAATGTCAACAAAAATATTTTATCAGTTTAATTTCGATTAAAATAATTTCTTAATTTTTTCCCGAAGCAGCAAATGGGAGAAGCTAACATTAAAAATAGGTTATTGATATTTATTGCCAATTTCTTTAAATTTATGTAAAGAATATAAAATAAGGAAATTAGAAAAAACGTTTTCATTCAATTTTTATTTTATTGAACATTGGTACAAATACATGTATTGACGAAACAACATTATAAATGTAAAATGAATCGTTAAAGTTAAAATGTAAGCATGGCATGATTAATGTATGTATAATATCTTACAAAGCACAAACCAATTCTGGCGACACATAATGTATATATATAATGAATTTTTAATAAAATAGAGTTAAATATAACAAAAAGAACGATAAAATGCTTGAATTGATACGTTTTGGAACCTATAAACAATATGAAAGTTAAAAAAGACTGAACACTGTGATATTTTTCTATTTATCACGAAGTATAATTATCACAGTGTTACGTTATGAGCAGTTAGGAAGTGAATTAATTAAAATTCATAATTAACAAGAAAATTAATTAATCTTTTGGTTTTTTTATGTCAGTTAATTAATCAATAAATAAAAAGTTACGGAAAATTTAAAGATTGAAAATTTCATATGTATGTATGTATAAAATACAGCTATAGATATAGAAATATTTTATTTACCACGAATCATTCGAAATTTAAGTTGATTAATTTTCAAATTTTTACATTTTTATATTCGTGTCAGAAAAGATGCTGGATAAAATAAATGTAATATTTTTAATAAACGTTAGTTATTTTATATTTTCTTTACTACTTATAAATTACCAAATATTTATTGGTTTTCAGTGTAATTATATCGATGTTATCAATAGAATAAGGAAATTTAATGATATTATCGATTAAAATTTCTTGACAAATTGACATTTTTCTCATTCATCATCCTAATATAATTATTCAAGATAATATTATAAAAATAATATTTTTGTTTGAGTTTATTCAACACAGTAAATATTCCCAACTACATTTAATTTTTTTAAAATTTCGATTGCATTTCATCATAAAATTAGATAATGCGTCGGAAAATTGTATAATTACATATTTTTTTCATAGAATTTTTAAATTTTACTTCTGTTAAGCATTATATTATTTATATAGCATTATATTATTTATATAGTAAGTTTAAAATTGAATAAAGTTAATGTATTCCAAAAAATGTTCTGAAATTCTAAATTTAGATGTATTGAAAATTTTAAATTCAAAACTATTAGAGTTTTAAAATTTTCAAAGATAATTGATTTTTTTAAATTAATTAAATAATGAATTTTAATATCGTTTATTGTATTTTAATTTTAACAAAAGATTCAAATGAAGACATAATATTGTGTATAAGCTCAGCTTAATTTTAAACTATTTGCACCAGAATCAATGAAGAAAATTCTCCATAATGTAACAAATGAAAAATTTATAAATAACATGATCTAAAATAAATTATGTAAACAATATAAATAAATTATCACGAATATATAATGAATAATGACTATGATCAGGCAGTATATAGCTATGACTAGAAAATACAATTGATTACAAATATTGAATATAAATTACAAAATGTCTTCAGAAATAATAACTGAAACAAAATAAAACAAAACAATACTCAGTATTTATCTTACATACAAATACACTTAATCAGTTCACCCACATTAAGTGAACAAAACTGCTCAACACGAGACTGAAATTAAATATTTTGTAACTTCAGGCAGATATACTTTCACATAAATTTTGATTTTCAACAAAAATTCATAGAACTCTATATATATTCTAATATTTCCTAGCATACCCGTAAAATGTTGACATATTCCAGACAATTTTTTAAATATTTTTTTATTTTGATCCATAAAATTTTAAATAATTTAAGTGTTATTAATAAAAATAGCTATGTAATCAACGTGATGTAAATTTTTTATACATATTTTTAAAGTATACAATTACTAATGTTCTCCTCCATTTTGATTTTTAAAAATATCATTTTTTATATTAGATATTTTATGAAAATTGGGAAATATTGTTGAATTTATAAATATATTTCTTAAAATATTATTAAATGGATTCTATTCTATAATGTTATATTCACAGTAGCATATAGGATTTTAGCACCATAATGTTTTTAAGTAGATAATAGATTTATTAATATTTCATTTAAAGTTGATTTATATATCTGCATACAGTTTAGTAAAAGATATTAATAAAGTGTTATACTGTAAAATTCTACTACGTAATCTACTCTTTTTCGATTAATAATACATTTAGCATAATTAATACATTATTCATTTGGTGTTAACTATAATTTTATTTTCAAGATAAATATCTTTGTTTAATTAAGGATTTCATTCATTCTTAATTTTTACAATCTTACAATTTAGAAAATCTCACAATTTACGTAAGGCATGGTCTTAACATTTTATCAATTTTAAAGCATTTATTATTTATTAATTTTATTTTACTTATACATTTTAATATCATATTTATTTATTATTTTAATTATATATATATTAATTTCATTTCACCAATTTTATTATTTATTTTTTTACATTTTATCTATTTATTTTAATTTGAAAGGTTAATACTTCTATTCAGAATAAATACATTTCTCTAAAATTGAATTTAAAATTTGTTTGCAGAATAATATGAGCATTTCAAAATTTGTTAAAATAAGATCCTTGATAAAATAGGAAAATATTTTCAAAAAGAAATTTAAAACAAAAATATAAGGAAATAATTCGATTTTTTAATTGATTAAATATTTTAAGCTTTTTTATTTTTTCATTTACATGAATTTTTTTTGTAAATATTTTTAATTGAATTTATGACCTCTTTAAAGTGCAGCCTCTAAACTGTATATAAAAATTTACGAAATTATAAAATATAAATAGTTTGTAAGTTCTCAAAAGTATCTATGTATTCAAAAATAAATCTTGAATTTCGTGATTTCTTTGCTATTTTAAATGAAATAATTATTCTCTTTTTAATACGAAATTAGATAATTCAATTAAAAAGTACATAATGTGTAGAAAATATAAGAAATAGAGTTTTTCTTATTGCAAACAACTGCAAGAGTATTAAAATGAGTGGCAAACCTCATTTTCATTGCAAAATGTCTTGAATTTTAGATTAGAAAAATTAGAAAAAGGTTAAAAGCCTCAGAAAAAGGAGTCAGAATGGAATATCTATTATTTTCGATACTATTCTGAAATACATTGTTAGTGTATGCAAATAAAATGCAAAGTAATATCATAAATTATTTCCCAAGATTTTGAGAAATTTAAAAAATAAATATAATAACAAAGAAATAGTTTAATAAAATATTACTTTGTTTTTGATAAAACTTAAAAAATAATTATCATATCCCGTATTATTTGTCTTTATAATGAAATAATGAAGAAAATTGTTTTCATAATTTGTATAGCAAATGGAAAAAGCTTTAAAAATTTCAGAATCACAGAATTATTCTCTCAAAATTATTTTTTTAAAAAACAATGTATCAAAATTTAATAAATCACGAAAATATTATAAAGTTGTATACTAAATAAGACCTTCCTTAAATTATGAGATTTATATTCAATAAAAGAAATCTAAAAAATTCTTTTAAAGGGAAAAAAAGTTTATTTTCATTCAGGTAAGTGTATATTTGAATGATAACAAATTTATTATTATGTTGTTAAGATTATTTTTTTTGGTTTTGATCATAATAATAATGTTTATTTGATATGAAAAAAATTGATTTGATATTTAAAAAAAATTAAAAATTGGAAAAAGAAGATTCTAATCCGGGGTCTTTTCCTTAAATTTCAATAATAACAAAAGTCCTGAATTGATAAGAGGATCATTTGAGCACACAAGTGTCCTTACAAATTATTGAATAATGAAAGTACAAAATGATCAAGCACAGAAATTTAAATAATACATACGACTGACAAAAATCACATAAATATGATATGGAATCTCATTTCAAAGTAGGATCTACGGAAAGGACTTCTTAAAAAAAGATCTTCATCGAAAGTGTAAAATACGTCATAGATTGCGTCAAAACGACATGTCTACAAAGATGCACTTAAATATACACAAATAGAAAAGTCTATATAAAATGTCTGTCATACTTTTTGGACTAATTGAGCCTCTGTTCCTGATGTAAAACTTTCCACATGAAACATGGAAGTTCAGACCAAAATTCAAGATTGAAATGGAGGATACCAGAACAATGACTCATCATCGATGCTTAAAACACTATCAGTTACAACTGCAGTTACACAAACGTCAGTACTGTCATTACTGGAAGAGGAATCTTGATGCAGCAATGGCTTAATGGGATCCAAAGAAAACACACCTCGTAATTTAGGATTTCTGGTGTGGGGAGAAGCCTGAGATGAGTTCAAGTCTGGGGTGACCTCTGCAGGATTGGTTATATGGGATGTTGGCATTGCCAGAACGGGCTGGCTGAAGGAATTGGGGATCCTGAAGAGGCAAGTGGAAACATCCGCTGTGCTTCTTCTGCAAGCTTTGTCGGCGGTGCTTTTGGCGGTGAATTTTTCTTTTCGAGTGAAAATGGCCACGAGTAACTTCTTCGCCTCTTTCCACGTGTTCTTGTTGCGGTAGAAGTACAGATACGGATTCAGTATGCAGGATGTGTACGCTGCGAAATTCACGCAGTGCTTCGCGTTGTCAGAAATGTCCATGAAGAGTTCGAGCACCAGCGTCGCGTAGAATGGCAGCCAACAGGTGACAAATGACACCACCACCAGAAGGCCAGTCACTGCCGCCTTGTGTCTGCCAGCGAAGCAGCACGTGCTCTCCTCAACTCTCTCTGACGAAAAGTTTCTCCTCAAACTATACTCGGTGACGCCCTGTTTCTTGGGGGGTTTGACGGTCACTACAATTTCATTGGACGTATTGCTATTGGAGCTGCTCCTTCTAGCGTGGGCGTTGTTGGTCTGAGCGGCCCTGAACATAGCGAAATATAAGTAAGCCACACTCAGGAGTGGCACACAGAATCCGATGAAACCGATGAGCAAGCTGTACGCGATGTCCACTATGTCCGGGTGGAATGACAACCTCTCTGCTCCAGAACATCTGGCAGAATGCTCTGGGATGCCAAACAGTATGGGGGAGGATAGGGTGACAGACATGAACCACACGCTGATGATTAAGAATCCAGTTCTTTTCTTGGTTATGGTGATGGTGTAGTGGAGAGGACTGTTGACGGCACAGTTTCGGTCAACTGCGATGAGCAAAATAGACAGAACCGATGCGAAGTTGAGGAAAACAGTCAAGAAAGTTATTATCCTGCACCAATACTCGTCAAGGCTCCAACCGCGGGCAGGCACTACCATAGATGGCACGAGGACAACTGAAAAAGAGCAGAAACAAAATCACGATTGTACTTCAATAAGTCTATACGTATATTCATCCTTCAACATTGAACATAAAATAGATTTATAGCAATGAAATGTAATAGTTGTAATAATAAAAAAATTTAAAATCTTATTAAAATATATAAATCTTTTAAATAACTGAAAAAATATGTACAATAATTTAAATACATTAAAAAACTAAAACACATGTAATATTGCTTATAAAAAATGATTAGTGGCAAAATATCTAATATCTACAACTCAATACCACTTTAAATAATAATTGTTATTAATGCATTTTTATTACAATTTTTATTTGATAATAATCTGTGATTTATTTTGTTAATGTAAGATTTTATGCATTATTTTTCTGTATTCATTGTTTGAAAATTGACTAAGTTAATGAGGAAAGTAACTATGGATATTTATGTATATACACTCGTGGAATATATATATATATATATATATATATATATATATATATATATATATATATATATATATATATATATATATATATATATATATATATATATATATATGTGTGTGTGTGTGTGTGTGTGTGTGTGTGTATATATATATATACATATATGTATACAGGGAGATCATAATAAAAATGCAAATTTAAAAACGCTGTAAAAAAAGAACCACTGGTTGGAAAGACCTGAAATTTCACCAGAATGTACTTCAAGCAGGGGGATTTTGTTTGGCGTGAGAAAAAATTACGAAAAAAGTGGCCAATAGATGGCGCTGCACAGGTGGTTATATGCAAATTAACGTCTGTTATAAAATGTTGAGTAACTTAAATTCTCGCTAATTCTGGTATGAAAATCTCCGTGTAAAGATCTCGTCATGACTCCATCTGATAAGGACTCTATCCGATACCTCCTAACAGAAAATGGTGGACACCATATTGAAAATTTCTTGAAGAAGACTAAGGACAATTAAAAAGCGAATTATTGTTTACTTTTTCTACGGTTTTTGGCCGCAGGACAATTAAAAACCGATTTTTTTGCTATTCGACGTGGCCACTTTTCACTTGGTCACTTTTTTTCGTAATTTTTTTCCCTCGCCAAACAAAATCCCCCTGTTTTAAGTACATTCTGGTGAAATTTCAGGTCTTTTTGACCAGTGGTTCTTTTTTTACAGCGTTTTTAAATTTGCAGTTTAATTATGATCACCCTGTACATTATATATATATATATATATATATATATATATATATATATATATATATATATATATATATATATATATATATATATATAGTAGATAAGTATAACTAATTATTCTGAAATCACATTAAAGTATGAGGATTCTAGTAACATTTGTAAAGTATTAGTCCAACTTACTGCACTGCAAGAAGTGGCTGCAAGCGAGACTCGTGACAAATCGGTTGGAGAAGGTCCTCATGCTCTGCTTCCTGTGGAGGAGGAGGAAGATGAGTCCATTGCTGAGGAGGCCCAAGACGCTGAGGATGCAGAGCGCTGCCGTCTGCAGATCCGCAGCAACATCTTCTTCCATCGCCGCTCTCCTGCGTGGGAGGAAAGAGAATCGCTTTCAGTACAGCTCATTAAAATTTGAATCCGATGGTTGAATTCAAAATTTCATAACAATATTTTGGTAAATTGGAAACGTAATTTATTAAAATTTTATTATTTAAATGCTCTCTCTGTACGAGCTTATTTGTAAAAATATAAAAAAAAATTGAATATTACTTCATAAGTAGTTGTAAAAATCTTGATAGTATAACAAAATGCAATTGTTCAAATTGAAATCGTGTTAAGGAATAAAATTGTATCCCATATCAAAAAATAACAACGCATAAACAAATGGATGAATTAATAAAAAAATATTAAAATGGCTTTGGATAAAATGCATTTTATTTATTAATAGTACTGAGAAAATTAATTTTTGTTGACTAATCTTTTTTATTTCCAATGATGGGAAAGCAAACGAATACAAATAAAAAGAATAAAAGACAAACTTCAAAAGAAGACACAAAAATTAAAAGAAAGACCATAGTCATTTCCTCAGAAAATCTTTCGTTCGCAATATTTAGCAGTCTCGGTGTGAAGTCCATGGAGTGATTGTTACTACAGCGAGGGAGATGGTTACGATGTCAATTAATTTTTACATGAATATTTAAAAAATTAGGGTTAGATAATTTCATTTCGATGGATTATCCTGTTGATAATTATTATTGAAAATACTTAATTCCACAATAGAAAATATATTAATTATTCATCATGTTTAACGTATTTCAATGAAATTCTTTAAGTAATTCAATACCTCTTAACACACACATATTATTTTTTTAAAATTTAAATAATAGTTTTTACATATAACGATGTAAAAATCGATTTATATATATATATATATATATATATATATATATATATATATATATATATATATATATATATATATATATATATATATATGTTTCTCTCTTTCTATACATATATACAAAAATTTATTTTGAATCCTTTATTTGTTTTCAGATAAGATTTATTAAAATATTAATTATAGCATTTTATAAAACAATTTAAGATCGAATTTTCACGCTAGTAATATTTTTTATATTTCTTTTGTTAATAAAATGTTTTATGCATTTTTATGCTTTAAGTTATAATCGAATAATAAAAACGTTATATTAAAAGATAATAAACGCCATAAAAGAAATGTGATTTTCTATAACTTTAGAGGTGATATTTGTTTCCCATGTATAGAAATTTCTAACAAAAAACTTCAAGAAATGTGATTCTGTTTTTGTTATCTAAAAAAAAAAAAAATAATACATATTCTTCCTCTCTTCCCAGTTTTTCTTGAATACAATGTTATTCTAAAGACTAAACTTCCTGGCCGTTATTCGATGTAAACACATAGTAGCCTCCATACAGAAATGATTTTTTTCTTCAAAAAATATCATTCGCTTCGCACATCTTAAAATATTTTTGTGGGAAAAAGAGCAGTTCGAATCCTCCCCAGGCTTATTTTTCCTCGCACCACGCTCTTCCGAGAATCCCGCAGAATGGAGACCTTAACTCTGGAGAAATTTCCTGGCTGAGGTCTGTTTTAGGCTTCAAGCATTACGTAAGTCCTTACATTTTTATGCACGTGACATGCATTCTCTTCGGGCGAATGGCTTCAGGAAGAAAAATATTTACATAATGCCCCCTTTCCACTGAAAATATGCTTGAATCAGAATTATTTTTATCAATTACAAAACGGAATATAATTACAATATTTCATTTTATAACTTAAGCAAAAGATTTCGTTATTGTGATAAACTATTTGAATTTGCTTTTATTTATGCTGCAACTGTTTCATTTATTGGTCACTCCACTGTCATTTTTGGAGATATTAATCCTGAACCAAGAGTTTAAAGGGGATTATAAACCACAAAAATTAACCCTGATCAAGATGGGGACTCAAACCTTAGAACTGTTGAACTGAAGGCCAGAACGCTGACCATTCAAACTATAGTATGGTAGTGCACTATCATTGAACAACTTAACAGTTTATGCTGCTCCATTACAGGTGGTTAATGTATTGCTTATGTAATCTACGCTGTTGTTTTGCGAGGTTGGAAAGCAACTGCTATCATTTTACCACGACGTTGTATTGTCTTTTCTACAATGTTGCTCGAAGGAGCGTTCATGCCAAACTGATAAGTAAATGTCCCACAACTTATTCATCACTTCAATAATACGTTTCTCCAATTCCCTCCTTGGGTATGCATGTTGGAATAATCTGGAATCTGGAAATTATTCCTCACGTACAAAATGTTATAAAGGGAACGAACCAAATTAAAATTAAAGAATATAAGTCCATACACCACAATATTCCTTCTAGGGTTGTCGTCAGTATAATCTTATGTAGCTCTACCGCACTCAAGTGCATGAAAATATTTCGAAATCATTTCAACCTTATTGGTTATTTTAGCAATTTAATGCTATAACTCACTTGTAGCATCAAATTGCTAAAGGCAATGACACCACATTATGGACAACGTAACAGAGTATATTTATTATGAAGTATTTCAACGTCCACTTTGTAATTGCCTTCTTAGAGGACTTTTCATAGGTACAGACAATATTCACATGTCGCTAGGGAGCAAACCCGGAAAACTCCCAGGCACCCACCCCGACAGACATTCATTCAGCAGGTAGAAAAGCAACTGTCATCTTCCATTGTTCAACAGTTTCTGGGATCGAACCAGGGGTCTGTCGCGCTGAAGTTCGGTGTAATATCACTGGGATATGGTTAATATGTAAACTAAGTAATTTTAATGATAAAAAAATAATATTTCAATATTAATATAAGTCCCTTCAAAAGAATGAACTATGCCAAATTTATTATGACAAAGTTTTAAGCAGTATAGATTTTACTTCCTTTATATTTAAGCCTAGAGCTGTGATTCGAGCCAAAATGGTGTTTTTTCAAGTCAAAATATGAAACAGTATAAGTAAATATTTTCCATCTCATCTCCTCAACAGGATTCGTTGGTAGCTTACAGAACGGTTGAAACAAATATTTTTCGGAGAAGGACTAAGGGGAGGAACACCCTTATTTTGCAGGAGGGTGCTATCAAAACACGCGGAAAAGTGGGATTAAGCTTCGCTGTCCGAAATCAGCAAGATCCACATGTGTGGTCCAGACGACTTCGCAGACGCGTAGCACCCAAGACAAGAGACGTAGCTTGGAGAGGCGGGCTTCTGTCCGAGTGGCGAGACATCGGATTGACCACAATCGGATTTGCCACCGGCCACCCCCTGTGCTTGAAAGGTGTGGGGACATCTGACGGGCATTAATACCCAAGACATCAACAAGACGAAAACATACTTCGTTTTTTTTAAGCCCCATCCAGGGACATTTGGCAATTAATTCAGCAGGATATTTTTTGGGTAAATATTGAAAAACTATTCGAATAGAGGCAATAGCATACCAATTATCCACACTGTAACATTATTAATTTTAAATATTAATAAACAAGCTAAATTTAATTGCATAGTTTGATAAATTTTTATTTTATTTTGAATTTGTTTAGTGGATGAGTGAATTTTCCAAACATTCTTCATTTTTCTTTAAGTATAAATTTATAAATTGGTCACATCCAGGCATGATATGAACTGAAAGTGACTTTGAATTTTCAACTCAATAGAATTCATTCCGACTAAATATTCAATTTTAGAACATAATTACACACAGTTCAAATTAAATAATTATTTAACTAAAGTTGAAAAATTATATAAGTTAATTCATTTACGTCAAAAATAATGATTAACTAAATTTATTCAGAAATAAATTAATACTTCTGAATTAAATCTTAAATAATTAAAGAACATAAATGGAAAGAATTTAAAATCAAGCTTTGAAAGGATGTTTATTTCTAAATCACAATTTTATAGCAAAAAATTTAAGTAAAAATACAATTCAGGCTTCAAATATCGTATGAGATTGCTTAAAAAATTCAAATGGTTAAGCATTCTTCAAAATATCATAAAAAGTAACAATATAATGTACAAGTTAATAAACAGTTAATTAATATTTTGTATAAGTGAAGAATTTTATTACATTAAAATTAAGATTTATTAAATTTTTATTTTCATGACAAAGATTAAATAAATTTTTTAAAAATATTTAAATGTTGAACAGATAGATGTTAAGTTAGTCGTATATATATATATATATATATATATATATATATATATATATATATATATATATATATATATATATATATATATATATATATATATATATATATAAAGATGAAATTACATCAGCCTTCTCTGAAATAATTGCCTATTTTCCCAAATTTGTTCAAAGTTTATTGACTTGACTACAGTCCTAAGAAAAAGAAAATTGGACATGCGTATTACATGATAATTTAAAATTTGGATGAATTATTTTCGAGGGATTAATTAGTATTAATATATTTTATTCATAAGTTCTAATACAAAGGAAAATTGAAACAAATTCAACTAAGATATGAGAAAAAATAATTCTTTACTTTTAGTAATGATTTAATTTGATGTTAAGCAATCGATTTCAACAAACCAAGTTAATTATAAGTATAATATCCCCCACAAAATTAATTTTCTTCACAATTAGATAAACTGATGATACAGGAAAAATGTTAAAGGGAAAATTAATATGGATAAAAAAATAAAAGAAAAACTATTCATCTTTTTAGGTGATCAATTATGTACTTATAACAAGAAAACATAGTTTTGAAAATTATTCGATTAATGTATAATTAATGAAACCACACAGATCTTCCTTTTTATCTTATCTCTTGCAAGAAAAGCAATGATCCTTTCGGTATCGGAAACAGAATAAATCTTCTCGCAAAAAATAATATACGAAAGCCCCGTTGAATATTCCATCGACGTTTAGTGTCAATGCCCCCACCTTAAGGGCTTTTGGGGGATGGGTAGGAGATAGGCCCTGGTATATCCAAATAACTTCTTTATATTTTCCATAAGTAAATGTCGGAAGAAATCACGTCAGAGAAAGCTATAAATTCTGATAAAACTATAAAGTATGAAACGAGCTTTAAATTCAAAAATCGGTGATAAAAACTTTATTGAACATATTTAGGGTCAAAAAGCTAAGCTAATAGAAAAATTTAAAAGGATTTCTTTTATACAATAACGCAAATTATATAAGAATATATATTTTTTAATTATTATTTTATTATGGGTTTATGTAATTCATAATAAAATAATATTTATTATTATTTTATTATGAATTATAAAAATTCTATATTCGTGGTTTATTTTAGTTTATATATGTATTGTTAATTCTATATCGAAAGTTACTTATTTCTTATTTTCTGTTATTTTTAAAAACATTCATTCGGTTAAATTTTAGTAAAGCGGGAATATAAGTTTTCACTTTAAGCAAAATATTCTCCTGCAGATGTTAAAAAATTCAATCCTCTGCAATGTTTATTTTAATGCAAAAATAAATTTTAAAGGATAATGATATTTTACGATGTAAAAAAATGCTTTTTATGTTGTGTCTACTTTTTTAGAATTGTATGTAAATACATTTTATACTAAAATAAACAGTGTTCTAAGAAACTTTTCTTTAAAGTTTTATAACAAAAATTGCATTAATTTTTATTAAAATGCGTACAACTAAAATACGTACTTCAATAAGGGGATACAGTAGATATTGTTTCGTGTTTGTATAAATATCCTATAAAGAACTATGAAAATATATTGCACTATTCTCTAAACTACGAAGTATCTTAATATTTATTAGTAAATATCATTTGTGTAATATAATTTTCAATATAAAATATTAAAAGCTTCTACGAAACGCACGCATGCTGAACAGGGGATGATATAATATATATATATATATATATATATATATATATATATATATATATATATATATATATATATATATATATATATATATATATATATATATATGAATCAAATTATTTAAAAAATTTATAATGTTCATATATTCATATTTAAAAATTGGAAAAATCTAGTTAAAGAACGTCAAACACTTGTATTGTTGTAAAAAGTATTACTTAAAATGAATTATATATAAGTAGATTTGACATTGTTTAGTATTTACAGAACTGTAAAATATTTAAGTAAACTTTTATTTTTTGAAAAATTAATAACAATTAAAGCAATATATAGCTATATTTATGCACTATTTAACTTTTACTTCTATCCACTTAACATTTCTTGTAATTTAAATTCACTGCTGAAAATAAAAGAGATTTAATTGTATAACATTAAAAATAGTTAAAAAAATTATATAATTAAGGATAAAAAGAATTCACAATTTCCATTTGAATGTTTGATAATATTAAATATTATTAAATAATTTGTTAAAATGTTCTAAAAAATGCAAATGCATGAGCAACGCAAAGAGATAAGGAACTTACCTTTTTTAAATTAATGCTAACTAAAACTCATCGAAAAAAGGTAACATTGTTTAAACAAAAATTTTTAATTATTATATTGTTTAATATTGAATTTCGGTCAATATTGTAAAATACTGATGAGTTGTGCAAACAGGCAATATACAAAAAATCGAACGGCAATTACAACAGCACATTAAAAAAATCACATTTTTCGGTAAACGTTAAAAGATTGACATCACGCAGTGGTTTGATTTATTTTCTGAACTACTTTACGATTGGTGCTTTACTGCATACGAGAACTAATTAAGTTCTTCTGATTTCTTTAGAGCAATATTCATATTCCGTTGTTGAACAATATTTTGAATCAAACTTGAGACTTCTGTTCTGAAGAATATGGAGCTATTACTAGGAGTTCAAAATATGAAGGAAAAAAATATAGTTTTTTCTTATCAATAAATTTGGAAGCTAATAATTATTCCATGACGGCAAAAGCAAAATATTTGAAATAAAAAAATACTTAGTTTTAAAATTTTGTTGTCCAATCTAATGTATTAACTAAGCGTAAACTTTTCTGACAGTTATAACAAGAAAACTATGAATATAAATTATTTTTAATCACGTTTTAAGTAAACATAGTTTTTAAATAAATATTTAATTTAAATTTATTTGTAAGTTTCAAAATTAAATAATATAAAGGAAAAATAGTAAAAATAATCTATCTGCAGTTTTTTGTGTGCACATTATAAAATGTACGCATTATCACCCCTCAAAATTAAAAGTCTATCAATAAGAAACTAATACTAAATCTACATTATAGATCTGAATCTAGAATTTCCAAATGTACTTAAATGTTTCTTAAATAATATAAAAATAGAGTCATAATATAAGAATACTTTCAAACAATTAAAAAGTGTGAAAACATGATAAATATGCTTTTAAAACATAATGAAAATTCTTCAAGCATTACAAAAACACCTTTAAAAAGTTTCAAACAACAAAATAGAAAATTTCAAACAGTAGAATTGGATATTAATAATATTATTATTACATATCTACGCTTTTATGAATATTTTATGATTAATATGTTTATAACATGAGAGACAGAGAGAGAATATATATATAATTCCTAAACATGCAAATGAAAATATTTTCACGAAAATTGAAATTTCATTTAAAATCTATGCATTATATAATATGAAAACATAATAGAAATATTAGTAGAATATGCAATAGTATAATAGAATAAATTTTTTTAACTATAAGTATTAATGACGAAATTAATTTACTCCTTTATAACATTGCTTTTACATATTTTAGATAGTATAGAAGTATACATTAGACAAATAAAAAAAACTCATAGTCATAATTTTAAAAATGTATTTTTATATACGCCTTTTTGTTTTATTACAAACGTTTTATATATTTAGAGTATGTACTAATAAAAAGATTTCCAAAATTAACAATCTTAATTAAAAAACTTTTATTTTCATAAAATTTTGATGTTTTAATTCCCTTTTATATAGAATATTATTTAGAATTTACATAAAGAAAATTCCATAACGTTTTCGATAATTCTGAATTTTGTGAGTATTTTAATTTTCATAGAAATTATGTATTTTATTGCATATGTTTATTCATTTAGACAATATATATTTACAATTTATTAGACCATTAATATACTTAAAATTCGCATTAACAATATAGTTTTCCATAATCTCAAATTTATCAAAAAAGTTTTTTTATATTTTTTTATAAAATTTATGATTTACTTTCGATATATATATGTATTTATCTATGAAGAGTGTAATGCAATGAAATATCTTACAATAATAAATTTTAATTAGAAATTTTTTTCACTTTTACAATTCACATGCTTTTTTTATTCATATAATAATTTTTAATTTTAGTATATATTAGACGTTCATTATTATACAATGTATACAAAACTATAACTCAAAATTATTATTTTCCATTTAAATTACAGAATTCTATTTTTAAAAAATCGTAAAAATATGATGTTACAATATAAAGTATAAATTTTGATAGCCTAGACTAAAATTCTTTTCCTATTAAACATTTTTGATATCAAATGTTATATATTCCGAGAAAAATAATTCACAATATCATAAAAATGTTATATTCTAAATAAAATGGTTAATATTTATTTATTCATTTTAGCCAATTAATTTATTACGTATTTGGCCACTTTATTTATTTATGTAATTTAACTGTTTGATTCAATAAATTGAATGGTATACATTGTATTATCAAAATTAAGTGGGGACACGAAAAAAGTTTTGATTAAATATTAAATCGAAACAGAAATTAAAAAATCCTCACCGAAGCAAGTAGTCCAATAAAGATAAAACACTTTATGCAAAGGGTGTTCCAACGTAGGAGGTGAGGCAGAATGAAGCCTCTGCCTGTCTTCAAGCCAGAACTTATTTCCTTTTGGGAAAGAGGAAAACGGGAAAACTCCTTGTGTTCCTTTCGAAACTCGGGATTCCTACTGAAATTCCCGACTCTGAACTGCCCAAGAGGAAGGTGGGAAGCGCTGGAGAAGTTCACCATGGCAACGAAGGAGATGCTACAGTTGGTTGGTTGGTGCGCATGCCCGGTACAGAAAGAAAGTTTAACTCCTCTTCACACTGTATGGAAGATTTGAAAAGAATCTCTTAAAGTCCAAAATAAAACTGATTAGATTTAATGGCAGACACGAGTGCTTTTTAAGTTTTTGTTGTCCGATTCCTATTTTACGAAAGCAAGGTTAGGCACGTGGGTTTGGGGAGTGGGTGGCCAGATATTTAAAAACTTTAATGATGTTTTTCAAAATAGAGACGAATACGGTCTTTTAGAGTTTTTCGATTGAAAGAATATTTTGTGTGTACAGCATGTGAAGAGATAACTTTTGGGCGATCAATAAAAGCACCTTGAAAAATCTACATACTACAGAGTATGAATGAAACAAGGCTACATTTAAATTAAATATATATGACGTCTATAAAAATATTTAATAGTGTTTGATTTTTATATTAAATTATTTAATAAACTGAAATTATAGTTGCAGTTAGTTTTTCAGAGATTTATGTGCCTCATCTATCAATTTGAGCATTTTTGCAAATCGTCCTTAAAAGAATATGAATACCTTAAGCGATTTCAATCCGAATATGCTCAAACATCTCTGCTATTGCGTAATAACCCACTTCTTTAAATGTACTGAATACTTTTTTTCTGCAAGTAAAAAGAAAATCCGAAATAAAAAGTTCTGCGGTGTTGCATCAGATAATCTGAGTAGCCAAGAATCGGTACCCCATATATCTTCCTATGAAATAGTCAGTGTATATCAGGGATGCACAACCTATGGCCCGCGGGTGAAAATTGGCCCGCGAATGTTAATAAAATAAGACTAATTTAAAAAGAAATGAGACTCTTTCAAATAAACAAAAGAAAAAATCTGATAGGAAAACAATTCTACATCAGAATAAATATTTTACATCTGTTCATTAAGTTCATTTTTTTATAACGCGGATTTTCAGTTTGTTCCCTTCATGGCTACCCGAGAGTATGAATGTTCGTATAGGAGTTCAAAATACAGCTGCATGTGCAACTTACTTACATTTGTGAGCAAACTTTTTCTTTAATGAATTTAAACAAATCAAAAATAAGAAATAGAATAGCGGATGAGAACCTTTCTTCTGTTTTATGTATTGCCACAACGAATCTTAAGCCCAACATAATATCAATAACTTCAAATATTCAATCACAGCTATCACATTAAATTTTACTAATTTTTTTCAAAATTTAAATTGTCTTTTTTGTATAATTGCCAAAAAGTTTTCTCCCGTTATTCAATTTCAAGTTTTTTTCTAGAAATAAAGTATTTTAAGCATATCTATAATGTTTGTGTTTTTATTCCTTCATTGTATAATGTTTGCATGAGTAAAATAAGTAAATTAATAATTGTAATTCACATGCGTATTGCCACAAGAAAGTGTTTTTACGTTTATAACATGTTTTAACATTTACGTGCTACTTTGGCCCTCGACTTGATCTTTTTTCATATTTTGGCCCCTCATTCTGAAAAGGTTGTGCACCCCTGGTGTAGATGATAAAAGTATATTCAAAGCTGAAAATGAAATTGTCCACACTGTATAGCATGAGAAAAAGATGTTTTCAAAAACATATACGAAAAAGAGAAAAAATATTTTACGAAAACTTTCACAAAGTAAAAGTATATTCTTTGAATAGATGTTATAGATTTGTTTCCGTCTTCATAAAGTGGTATAAATAATTAAACATGAATATGCATCAGACAATATACCATGTCCTGCATATTTTCTAAACAAACAACACACTTAACAAAATAGGGAAAAGTTAAAATCAAATTGAATATAACTGAAAGTTTTGTTGACTATCAGTATGTTTAACAACACTCGATCTTCTCACAATTAAAGATAAAGTAGAAATTATACATAAAGCTGTAAATTTAATTCATAGTAAACTGTTTATTTCTAGGAACAAATTAAATTTAAATAACGTTCCACATCGAACACTTTATTATAGAAAACAGTGTGCGCCGATGAAATGCTTTTTGTTGATTCTTATACAATAAAGTTCTTCAAATTTCTGATTCTCTGATTAATATTTGCCATTAAAATATTTTTTATATGTTCCACGATTTATTTTTATTTGCTTGTGGAAACTTTCCAGTTATTTATAAATGACTTTTACTAAGATATACAGTTAAATGGTCAGCATTTTGATCTTTCGTTCATTATTTCGAAAAATAGATTTCAAACTATATTATAAGTATTTGCAATTGCTCGGGATTCAATTGAAACAGAGAATATCTGGCGAATCATCCACCATGAGCAAAAATTTACTTTTATTGATAAGTAAGTAATTTGCAATAACGTATGAGGTATTGAAAATTTTAAAAATTGCTTTGGTTATTGGTCTATGATAATTTCTTGTACGCTGAGGTTAATTACTTGAGATAAGTTGAAATTTCTTGAACTGCAATTAATAAATATTCCTGTGTCGATCGAAGCAGCAATTAGTTAAGACATGTCGTGCATTCATTTGGATTTGAGTGATTCATATAAAATGTTTTTTCGTCATTGTTTGAATAACATGTTATGAATTCTAACAACTTAGAATGTAGAATAGTAGTTGGTACTAGATAAAAATAGCATTACTTATTTGGGAAATTGTTGGGAAATTTAAATTCTTCGATTAATTGTGCCAAGAGTATGGCGGGAATTTATTATTTCATTCTTTATCTTAGAATGCAGAATCGTAGTTGGTATTATGCTAATAACACAACTTATTTGGAAAATCGTTGGAGAATTTTACATTGTTCCATCAGTTGTGCTAAAAGTAGGGCGAGAGAATATAATTTCATTCTTTATCTTAGAATGTAGAATGGTAGTTGGTACTATAATACACAATACTATAATAATACTGCTTATTTGGGAAATTGTTGGGAAATTTAAATTCTTCGATTAATTGTGCCAAGAGTATGGCGGGAATTTATTATTTCATTCTTTATCTTAGAATGTAGAATTGTAGTTGGTACTATGCTAATAACACAACTTATCTGGGAAATTGTTGGAAAATTTTACATTGTCCCATCAGTTGTGCTAAAAGTAGGGTGAAAGAATATAATTTCATTCTTTATTTTAAAATGTAGAATGGTAGTTGGTACTATAATGCAAAATACTATAACACACTACTTATCTGGGAAATTGTTGGAAAATTTTACATTATTCCATCAGTTGTGCTAAAAGTAGGGTGAAAGAATATAATTTCATTCTTTACCTTAGAATGTAGAATGGTAGTTGGTACTATGCTAATAACATAACTTATTTGGGAAATTGTTGGAGAATTTTACATTGTTACATCAGTTGTGCTAAAAGTAGGGTGAAAAGAATATAATTTCATTCTTTACCTTAGAATGTAGAATGGTAGTTGGTACTATGCTAATAACACAACTTATTTGGGAAATCGTTGGAAAATTTTACATTGTTCCATCAGTTGTGGTAAAAGTAGGGTTGAAAGAATATAATTTCATTCTTTATCTTAGAATATAGAATGGTAGTTGGTACTATAATACACAACACTATAATAATACTGCTTATTTGGGAAATTGTTAGAGAATTTTACATTCTTCGATGAGTTGTACCAAGAGTATAGCGGAAATATATGTGATTTCATTCATTATCTTAGAATATAGAATGATAATTTTAAAGCTAGATTAATGACACTACTCACTGGCAAACTCTATTAGATACTTTTCTTTCTTCAAACTTTAGTGCCAAGAGTAAGGCGAGGGTATATAATTTCAATCTATCTCTCATAAGAAATAAACCAGTATCTAAGAGTACTTAATACCTTAGGTATACAACGATATCAACTACAGGAAAGGAAAATTTGCTCCAAATGCTTGAATGAACAGGGCTCTCCTGAACATATTCTTCAATGCCTTGATCTCTCCGGGAGAAATCTGGTGGAGAATACACTTATAGTACTGGACTTTTTAAAGATGTACACGCTCATGAACCTGGTCTAGCGCTGCTGATTTCGGGGACATGCAACAACAGCACAGGAAAGGAAAAACAATGCGTCAAATAGCATCACCAACCAACGTAAAAGATATAAAAACAAAGTAACTTTGATAAAAGACAGCAGATGGCCAATTTGAGAGTGTGTATTAATCAATTCATCAACTCATCTATCGTAAGTTATCGATTCCAATGTCTCTGGTAAATTCGTAAGTTTATCGCGTATACTTTATATCAGGGGTGCACAACCTTTTTAGAATAAGGGGCCAAAATATGAAAAAAGATCATGTCGAGGGCCAAAGCAGTACGTAAATGTTAAAACATGTAATAAACGTGAAAACACTGTTTTTTGTGGCAATACGCATGAATTGTAATTGTTAATTTACTTATTTACTCATGCAAACATTATAGAATAAAGTAATAAAATATTAACATTATAGATATGCTTAAAATACTTTATTTCCAGAAAAAAACTTGAAATTGAATAATGGGAGAAAACTTTTTGGTAATTATACAAAGAACACAATTTAAATTTTAAAAAAAATTAGTAAAATTTAATGTGATGGCTATGATTGAATATTTATAGTTATTGATTTTATGTTGGGCTTAAGATTCGTTGTGGCAATACTAAAACAGAAGAAAGGTTCTCATCTGCTAATCTATTTCTTATTTTTGATTTGTTTAAATGCATTAAAGAAAAGGTTTGCTCACAAATGTAAAACATTTATTCTGATGTAGAATCGTTTTCCTATCAGATTTTTTCTTTTGTTTATTTGAAAGAGTCTTATTTCTTTTTAAATTAGTCTTATTTTATTAACAACATCCGCGGGCCAACTTTAAAGGCGACGCGGGCCAATTTTCACCCGCGGGCCATAGGTTGTGCATCCCTGCTTTATATGACTACAAAACATGGCAGCATGTTTTACAAGGCTTTTAAAAGTTTTAAAATTTTAATTATTGCTAGTTGATGGCATATTCTAAAGCAAGCGCAGATTCCATCAGTTCATCTAACTAAGTTTTTGACATATACCAACTGGAAATAGCTTATATAAATGTTTGCTGTTTTACATAGCACGGACCGGAAATTTCCTGCAGATTGTTAAGTAATCGGCACAACATTGCATCAAATCCAGAAATCATTGCGCCAAACGATCATTGCTTTCTCTGAAGAATAATCAGTAATCTCTATAATAGACAACTCTTCCTCAAAGAAACTTATAAATTACTCGTAAGATATTTAGTATCTTGTAAGAGGCATAATTAAGCAGATTATGCAAAAAAGAAAAAACGTACAGCTACTGTAGTTCAAATCTGCACTATTTTTTTCCATTTTATAAAGCACTTGCAGATCTCGTACAATCTTCCAAAATGTGAGTGTACGAGCTCCAATACTTTGCTTAATTCATCACCAAAAACGCATGAGGTAAATTTCACAAGATAGATAATGTGCAAATAAGTGTCATTAGCATGGTGTGAGTTTTACGGAAAATTCAAATATTCACTCGTGTCCATAAATTAAGGATAACGCAAGTTCAGGCAAAGAAAGAGACAAAAGCAAAACAAATGTGACATGTTTATAAAGTCAATTTATTAAGCAAAAGGTAAAGAGCAAAAAAGATGCTATATGTTTGATATCATTAATAAAAATTGCGATTTTTACTCTCTGGAGCAAATTAAAAAAAGAACCTATTTACAAAACCAATATAACATGGTTTGTATGATGGTTAATCCATAGTTTGACCCCTAGACGATGTAATATAAACAGTACAATGCCTAGGCATGTTGAGTATCAAATTATCGATCTTATCTTGGGGAATATTTCACCACTCATCAAGCAATGCTCTCCGAAGTTCCGGTAGACACGTGGGAGGGGGTTGACGGGATGCAATTAATCGGTCAAGCATGTCCCACACATGCTCTATTGGATTCAAGTCCGGTGAGTATGCTGGCCAGTCCATACGGGTGATATTCTCCGATTGAAGGAATTCGTCTACGCATTCGTGTACGAAGAAATTCTATGTAGCGGAGTAAATTACAGTAAAATTTGTTGTTTAGAATTATTTTTATATTTAGTGTATATAATCGTTTGAGGCATAGACATCTTTATTCGTTTTTATTCACAAAGCTTTATTTATCAATATATTCATAAATTTGTATATTTTTTCTAATTTAAATTTGATTTGTTATTAAAATATCCTTAAAGTAAATTGCTCTCCGAAGCAATTTATTATTATTTATTATTATTATTATTATTTATACTCCGAATTATTAATAAAACGATTTTTTTGAATAATAAAAAAATCTGTTATACGATAAAGTTTCACATTGAGTATAAATTATAGTTTAATATCGATAATCAGATAAAAATCATTATTCATCAATATATTGTAATTTTGGTTTCTTAATCTAATATCATTTACATTGGTTTTTAATTTTATCTTAAAATTATATTTTAATCAAGATTAGGAGATATTAACTGTAAACTTTTTAACACAATAAAAAATATTAACGATTTTGCGTTTTGAATCGATAAAATGATAAGAATCTTCGTTATCGATATCTTTTTTATGTTGTTGTAAATGAATATTCCTCTTAATTTGCTGTGTTGAAGTAAGTTTTGTATTTTAATGAAGATTGTGATAAACTCCGATTAAACATGTCGTTCAAAGGGAATAGCCTGATTAATAAAAGCAAATATTTGGTACCGATAGAGTATTAAAAATCCTTTTATCGATATCTTATTATCAAAATTTATCGATATCTTATCTGAAGTAAAATTCATCCGTTTTTGTATTACATTTAAGCTAAATTATTTTAGTATAATGTAGATTATGATTAATGACCATAAAAATGATGTTTAACAGGAATTATTAAATAATATTCCTTTGAATAGCATAAATAATTGTTTGAAATTGATAAACATATAAAGAATTTCTTTCATCGATTTGGTTTCTCATAAACTAGAGTTAATTTTCATTGCCTTATCTTCATAGTAAATGCGAATAATACATTTTATTGGATATAATAAGAAATATAATGTTTGGCAATAAGGATAAAATATAATGTTCAGCAAAAAAATGTAAATAACTATTTTTATGCTTAGTATCGATAACCTTTAAAAATATTTAATTGTAATCATTCTAAATTAAATTTAGTTTTCTTTGGATTATTTTCAAAGTGAAATCAAATCATAGTTTTCTAATGATTAAGTGTACAGTTCAATAAAATATATTAGACAACAGTTTTTTTGAAAAAGTATTTGATTTATTAATAAAAATATAAGACAATATTTTTATGATTGATAGCGATGAATCGTTAAAAAACTTCGTTGATTGATGCCATTGTTCTAAATTAAACTGGATTCATTTCACATTATCTTGAAAGAAAATGCAAAGAATTTTTCATGGGGAAGTATATAGTTTAATAAAAAGCTAAGTAAGACAGAATTTTTATAATTGTTATCGATGTACCTTTTAAAATGCTTATTGATTTGTATCATTGGAATAAGTTAAATATTTTTAGTTATTGTTTTCGAAGTAATTACAAATCATAATCTTTCATGAGAATATATATTGCTCATTAAATAATATCAAACATAACATTTTTATAATTGGCATTGAGTAATCTCTAGAAATCTCTTTTCATTGATTGATATTTTTGTTTTAAAGTAAATTTCGGTTTGTTTTACTTTAAGTGAATTTCCTATTTTATAGATTAGGATAAAATAAGATCAAAATAACTTGATATGGAGGGAGTTCTAAACAACATATATTTGGTATAGAGAAATGCTTAGCATTATTTTTAATATATTAAAATTTTTTCCACCAATATCAATTTTATTTTATTCTAAATTCTAATTATTATTTTATTTTTATCATCCCTAAAAAATTATATTTTGGAAAAATAAAAATTAATTTTGCTATAAAATAACATTTTAAAATATTCATTGAAATTTTAATCTGCACAGAAATTTAACATTTTATTTTAAAACATGCTAATATAGAAATAAGAAATACCTGTCATTTTAAGATTTTTGAAAACAAATTTGAATGACAAGATTAAATTAGATTTTTTTAAAAATTATTTTCAAAGATAAATATTTCAGAAAACGAGTGTTTATCAAGATGGATGTTAAGAGTTTAAAAGAAAATATCGAGAAATCCTCAAGAATTAAAAAAAATCTGTTATTCTTTCTCTATAAAACATTTTAATTTAATTTTAGAATCTTGCTCCAATTTTAGAGTGGGAAGTAAAAGAAAAATATTTTCTTAATATTAAAGGTAAGGATCATTAAGTATCTTTCTAAATATTTTTAACGAAAGTAATACTTTTTATTTGATACCATGGTTATTATAATTTTAGATTAAAAGAAATTAATTTTACTATTTTTTTGGCAATTATTTTGTAATTTCATTTTGTTTTGCCAATCTTTCCTTATCAATACTTTAAGATTACAATATTATATAAATCTTTGAATGAGTTTGAATTTTGAATGAGAATGAAAATGAATTTGAATGAATCTGAATGAAAAAAAAGAAAAAAATGTGATAGTAAAAGTATAATGTGTTTCATCTGTCTTGTATTCAGTTTATATATATCGATATAATTATATTTCTCTACTTTCTAAGCGTTGATTGCTTGTCCTTAAAATCTTGTTTACTACCAAGAAAAACAGATATTTATGAAGTGTCCTCACGCAAGAAGGTATTACGTGTTAGATAACATTTATTAGAGCTACAAAACTTTGAAATTTCTATTGATTTGAGCTTTGTGTTGAAGCTGAATCCTATAAAACGTCAAAAGAGATTGGCTTCTTCTTTTACTAGTAGGATTGGTCTAATGTCTGTTAAACATGAAATAAAATTTAAATAACGTAAGTTTAAATGAATTTATATGAATCAACAATTAAAATATTAGGTTTAGCTGGTTTGTGAAATACCCCTGTCCTTTTTTAGAGTAAATTGTTTTACTTTTGCATTTTGCTACAAATAAACCGCATGAAATATACATACTAATAATATATTTACATTCAATATGAGTTTGAATAAATTTTATTTGTGTAGATTGTGTACCGAAAAGTAATACTTGCTAACAATTCTGAATAAACATAAGAACTTAAGTTGGAAAAGTTGTGTTTGGCAAGAAAATATGTTTCGAGAATGGTTCGTAATACATAATCATAGTATCCATATTTCAAATTGCAAATGAGAGAACAACACTTGCTTCAAACTGCAAATCATGGTGAAGTTTGACAGAGTTATCAAAAGTCGGCTGTGTGATAAATGAAGGAATAGCATCATATTTTTGTTATATAGTTTTCAAAACAATGCAGGACTTCCTGCAGAACATAAAATACATACTGTGATAAAGACATGCAAAATGAAAAGTATTCACCATTAAATTAGATATTTTTCAGAAAGTACAACATGTTTCCAATGTTTTTGAGTGCATCAAAAATGGCCTTTTTAATCAGTTCATTCGAACAAGCTGGGAAACTTAATCTAGAATTGAATTTGTTATCACATGATATGAATGATTTTAATGTCTTAGAAAATCTTATTACATGATTTGTGTTTGGTATGTTTAGCAGTTTTGTCCATAAAGTGAGGTTCTCACACTGTTATATAAAGTATCTTTCGTCGATAATTGAACGTGTAATAAAGAATAACATTTTTAGTTTTTATTTTATAATCGGTTTCATCATGTAAAATTTGATCCTTAAACATTTTTTATAACGTCTGGTAACTAGGATTTTTTAACCTTTATCAGCACTACAAGAAGTGGAAATCATGCCACCTTGTACTATAGAGCACTAAGTGTGATATTGCTCGCCCAAAAGTGGGCAGGTCTTCATAATTTAGAAGCGGGTTTCGTTTGTTTGTTTGTCGCTCAACGGTTATTTTTTGCACGCGAGAGCTAATTAGACCGGGATCTACAGTTTAAAGTGGATTCCGAACCACTACAAACACCCATGCCCAAAGTGAGATTCGAACCCACGAACTGTTGAACCCAAGGCAAGAGCGCTAACCATTCGGCTGCCAGCTTGGCAATTTAGAAGCAGGAGCTAAGCAAAAGATTAACAGATTTATCCTACCAACCCCAGAGGTACACATTGTGCATGAAAGACATTGCGCGACCATGACATATATAATGTAACTCCGCAGCCACAATGTATATTCGAATGGCTCGAGACTTGAACGCACTACCTTCCGATAACGAGACCGAATGCCCTAACCAACCAGGCTACCTCGACCACATAATCCCTAAAATGGTAGTATAAAAATATTTGATTATTTAACTAGATTAAAAATCAGAAATCTGTCTTATATATAGAAATTTTACGTCTTAATGCTATAGGTTAGAGCTATTAGTAGAGGAATGCTTTTGGTTTGATTCCAGCCACTTTTGAAAAACGATGGACAATGATCTTCTACTTTTGATATTCGTGTCTATTAAGCTTGGAAATTTTCTTCCTTCTGACACTGACATACAGATCAATATCCATGAAAAGTTCTCCTAGAAAGAAAAGTTGCCAACACCTTACAATGGGTTTCAAGATATTTAAATTAGTTAATATTCGCCTTTATTTCAATTTTGATAGTAAAAAAACTGATAACATGCACATAAGGATATATTAAAAAAGATGATAACTTTCTCTTAAGGAGTTTGATTTAGTAAAGTGAAAGGTAAAGTGATTGCACGTTGATTTTTCGGGTGTGGACAGTCCAACTTGGTATTAAATAGAAGGGATTTATGTATATTATTCATAATTATATTTTATGCACTAAAATTTCTTGTTATAAATATCAGTCTCCATTAAATTACTAAATATTATTGTCAATCCATTTAAATAGATGAGTGTATTTAACAGCAAGTGATCCACTGAATACTTTGCTGTGTACTTTCAATAAAAATGATTATAACGAATTTTTCATCATAAAAGTAAGTCAATAAAAATTTTTTCTAACTTTTCATTAGATGATCATATTAAAACAAATTTGTTTAAATTATATGGTACAAATAAGTACAATAATTTAAAAGTAATTTAAAATATGAATAATAAAAGTTCAAAAATAATTACTGGTACAAAATTGTTTTCATTTTCTCCAGTTGATAGTTAATGAAAATATAGTTATGTAACTTCTTTTAAATAACTTTGAATAAATATTCAAAAATGAGAATTTAATTAAAAATTTATATTTTTGTTTCAAATATTTGATAAAAAAATCTTATATAACATCAACTTTGAAAATATTTAGTCTGTTAGACATTAGTTGATGTGCATTTGTCATATCTTTCTATATTTATTCTATATCGATGTATATATATATATATATATATATATATATATATATATATATATATATATATATATATATACATACTATATATATATATATATATATATATATATATATATATATATATATATATATATATATATATATATATATATATATATATATA